>JABFEA020000050.1:348946-381025 GCA_019775915.2 Cyphomyrus plagiostoma | reverse complement strand
AGCCACCCACGTAAACAGTTAAAGCACACAAACACTCCAAAAATAATCCCAAACGATCCCAAAACAATCGCTGCAGCTCAACACTCTCTCGCAGCAATCCCAGCAATCCTTCACTTCCGGTGAATTTAATTTATTATCACACGTCAATCAGTGAACACAGGGCCCCAGGCTGCCCAAAGCCATGGCAGGGCTCCCCGCCCAAAGAAGGGATGGCATCCGGCCGTGTGCAGGCCGGTGGGAATGGGCACCGGGCAGACAGCACCAACATAGGTGCACAACTGCAGCCAATTTAGGTGAATCTCCATTATGCTATTGCTGCCCAGAACAATAAAAGAAGGAAAAAGACTTCATTAAACTGAAGTAAAAAAGTAAAGATACAACATACAAGACCACGGTTAACAAAACTGTTTTTGGACACTACAGTAAGTGTTGCCTTAGAGCTGCTGTTAAAAAATTCTAACACGCTTTATGTTCATACTGCCTGATAAGTGAGTCACTGCTGATCGAGGCTACCCCAGTAAGCAG
Source organism: Cyphomyrus plagiostoma (assembly GCA_019775915.2). NCBI lineage: Eukaryota > Metazoa > Chordata > Actinopteri > Osteoglossiformes > Mormyridae > Cyphomyrus > Cyphomyrus plagiostoma. The sequence goes on along the minus strand of JABFEA020000050.1, from coordinate 380,500 downwards.
CTCAGCTCACTGAGAGCGGCCTGAAACAGCCAGACGCCAATCATCCCAGCAGACAGGCCACTCTAGACACATTCATTTCTCCATTCAGGAAGCCAGTCCATCACATTTACGAAGTCTGGGTACGTTTTAAACACCGCTGAGCCTCTTCGTCTCATGTACACACCACTGGGTATTTGCAGCTAAGCAAATATTGTCTGATTAAGTCAAACCACATGCAAACAGACACAGAAACACAAACACACGCATGCAGCTCCTGTTACCGTGTCCATGGTGAAGCAAGACCTGCGCCAGTCCAGAGACGCCCCCAATTTCCTCAGCTGACGGTATATCTCTCCGCCTTTCCTAAGAAACACAAAGACTCCTTTCTTTAACAAGAAATAATCATCATACAAAAGAAAAACATCTGATTCCACAGCAGGATCTAGTGTTACCAAAATGTCCAGGCAGCCTCCCTCTTCAAGGGCTAAATCAGTTTTCAAATTAAAATCCCATCACCGTGAGGGGGGTGTAGTGATTAAGGGTGGAAACTTGTGGCTTGAATTTCAATATGAAAATAGACATTATGGCCTCAAGACTGACCCCAAATCTCAATCATCTGATTCGTCTGCATGCGGATTTAAAACTATTTTCTCATATTTCTCATATGTGCTAAGCAAATGGTCGTGAACATCCTGTACCTGATATGACGATATATTTGTTCCAGAGAGTGTTAGAGAGAGACTCACTCGTTCTTCCAGTGCCAGACTTCCTGGAGAAACTCCTCCCTGCTATAATCCTTCCTGCGCTTCCCTCGCTGCCTTAACAGCCACCTCTCCACCACAGACTGACACAGGGAGGCAAGGAGCAAACGTTCTCTCAGCAAACCAGTAAACACCTCCTACAGCATCTGCACTGCTCCTTACTCAGTTAATTACTCACTTTTAACCAGGGATTTCTCTCTTTTTTTTTTTTTTTTTTTTTTTTTACATTATTTACAAATTTTTGTCATGTGATATTTGATTTAAAGTATAACCAAAGCGAGCATGTCAGCCTCTGCATTTCAGGGAAACGGCTTTACCTGTGTGGCGATGCCAGCGTGGTCACAACCGGGCACCCAGAGAACTTTGTATCCTTGCATCCTCCTCCTATACAATTAAAAATGAAGACTTTAGGGACGGTGGTCAACCTAAGCAGGACGGTGGAACGGCAAAGTGCTTGGAACCACTGCCCCCCTGCTCCAGGAGGTTCAAATGCCCCCCTCTGTCTCCGTGTCGTGTGGAGCCTCCATGTTCTCCACATGCTGCGAAGGCATGCAGTTAGGAGAACAGGCACTTCATGTGTGATAGACTGCTTTTCTGGGCAGGGTTTGAGTTGTGCGGCCCAATTCTATCACGTCATTTGTGGCTGACTGTACAAAAGGCAAATAAAGAATCGAGAATCTTTAACTCCCCGGACTCTGAAGGCCCTTCAAAACTCTGCACTGAGAAAGCAGCTGAAGATGCATGAACATAAGAACATAACATTTTTAACTTTAATCTTCCTTTATGCCAAATGTGTTTCCAAAGGCTGACATACTGCTTTTTTAAGTAATGCATAATATATGAGTACAATGTGATTCTCAATGAGTAACACCATGGAAGTTGTGTGAACGTCACTTCACCCCATTGTCAGGATGGGAATGAAGTCGGCCAGTAGAGGGCAGCACACTTTGAGGCCTAGTGCCATAATTTAGATCTTGTTGGTGCAAAGTGCTAATCAATATAAAAAAACCAATGGCTAGAAAAGCAACAGCTTGAAAAATGAAGCCATTTCCAAAAACTGCATGGAGGATCATAATGGTCTCAATTTCAATAAGAACAATTTTTTTTTTTTACCAGTCATTTAGGTTTTTCCATTAAGAATGCAGTATAAAACTGACCAGCAAGTACATCAACTGATCAAAGCTACCTTACACAGATTAGTCTGTCCTGATTTGGGTGTAAACAGGGTCAGCTGGCTGGACACATGTTGTTGGAGAATAAAAGGTATGTTACCGGTAAGGAATTAGCACCGCTATTATTTCAGTATTTGTTGTATTTCAGACATTTCAGATGTTTTACACACTAGCATTAGCTAAAAGAGGTCATCTCTACATTAAGTTTCTTTCTATGAAAGTTCATCATCCTGTTGTTCAGTGCCTCATCGCTCACTGTTTGGCAGACCATCATCCCATAACCTGTCATGAAAAAAAATCACAAATGCACCCCTTAACGTTTCAATTATTTTTAGAATTAAAGAAAATACAACTCGATTAAAAAAGTTCATCGTTTGAAGATATTTATATTTTATTATTTAAAAAAAAAACCTTTACCAGCGAACCAGAGCATCCTCTATGGCAACCGTGAGAGCATGACCGAGGTGCAAATTGCCAGTCACATTCGGAGGAGGTATGCACATGGAGAAGCATTGATCCACCGCCTGCGGTAGTGTGCTCTAAGGAGAGACATTTCAGGAGATTTACTCAACAGGGAGATACACAAGGTGTGAGATTGTCAGTCGAACTGTAATATGCATGTATAAAGAATTTTAAAATATGTAAAACTTGACATTCAGAAATGTCAAATATTCTCAGCATTTCACTAGATCTCAATAGCAATGGAGTTAATCTAATAAAAAACATTTTCAAAAGTCTGGTTTTGGTTTTCAAAAGAAAATAATGAATCTGAATCAATGCATAAAAACAGGATGCAGCTACAGCAGTGTTTTCCAATCCAGTCCTCAGGGGCCCAGAGTCGGTCCATGTTTTTGCTCCCTCCCAGACACTCAATATTTTTGCTCCCAGGAACTGGGAGGGAGTAAAATCATGGACTGTCTGTGGGTCCCCAAGGACCAGACTGAGAATAACAAGGCTATAGGGCTGCATACAGTTTTGCTGTTCCTAGTCTTACATGGACCTCAGGACTGAAGAACCCCTCCTTCTCCCACCACTGGTACCAGCAGGACTCTACATATTGAGGGCTGTAGAAGTCTGGGAATGGCAGGGATGTGTCTGAGAGAGAGAGAGAGAGAAATTGGGAAGAAAGGGGCTTTTAGGAGCATAAGATATACAACTGAAAGCAGAGATATTCTGACAAATAAACCAGTAGGCAACTGGTCATTTTAGATCAGCTAATGCAGAAACTGAGTTTTTTATTGCCTGACTTTTCACCCCAGTTTACTTGTTGCCTGTTCTGGAGAGTTTGTTTTCTGATGTTCTCTCCATATCAACTGAGGTATCTTGAAGGCATAACTTTAAATTTTATGTAAATCCCCTCAAACTGTGTGCTCACAAAACAAGAAGTGGAACACTCCGTGCTCCACTGTAACCCAGCATTAGACACGCAAATGAAAGGTAGGTGGTTGTAAAAATACAAATGAAAGCTCCCACCTTTCTTCTCGCCAGAGAGGGTTGATCCACGGTACACTATTGTTCCTTTCTCATTCCACTTAATCCCTTCATCTTCAACCTTCTGCAGAGTGCAAATGGTTTAATAAAAAATAGCCACTACTTCTGCCTTTCACTCAGCCATTTATGTGACTCGGGTAATAATACCCCAAAACGGTAAAGCTCTAGCGCACTTACGGTGCTTTGGTTGTTCAGAATGGCTCTTTGCTTTTCTCTCCTTCTCTTCTCTTTTTCTGCTCGAGTTCGGGGAGAACGGACAGAAGAGGAGGGAAATCCTGAACTTTGGGTACATTGTTTGTGCTCCCAGACAGCCCAAGCGCTTCGTATGCCTCTCCCCCAGCTCCTGGTAAACAGGAGACAAGCTGGCTTCCACATCACCTTACAGAAAATGCCAACGTCAATGCGCCACACGTAAACAGTCGTCAGAAAGATTTCTTTTAAAAATTGGATACCATATTGCTACCTAAAGTAGTTTTGACATTAATAAACAACCCAAGTATTATGAATTGAGGCATTTTGTATAAGTAATCAACGGATATTTAAGCTTGTTTACTTTCCCCACATAAACTAGAATATGTCTATCACGAACGCGTCACTGATTGTCGCCCCAACAATCACCATACTTGCATCCTTGATACCCTACTATTTTCTGCGTAAAAATATTTTACATCGGAAAAAATATTTTGGGTAATTTGCCGTAGCCAAGTAAACCGGCCCAAAATGGGAAGAGTAAAAAAAGTTTAATTTCAAAAAACGTTTGCCCGTTATTATGGTTAAACCACTTCCCGAACAGGGAGGTTACAAGAGATGCTGATCTTACTGGGCGCAGACATTTTAGATTTGAACTTTGAACTCTGATCCATGTTTATCCATTGTCAATTACTGACGAGGTTCTCCCACAACTTGCCCACGAAGAATACAAAAAATATATATTAAACATATTTATGTTTAAATCGACTCTTTAAATATTGCAGTCCTTAATTTTAATGCATTTAATTAGAATTTTGTTCAGCGTGGAACCGATATGCTTCGTTGAGTGTTTCCTTTAGGAACACAATCCAGTTTACAATACATTACCCATAAATTTAATTATATATAAAAAATTCTAAAAATTAATTACCTTAAATGTACACTTTACAGTAAAATTACATTTTCTTTGAGAATAAATTTGAGTCAATGACTGATTTAACGGGGTACATTGGAGGCGGAACGAAAAAATCGGAACCGCAGACGGGGAATGAATAAGAAGGTGGGCGTGATCTTACCGGAAGTGGTCCATTCGATCTCAGTCCCTCCTACACCTGCGTTAACCATCTGCTACCAAAACAAATCGCCTGTTGCCATTACCAGCTTTAAGCGACGTTATTTGGGCGGTGATCTAGTGTCGTTAACAGCGTGGACCAGAGTCGTCTGGTGTCGGCTGGTTCTCGCTTTGCTGCTGTAGGGGTTTGTTTGCGACGCTAGGTGGCTAGCTGAAGCTGACAAGCTATGGCGGAGGTCCCAGGTACTTCGAGTGAGACGATAACAGAGACGGTGCAGGCAGACACGCCGCCGCCGCCTCAGCAGGTACGATTTTACATGCGTTAAAAGTGATGTGTAGGTAGAGCTAATACGGAACATTTAATTAGTCAGGCGATTTATCGGGTGTGCTACACCGGCAATGACAGATGAGGTCCCTACTGATATATCGGTAATGCATATCTAGCTATCACTGGTGATTTAGAGTACGCTTAGTCATTTTGACAATGTGTACGCTAAATTTCCGGTTCATAGGCAGATGCGTTTTATACTGGACCATTTTCGTGTTCTGAATTGTCCTTAATGAATGAACATATAGTTATATGTGGCGGATGCATTTCAAATGGTGGGAAAATAATTAGCTATTGGAGAAATGAATGGCTACTACCTCCGCGTAACTCACCGCACTTGCCAACTTCATTAAAAGATGTACAGCATCGAACTGATTACGAATATAGAATAGACTGCTTTACAGATTGTAAATTTGGCAGTGAAACACGTTTTTAAATAGTAAAATCTATCAAACTGATACGTGATCGGCCTGTCCAATACCCTGAATGTGCTCTGCACTTTAGATCTGTAAAAACATTGAGCGCAAGCCATACATCTTTCAGTCTCCATCAATCGTCACTAATCACTTACCGAGTTACCGCAAAAAAACATATTTTTAACGCGCTTTTTAAAAATGTTCAATCCTTATCAACCGATGAAGCACGTTATTGAATAAGCAGATATCCGGTCATCTATAAACGACGGAATAATATTGCTATGCTTAGAGAAGTGAAATACGAGCGAATGAGAAACGATTGGGATTGACGGTGGATTGTGAAAGGGTGTTTGTAGACAAAACAGCGAAGTTGCTATGTATAGCACGGTCAGAAACCTCATGTATCCAGCAGCAATAGGCAGCTTTGATTAAATTGTGTGTTCCAAGGAGAGGCGAGGACATGGCAACAGCGTCAGTCAGTCGATGAGGGTGTGGGGTAAAGATGATGTTCTTGGTCTGAGAGCACCAGAAGTTGCCTAGCTTCTTGGCAAAACCGCAGAGCAGTTCTGAAGCATACATTGTGCATTTCCCTTACAAATGAAACTTAATATCTGAGAACTAATATTCCATAAGCTTACTTTATGTTGATTGTGTCATTATTACATCCAAGATAAATGCACAGGCCGTGGATGTGTAGTTTTCAGGCTAAACTGCTCACATGCCCATCTGCCTTTTAGGAGGGACGAAGCCTGACTATCAAGCTAAGAAAAAGGAAGACTGAGAAAAAGGTGGAGTGGTCCAGTGACACCGTCGACAATGAACATCTTGGCAGGAGGTCCTCCAAGTGTGAGTGTTAGCTCCATCTCACTGCTTTACCCTGAGCTTTGTGTTGGGTGATTCTCTGAAATCATGTCTTCTGTTGTCCCTTGTTTCGTATTAAAAGCAGTGAATGAATTATGTTAGCCTGATATTTTTACTATGCTTGCAGCTTTGACCCAGCAGTCTCATCATGTTTCTACAAATCAGGAGTAATATGCTTTTTAATTCAGTGTATATCAAATGTTAATTGGCGATTGATTACATATGCCATCGCAGGTATTTGCCATCTTTTAAAATGTATAGCTTTTATCCTGGTTATTGTAATGTGTCCTTTTTTTTTTGCAGGTTGCTGTGTATATGAAAAGCCACGCCAATTTGGACAGTCTTCTTCAGAAAGTGAGGGAGAAGATGATGAAGGCTGTGGTAGTGCACACTGTATTATGGGACATGGAAGGAATAGGCATGGACAGAGTGGCGGTGGTGACTCCACAGCGCCTCCTAGTTCTGGAGGACCTAACACCCATTAGTAGTCTCCTTGTAAGACTGCATATGAAAGAGATAAGGCTTCTGATAATGATAATACAAACAGATCTAGTTATTACCACTCACATTTTGTCACTCTAATGGTAGAAATGAGAATAAAGGAGTATAAGGAACCAGAATAATGCAGTACCTGACAAAGATAGGGAGCATTTTTTTTCTTTACAAAATGATATCGGCAATCTATTATATATATATATGGGGAAACAGGTAGTTTGTATATAATACCACCATTTTATTCATTTTTTTATGTTTCAATTTTTATTTATTTATCTTAAAACACAATTGTGATTCTGTATCTTTGAAATAGTGCACTGACAGATTATAGTTATAAGATTTGCCCCGTTACTAACAAAAGTATTGATTCCATTAAAAAAAGATGTATGCCATTCATTTGAAAGTGTTTTCAGTCAGGCAGTTTTTTATATAAATTTATCAAATTGTAAATCTAAACTGGGTGAATGTAGTAGTTTTAATGTTAGCTCTAATATTAAAATAATGCAGACATTTGTAGGGTTAGAGGGTAAGATGTGTGAAATCTGACAGTATTCTGAATTATCCAAATTAAGTAATTACTTGTATAAATCTTAAGCCATGTTGTTCAAATCTACCAAGCACCCATTTTAAAGTAGTATACTACTATCACTTAACATATCACTTAAATAAACCACATAAAATGTTTTAGTAACATATTTTGATTAAGATCTTTGGGTAGAGTGCTGTGAAGTATAGATCTTAATGATGCTTCTAATGTGATGTTATTGTTCTGTTAAATTGATTACATTAAGTAACACTTTGAAATGAAGGGTGGACTCTGTAGGGCATCAATGTGCTGTTTTGATCCCACTTTCAAACCAACCTTATGGAAATTTGAAATGTTATTAAGATTCTTCAAAGTGGTGCAGTGGTTTGCACTGTTGTCTCACACCTCTGGGACCTGGGTTTGAGTCTCTACCTGGGTTACATGCGTGTGGAGTTTGCATGTTCTCCCCGTGTCGTCGTTGGGTTTCCTCCGGGTACTCCGGTTTCCCCCCACAGTTGAAAAACATGCTAAAGTTAATTGGAGTTAGTAAATTGCCCATAGGTGTGTATGTGTGAGCGAATGGTGCGTGAGTGTGCCCTGTGATGGGTTAATGCCCCATCATGGGTTGTTCACTGCCTTGCCCCCATACAATCCAGACACCTCGTGACACTGAAGGGATATGTGGTTACAGAAAATGGATAGAATAGATTAGCACTCCTCATCTTTAGTAAATCGCTGTATATATTTGTTTACATTATTTTATTCTGATTGAATGTTTAAACACTTCTTGGTACATTAAGTCTATAAATTCCTCAGACAATCTTTTAAGAAAGTTCATGGTCACAGATAAATTAAATATTCCGATGTGTAGCACAGAGTACCTGTATATCAAAATCAGGTTGTATGTAATGTGCTTTAGAGGAAACATTAAAAATTAGTAAAACTCAGCAAAGAAGAAAAAATTGGGTTATGTAAAGGTTTTTGAAGAAAGGGAAAGGTAAATCACAAAATGTGGCAGATTACAAAGATGCTACATGGTTATATGTGAATGATTTGGTCAGCATTTCACCAAAAATATCTTGCCATTTTTTATGTTCTGTTAAAATGCTTTGAGCTCTACAGGCTGTCATTCCAAAAGTGCACCATCAGGGGTACCAGTAATAACCTTAGCCTGCATGGCGACTGAAAGGCTTTCATTTTTGTAGGGGACATTGTCTGAATACATATGGGTAGTGCTGTTAGAACTATATTAAGTTTAGTTTCAGTATTGGCTGAACCTGTAACACTAAGACTGAAATGAACACATTCAAGTCTGACTGATCGGACAGCTTCCTGCAGCTCCCACCATATTTTGACTGGGTCGTTCTCAAACTACTGGATGTGCTTTAGGAAGCGATTCACAAATTTTCAGCGTATGCCACCATTTTCTATTACACAAACTGACACATATGCTATTGTACTGTTTATGCACATATCTGTACATAACAAATGGAAAGATTTAACACCAATAAAAAGGTTTGAACTGAGACTATGTTGTCAATGAAGAAGAGGACAACAATTAATCACCTACTGTCTTTTCAACCTAGTCTACTGCGACCCACAGATGGTCCACCTTTTTGCTCCCTGTTAGACAGGCTGTGGATCAAGGACTGGATGGGGAAACACGTAATTAAATAATTGAACAAATCAAGTACTTTTTGCAAGAGAAGTAGTATGTTCCCTCATGAAGGTCTGATACCAGAGGGCCTTGGATACAGTCTCTAATGCTCAATCCACTACTCTGAACTTATATATGCACTTGTCATATTGAGCATGGCAGTACTCTGTATTATATGTAAATACACAAAGATTTTTAGATATACCTGATTGATAGCAAGGGCAGCCAGTGATTACCAGTGTAGCCAAATACCTGCACAGCTGGGAGTCTGACTTTTGCTCTGGCCCTGTGCATGCAGTGTCATGGAGTTTCCTACAGTGCGACTGTATCCTGTAATGGTCCAGAATCCCATCCAGGAAGCACAGCTTGTTTGTGGATGGCTGAGATCTAATGATCATAACTGCATCTCAAGGATTTTTTTTCATAAGAAAAACTTCAGTCTTCTTAAGTTTAGCATTGCTTTAAAAATGGACAAATACTTCTTTTAATATACTTTGATACATTCATTGATTAGGATCTGCTTAAAGATTTCCTCCTATTAATGCAAACCATGCTCAGTGTTCTCTAGTAACCACAAGAAGACATCACAGAAAAAACGGTAAAAATCTAATCAGCAGTTTCAGTGAAACTATCCATTTAATTCTTTAAGTACAGTAACAGGTCAAACGTCAGAGGTACGAACAGCAGATTGCAGCACATCTCATTCTTTAATAAGTAAAAAAAAAAAAAAAAAAAAAACTACAGAAAACTCAATGTAAAAACACATTTGGTTCACCAATCCAGAATTTACAAGCTTTACAAACTATATCTGCTAATATATACCATATGAAAGCACCCTTGTATTGTAACTAGCTCCAGTGGGTATGTTAACAGCTACAGCAAGCTATATGTGGAGATTAGGTCTGTGCAAACAAACAGGAAAGGGCCCTGTCACTCAAATGGCAATAGCGGTAAATCAGTAATTTATATACATTTTACAGCAGCATTAAGGAATTTCTTTAAAGTGAAACCGGCATTCCCTAAGCAGCACACAAGCCCCCTCCCTAGGCTGATACTGGGCTCCCCTAACATGCATAGGTACAGTACAGGCCAAAAAGAACACTTTAAACATATAGTAGCCAGTAATATACTAACGTAGCACGACATAGATACAGGTGCTATAGGAAATACACAGACCCACCTTGAGTCATGAATCATTTCCACATTTCTTCTTTAAATAGAGCGAACACTATAACTGCACCTTTCGGAGCTGAATCATGTTGTTACAATGAAAACACACAGAGTTTTTCATATGATATATTTTATACTGCATTACAGTGAAGCATATTAGTCTATCATTGAATAAATTCACACAAAGGAAGGCAGATCTAAACATGCAATGAATGGGTATCTAAAGACACACAATGGATATGTAAAGATACCATTCATTTGCACATGGCTATAAGACTAAAAAGAACATGTAGTGAAAGTTGGAGTCATTCAAAAAAAGCAAGTGTTTTCAATGTCATATCAAACCAACGGAAAACACAACGCTTAATTCTGAGATATTTCTTCACACATACAAATAGTAATATTGTCAGGGACGTTAGGTGCAACTGGTACTGGCTCACCAAAATCCCCTTAATAGAGCTATATGATGCTGAGTGCAACAGTGTCCCATTACGTTATAAAACCCACAACGTTATAAAGCACAACACAGCAGTCAGCCAGATTGGTATGGCTCCATGCCTGGTCCCCTGGCCGAGGGGGTTAATACACAAAGCATGGCATTATGTGTCACAGTGATGGCTAGGAGTGAAGTTAAAAGCTTAAACAATCAGCAAACAGGAGCTCTCACAAGCATGGTCTGTGACATTTTTCTCAACCTCGTTCACCTGTCAAATGATACGGAGTAGTTTTTTCTTCCATACACACATACAAACAAAGCTCAAGTTCTTTTTAAACAAATTTGTGTGTAAAATTCTCTCAAATGTAGTCCATAATGATGAAGTATCACCTTAACCTCGGTGATGGACGCAGCATCACGGCTGAGTGTCCATTTTAGAAGTCCCTCCAGACCCAACTGTTAGTGTCATCATTTCAAACTGCACAAGTCGAGTCTTGTATACGCACCTTGTGCTTAGCTACAGTGGTATTGTGGCTGCAAGAGGATACTGTTTGTTCACAGGACAGAAATAAATACAAGGCAGAAACAGTTGTTCTATCAGAAGATCAGTTCCCTGTACTTCTCTTCTGGAGAAATGTGAAAAGTCAAGTTTCATTAGTGCCGGTGATGATCCTTCAGGTCAACTGAATAAACCACTGAAACCTTAAAGAAAAACAAACAGAAAAATGAGGACGCAAATTTACAGATCAGTGTCGACACACCACAGCACACAACAACAAAATGTGTTCTCTGTATTTAACCCGTATGTGATATAGCAGGGGACAGCTAATTCAGCGCCCGGGGAGCAGTGCTTGGGGGTGGTGCCTTGCTGGTCGGGTATTCGAACCTGCAATCTTTCAATTATAAGTGCGTGTCCCTAACCATTAAGCCACTACTGCCCAAATTATTTCACCTGTTATCATAGCATTACATCATGCTTTAAGACCATTTCAGAAGGGACCCAGCTGCCCAGCTTCAGTAAAAGACACGTGGGAGGGGTCTGGCCCTTCCCCTACTGAAGCCACTTCACACACCTTTTGTACGTCTGCACCATAACAGTCTAGCATTGGGGTTCCCAACCTCAGGGTAGAGAACAGGTGGAGAAGGGGGGGCAGTAAAACTTGTTGGTGATGCTGGCAGCAAATAGAAAGCTTATTAAACATGGATCAATTTTTTCACATGCAATCAAGACATACAATTGTCAAGAATCAAAAAGAAAGCATGGCTTGGAAATAGAGTTTGTTTTTGGTAATTAACCGTTTGCACGAGTGTGACACGAGGCACAACTCAGGCCGCCGCTACAGCCCTGGTGTGACACGAGGCACAACTCAAGCCATGGTGATATTTCTCTGCTAGCTCATACCTAGGCTTTGAGCCAAGACCCTCACAAAGCTGTGTGTGATTTAGTGGGGGGGCACAGTCACATGGTCTGCTGGACACTCATTCTGCACCACAAACACACTGTTCACACCAGAGCCATGTTAGTCCAGCTGGCGTTCTGCTACAGGAGAGCTGATACACAGCAGTTCCTAAACTCCACCTTTAACATATGAAGTAAATATCAGGGAGAGCTCATAAATGATCATTTTAAGGTGATATAGGCATGCTTCATACATGCTGACAGACATTTTGGTGGCAGTTTGAAAAAAATGGATCTTTGTTTCCAGCCCTGTGTCCTCTGCATTAATGTTCTACACCTGAAAGAGACTTTATAAAGGAAGTAACCATCATGCTTAAAAGGCATAAGAAATCCTTACCATATAATAAAGATACTACATTTCACTACATGTTGTACTTGTATAACTATTTACATGACAAATAAAGACATCTTGAAACATGGAGAAGTTTAAATCCATCATGCATTTTCCTTAAATAATTCTGAGCATCTGAAATGGGTTGGTGCCCCATCCCTGCCTTGCACTCAATGCCTCCAGGATTGGCTACAGACCCCCATAACCCTGAATAAGAAAAACGTTATTAAAAAATGGATGGATGGGTGGATGAAAAGAAATAAACTGACCTCACTGTTCCACGCCCATTTTTAGGCTGCAGTCTTTTTGCTGCACTCCTCCATTGCTAGCACAGATTCTCCTCCTCCATCCGCTTTCCTCTCCTCATTGCTCTCAGCCTCTTTCCCGTCCCCCAAAGCCGTGCTCTGGTGCACGCTGACAGAGATGACCAGTACCTGGAGTACACCATACACCAGAGCAAACTGGGGCAGGTACTCCTGGATGAGCCACAGGAGTCCAGCCATTCCCACGGTGGAGACGAAGAACATCGCCATGCCGTGTATCCAGAGCTTCAGCGCCCCCTGGACACCCAGAACATCCAAGATGACCCTGACCGGAGGGGAAACGGTCCAGAGGAAGCCAACGACGAAGAGGTCAAACAGGTGCCGCAGGAAGTTGAAGCAGATCTCATAGTGCTCAGGCAAGACTTCCACATTCCAGGAATGTGCAAAGTAGCGAAAGGGAGACAGAGGCTGTGAGAGAGGTGTAGGAGAAGGAGGTGGGGTCCCGTAATCTGATTCGCCCGCATCTTGGTCCGGATCCCACGCTCCCTCATTCCATTCCTCGTATTTTAGTACTTCTCTCTCTCTCGTCTCAGTTAGTCTCGGCCAGAATAAGAATGTCGAAGGCAGGATCCAACTCCACCATCTGGGGGAGCTCTGCGCTTTTGGTTCCAACTCTAGCCTTCCAGCTCGAAGCTCTTCAATCTTCATGGGTTGGATCTTCTCTCTCTCCTCCCAGCAATGTTTGGCAAACTCCTTTTGGTCACTTTCTTGTTTCTTGTCTGGCCACAACCAGGTGCGCATCCCACCCCATTTGCCTCTAGTTTGTTCTTTCACAGGCTTGCTGCCCCAGGGACGATAAGACAGGGCGGGGCTAACCCACCCCCAGACTCGTCCTACAACAGCTGACATGCTTATTTGCTCACTCTATTTTTGAAAGAATTTAAATTACTTAACGGTATTAAAACGGAGACTTGGCAAAATTTGTCTTAATTTAGATTTTCTTAAAAAAATCTATGACTATCCTTAAAATTTATTGTTGAAAGCTACTCTTTGCGCGGATGTTTATTCGAAAACAAGGATTACAGGATGCCACGAATGCAACATGAAGAACTGCGATCGAGGTGCGCAGATGACACGCCTAAAGCGGGAAGGTCACAACAGGTGTGTTAAATCACCGAGCCCTCCGGCAACCCCGACATTAATGGCGTCAGGCCTATTTATCCACTCCTTGCGGTCTGTTGCAACGACTGAAACACCGGGACAAAAAACACCTACAATGATTTAGAATGGCACGAGTCTACGAAACAGCGACTGTTCGCAAAAAATACACCAGAAATGTATAAAGACGTCTGGTTTACAATTTTAAGAAAAATGTGGAAAAAGCTGTACGAGACAAAAGATTATTTCCCAGGACAAGACAGGAAGATAGTCGGTTCCCTTTTAAGAGCAGAGATTTCTTTAGTGGTATTTTTTAATCAAATGCAACTTCGCTTGCTAGATTACCATTATCATCAATTAAAATCAAACGAGTTGTTGTTTTGGGAAATAGAAGGTTAAGCACAAAAAAAATCAAATTCATGGTAATGTTTAGAATAAGACTTAATGCCCCGCGGCTAACTAGCTAAGCACTGTTAAAACAACACACAAAATCAGCAAATTAACGCCATGTAAAAAAAAACCTTTACCAATTCCAGTCAAACAACATGCGCGTACTTTAAAATTGCAATTAGGATGACCGATAGAGAAACGACTCGAATACTAAACGTTGCTCGACCAAACTTGCTAGGCTAGCTACATTATGAAAGCTCAACTTAAAGGATATATCATATTTACCGACGTGAATCAGGCGTCATTTCTCCAGACTATATAAAAAGACACCTTTTCCCTGATTTTCAGCACGCCGAGTCCAATCCTCCGCTCATGTCACGTCAAACTTTGCGAGACTCGAAGGTCCCGGCGTCCCCTTCCGCCAAAGTTTTCATTCCGCTAGCTAGCTAATGTTAGCTTCTCCACGGGGGGGGGGTCTCGGTCACGGTATTATCTAGACAGGTACTACTGTTTTAACTACGAACCTATACTTTTGGCAATTATACTTCACAGTACATCACAGGTCTCGTCCTCGCTGGTTTTTCGTCCTCTGACACCTTAGACGTTAGCTAACGCGAAAGCCGTTTTGTTATTAGTCATCGGTACTGACAGAACAGCTATATTGCAAAGACGCCGCAAACTCCAGTTGGCTTTTCGCACAGTTGAGCGGTACCGTACAGCTCAGGAGTAAGCTAACCTTCGCTTTCCCTTTTCGGAACGTCGCACCCACCAGTTTCACCCATGACTCAAACTGCAACGCATTCATCTACGGGTAAATAAGGCTACTAGGCAACACCTGGAGACCGGAAGGAGTTGCGGTTACGGAATTCCAAATAACGGAAAACCGCAAGGGGTACCTGGGAAGTGAAGGCGTTTAAAATTTATGCTTTTGCAAAAAGCGGCATACGGATACCGACAAGTTTGTGCTACGTAGTTTCGTGAATGAGGGGATGTGAATTACAAACGATATCGGATCGTCATCCGCTACCACACATGAGTAGGTAAATACAGCGAGAAAGGTTCGTCATATGTAAAATGATTGTGTAATTTAAGCAGGTAATGAAATTCGTAGCCCATTATACAAAAAAGTGCAAGTTCCCTTAGGATGTTTAGAAACGGAGTCATAAATGTAGTTCCCTCAGCTAGGCTAGTGTCAGCTTTTTGCAACAAGCTCCCCTCCATATTTGGTGAAGGGATTTGAGACACTTGTGATCATATTTGACAACTATGTAATTTGAGGAATATCATGTACAAGTAATCTGAAACAGGTAGTATAAATAACTGAAATTTTGCCCTTTCCTAAAAGGATTTAAGAAACTGCCCACTGTTTTTCCCCAGTAACAGTGGACATCTTACACCAGACTTACAGTACAGATCAGTTCCCTGAGGGTCAAGATGTGAAGTAAAAGGGTGTGTATAAAACAGGACAACTGACAGTTTTGATTATAATAAAGTTTATTCCACAAGTACTTTCACATTCTAGAAAAATCAGACAGAACGCATACAGAAGACTAGAACATATCCACAAACCAATTTAGCTAACAAAATGGAGACTAATCCAAGTCAAGTTTAGTTTACAATGTAAGATTTGGTAGTCTTAATCTAATGCAAGATACTGCAGCAGTACAGAGTTCTCTAAACACTGCTCAGCTGACATCTGTACACCCATACTGACCTTTTCCCTTCAGCATTCCACGGCTGCAACACTTTTCTGCATCAGTCCAGGAAACGCTGAAAGAACAACCAGTTCAGAACTACTCAGATTGGCTCAACTCCCCGCTCCCATTAATGCAGCCAAAATGCAGAGGCAAGGAACAGTTATAACAGCAATATAACGCTGCCCCTGCAGAGTGAATTTTGGAGTTACCTCAGTGCGCTGCGAGTAGAACATCAGCACAAGTCAGGTGAACCGTAAAAGTGAATCATCACTGGTACTCCAATCTACTAGCTGGCTACATCTACTCAGCAAGTTCACAGATTGATGGGAACTTTACACTGAGTGCACAATAGCTGCCATAAACTGCACATACCAGATTCCTCAACACATGAAGTTTCTTACCACATGCTGGTAGGCAACCCTGAAGGCCGAGTTCCTCATTTTACATTCTGTGGGATGCAGGGGGACACCTTTAGTGTAACATGCCAAATACAGAATACCCATGCACATCTCTGCAGTGTGTTCAGTGCACTGTGAAAAGAGCTTCATACTGCAGTCAGAGACTCTAGTCTTATCGATCATCACCACACACTAGTCAGTCTAACTGGAATCATTGCCCACTAGGCATTACAAAAACTTAATGCTTACCAAATTCTAGAGTTCCTCTTCCTGGAAAAATACACCTGTCCATGTTTTCAGAGTCTAAAAAGACAAAAGGCAATTAGCATCATATATACTGAGAAAGGGCATTTTTACTGTGCCATGAGGTGTGATCAGTGCACTGTGAAAAGAGCTTCATGCTGTAATCAGAGACTCTAGTCTAGTAAGTCATCATGACACACCACAAGATGTCCTTATAAGCCACGGGTCTGAATGTGTATTGCCACTGAACGATAAAGGATGGCTAAAAAACCCAATGTGGACGTGGGCCTTTTTAGCAACTTTACTCTTCACTCTAAAATGAAGAAACCATAGCATCTACTCAGTAAACAATTGCAGACCTTTAAAATATGACGACTTACCGCATCAGAATCACACAGCCAAGTCTCTGCTGCATATCCTGATCACGTGCAGAAAGGGGGAGGGAGAATTAGCATAAACATGCATATGGAACTCCAGCACCACTGGGGAGAGGGCACGCGCAGAAGCATGGTGTGTTCAGTGCACTGTGAAAAGCGCTTCATATAGAATCAGAGACTCTAGTCTACTAGATCATCTTTACACACCAGGAGTGGGTTTAGCACATATGTACCTAACATGTAACTCATTAGCTCAGCAAAGGCCTTATTCATCCCTTTTAAATGTCTGTAGAAGTACAGACCATGGGTTTTAAACAGCTCTCTGATTCTGATAGCTGAAGATTGATTAAAACACATGAAACCAATCTTACGGTTAGCTGGTACAAACTGAAACTGACTCAACTCCTTAAATATTACCTCGAATCGGTTTTTAAATTTAACTTGAGCCTTATTCAGAATGCTAAATAGGAAAAAATGGGATCGTCACTGCTGAACAGGCTCTCCCCGCAGAAATGAATATGGTCAATGTATGATTTCGTTTGAACCGACAACGTTGGAGCTCCAGGTCAGCTATCCTTTTGTCAAAAACCAAAGGAACACGTAACGTGCTCGAAATGAAATTTTACCATGAATCGCCCCGCTAAACACGAAATTAGTAACAAATATGCAACACAAAATGACCAGCAAGCCAACAAATATAATTTCCAATTATGAATGGGTTCATATTTTAAAAATGCACATGCCTCAGCATATAAAAAAAACTCCAAATATAAACCTTAATAAATACTATTTATAAAGATTAAACTAAAACGGCAAAGATTTAGGTTGTAAAATAAGCATTCAGCAGCTACCGCAACAGCTTACCCTCGAATTCCGCTGCTTAGCTAGTTGGCGCTTAAAAAAAGGAGGAACAAGGGGCGCGATGCGTTTTATGCTTAATCCCGTGTGACGACGGGTCCTCGCTCGCTGAGAAGGTGTCAATTGCACTGCCTGCATGAAATACAACTAGTTACTAACATATTTTAAAAGATGTACAATTTTAACGAAAATAATATATACATTGATATCATACATAAAATGGAGAATACGTAGTGTACGTCGGTAACAGGATTGCACTGCTCGTGAGGTTTGAAGAATCTTTTCTGGCTATATATAAACGACCTATATTTAATAGTTACAGGCTAATTGTAGCAGTCTTTACTGCACAAATGCCCTGATGCAAAATATTTATAAACCGGCTATTTGGTTTAATGGTATTACACGTTTTCCCCACCTACACACACACACACTAAGTGCCAACGACGGTATTTGTGAAACATATCAAAATGTTTGGCATGTGTCCACCGTTATAGTTTTCCTTAATTGCCGAAACACTGCTGATTCAGGAATAGGGGATTCTTTCCCTGATGGTCGCCTAGACAAGGTTCTTTGTCTAGATCCATCCCTTAGACATGATGATGACACAGGACAGTTACTCTTCCTTGCTGTTGGCTTGGCAATTGTACATTTTACTGTAGGGGTGCCATTCATTTGTATTTTTTTTTTTTTACTTTTTCCTTTACACTAACTTTTTTTTGGAGTTCTGAATACAGCAAACATTACATATTGCTTTATAAACATCTTTGCTAAACAACATTTTTTACCTTAATCTTGTGCAGTTGGTTCCAATTTTTGCAACACAACATGCAAAATACCATATCCACAGTAAACAGGTTTCTCTACATGTTAGCAAAAGTTTTGACTGGTAGTATTTTTTAATTTTTGCTGTAGTGTGCAATGAATGCTGTATTTGACCGACTTTGTGTGTGACCTGAAAGCAAATTTGGGTGAAGATAAAATAGGTTTCAGAAGATTGTTTGATTGCAAGATTAGTGATATATAAATTATGAAAGTTATACTAAAAACAAAAAAAGATTTACTGTAGAAATAGGCCTGAGATGTGCAATACACTTGTAATAAAGTGTGAGGTACACAGCGATGGACATTTCAGGTCCAAAGAGTACAAATCCAGACCAAGATTTTGTTTCAACCAACCCCGGCAACCAGTCACACACAGAGTCACAGTCAGAGTACTCAACTAGTCAGTTGAAACAAAACCTTGGTCTGGATTTTTACTTTTTGGACCCGAAATGCCCACCTCTAGAGATGCATGCATAAAAAGAGGATATGGATTAAAGTCAAGTATTGAGAAACTGAATGGTTTAAGGGCATAAGTTCCTTCTGACCCTTTCAGTTCTCACTGAGACAACAGAAATGCTTTTCAGACTCTTCAACTTGGTGATCAACTTGAAAAATGGGTTCAGGCCTCTAAGTATTTGGTACAGGAATGGGGTTTAAATATTTTACAATTCAGAAAACTATAATAACCTTACTACCAAAACATATGTTTAGCCAATTGTATTCCTTGAGCCCTTGACCCTGATCTACAGATCTTATTCTAACTCCCCCCCCCCAAAAAAAAGGAAATTAATATCCAAAAAAAATAAACATATATCCTCATCAGTTTTGGCACATGTAACTTTTAACAATGAATGAGTTAAAGCTGGAATGGTTAAATAACTGAGATGAAACTTTATGTCCCGTTCCGAAAACGATACAACGTGGACGCCTCTGGTTTGTTTTTATCGGCTGGGGCTCCACATGCGGAAGGCCCGGCCGCTTGTCCTCGGCTCCATTCGCTCACTCCCATCTGCGAAAATGGCGTCTGTGACAGCTCGCCGTCTGCTCCTTTGTGGTCTCTCTCTGCTCAATTTTCTGTTCGTTTTCGGAACCGGAGCAGAGTTCGTCCGTTTTATCTCATTCCGAGCGATATATCACAACATTACCGGAGGACCTCCGCTGTGTCGTGGTATGTCTGGGGGAAACATACAGCTATCAGCAAAAAACATGGTGACGGCTGGCAAAAAATTGCAATCTATATGCTTATTAATGTTGATGTATGGCTTTGTTATAAAATTTTACTTATAGTTAGGGATATCAGGGATGAAAGTTTATCTTAATTTTAATTAACTTTATTACTAATATGTTCAATGACAAAAGGGTTGTATTTGCATTACAGCATTTTATTCACCACTTCAACGAATTAATAATTTGCTATACGATTTCAAGTTTCGAACGCGCAAGTTACGGATTTTGTATCTTTGCTATATGCTTCATTGAGTAGAAATTGTAACATTTCAAAATGCTACACGCTAACCAACCAGTTTTGCAACTAACAAGGTAGATAGTTAATTACCATATGACCTGAAGCGTAAGCTTTCCCCTTCAAAACGATTAATATTTTTAGTATTATTTCACTATTTCTGCGTCTTTTATGGTTTAGGATCTCTCTTTGTTTGAAATAAATGCGTCGTTAATTGCGTGGATGCTAAACGTATTTATTGCGTGGTTGCAATACAATTTTAATAAAGATAGCTAAATAGATACAATAATAAAAAAAGATTGATAGGCTACAATTAATCAACCAGATTCAAAACAGTTTAAACGTTATGATTTTAATTGTTGAATTTAGTGTAAATACGTGAGGACCGCTCAAAGCGCAATGTTCACCAGTGCCCGGCTAGCTCAGTCGGTAGAGCATGAGACTCTTAATCTCAGGGTCGTGGGTTCGAGCCCCACGTTGGGCGATTGCTTTTTTTCCCATGCGCGCAGAAGTCAACTATTGTTTTTATATATTGCAAAAATATATTATCAAGTGTTTCATAACTTGTATCTACATACTGATTATAAAAAAACTATGTGTTAAATGTGTGTGTCGCTAACTTAAACCAATTTATTAACCTAGTTCTTGGTTGAGGAGAACTTTCAGCTGTTTCCGTATATCTTTGTTGTACTGTGATTTTGACACAGATAACTCTTATTAGTACCTCTTTGGCGTGTGCTCTACCGGCTCAGCCCACATAATAACAGTGTGACTTCTTTGGCATTATCTTACTATCTCTCTTATTTATTTGAAACGAATAAAATAATTGAAAATGTAACGCCGTAAAATGCCCGTGTCACTTGAACGTACTTATGCGCCACTTAGTGGTAGAGCGCGAAGACACGTATAGTACGCGCGAAAGCATAACCGTTTTATTTTTAAAATGACAGGACTGCTTATTTCAATGTTTTCTGTCTCCGCTAGATTCTGTGTCATGGTCCACTGCCCTTCGCGATGAATCAGTGCTTAGGGCAGCGGGTGTGGATCTGGCTCTGGTGGCTCTTTTTGCCGCCCAGCACAGCTTGCTAGCCTGGGCTCCCGTCAAACAGGCTCTCCAGTCCGTTTTTGGAGTCCTGAACCGAGCTGTGTACTGCACCAGCACTGCCCTGGCACTCCAGGTAGTACCCTGTCCTTTTTCGCATGTAGGCTGAGTGATCGGATCACTAGAATATTATATGCTGAGAATATGTAGAGCGTTACTAGGATCTATCAATGGACTTTGTTGTTATCAAGCGTTGCAGTTTTTCTTTGGATGACGGTTATGTATTGTTGTGTCTTATATATGTCTGCTAGGTATTTGCATTGGGTAGTGAGGACATGAATTGGTGGTTACAATGAATAGTGGCACAGTAATTGCAGTATGTAGGAAAAAATACATTTAGTTGTTAAGGGAAAACCTTTTGAGTGTACGTCTAAACTAAAACAGACACCCCCTCCCGTTGTTGCACCTCCTGTGCAGTCAACCACCAGAGGCACATTAACCTGGTCAGAGCCCCCCCCCCCCACTAAAGCTCAGCTGTGGTCCAAGTAACGGAACATCCTAAGCAGAGTTTGAGTGCTTTTGCATAAGTGCTGCCACCTGCTGATTATATATAGGAATTTCACCTCAGGCAGGTCTCATAGGCCAGAAAATTAATAAATTAGGATGGAGACAATAGGAAGGCAACACAGTTATGCATAATCTTTATGCCATGCTATTCTTTGATCTATGTTTCCCCTGATGACTCAGGTCTTGATGCGATGCTGGCAGCCAGTGACCAACGCTCCGTGTCTCTGGGCAGTAAGCACCGTCCCCTGGGACACCTGGTTTCCATTGATCTGCTTCACTCTTCATTTCTTGTGTTGGGCCATAATCTGCAGCATACTGTTAATTTTTGACTACCCCGAACTGCTGGGGATTAAACAGGTAGGTGCACGTGTCTGAAATCCAAATCTCTGTTGTACTTTCACTCTCCTTTTCTCCACTTGCTCATCACTGCTTATTTAAACTTCAGGTTTATTATGAATGTCTCGGCTTGGGCGACCCACTGTCCCTGAAGTCGCCTCGAGCCCAGCGCCTGTATTCCCATCTCCGTCACCCCGTTTGCCTGGAACTTGCCGTGGTCCTTTGGCTGCTCCCTGCCTTGCCTCTGGACCGGCTCATCCTGGCAGGGGGTCTGTGCACCTACTTGGGCCTTGCACACTCCCTGGACACACAGGACTGCGAGTACCTCAGCGTCCAGCTTCACAGCAAGCTGAACCTGTTCTCGATGTCACCGGAAGGTCAGGCAGGGTCTACCAATCACAAACAAGATTGAGGTCTGTCTGTGTCTCTATCTGGGAAGAGGAGACAACAGCAACTGTACCAGTCAAAACTTCAGGCCATACATAATAATTGGTATTTCCTATATGAAAGAAACTTATAAATAGTGTAATGGCTGTGTGATTAATATCAGAAATCTATTCTACTAAAATTAGTATAATCTGTGAGAACACATCTCAGAAGCTCACAGTATTGGACACGAGATGCATCCCTTTGAATGCAGAGCATTCATCCCATACATGCAGAGCTACACTTCATTTTAACAGTTTGTTCCCCAGCCAATTACTTGAAACTGTATTTTATATTTAAAGTCTTAATGTATTAATGTTGCTAATCAAATGAGTTGGAGATAAGTTTATGCAGGACTTCCCAACTGGCAAGGAAATGTTTAACTGCACACCAACATGGCAGCTGATTGACTGCCACTGTACAAATTTAATAGGTCATTGATGCATCGAGTCACTTGTGTACAACAGAAAAATGCACATGACTGATTATTTAAGAAATTTGGGGCCTGTCCCTTTAAAGGAAGTGTAAGTGTCCCAATCTGGATTGGAGACAATAGTCTCTGTGTTGAAGGTCTAATATGTTAAATTTCCAAACTTGTCAGCATTTGTAGTAGACTGAAGATACTTGGCTTTTTCTCAAAGTGCTGTGCTGTTTTACTCTGCTTTGTGTCAGTCTGTTGGGTTTGAAGGCAGAAAATGCAGTAACTGCATTACTGGCTACACTGCATCCTGTCGCTCCACCCCCAGTTGCTTCATTGGCTTCCTTCTGGATGTTCAGGGCTAATCAAGGGAAGCGAATATCGTGGCACATCAGTACTTTGCTCCATGGATGATGTTATATCTAACACAGGAATTAAACTTGAATTGCAGGACACATCGTTGAAATCTTTTAGGAGTTATTAAGAAGTATGGCTGATACAATGATGCAACATTGGGCTTTAAGTTGAACTTGAAACTTCAGTAGCATCACTGGGAAATGACACACCTATGTTTTGAAGTGTGATTGTGAAGATGAACTAGGATGCAACAGAATGTTATTTTTTAAATTCATTGTAACCTGAATCACCTGTTCTTTGAAATGAAAGTCCATACTTTTTCTTCTCTTGCTGCACCATTTTATACTATATTGTTGTTTCAATATGAGTACAATTTTTAGAATTTTATTTAAAAATAACAATTGTCATAATTGTAACGTGAAATACAAGAGCAGTACCGTATACGTGTAGTTTAATGTCTGCGAACTGGCAGCTCAATAACGTTAGTAACAGATATTACTAGCCTTTATGGAGTTTATGTGCCATTAATTTAAGCACCAAGTGTGTGCATGTTACTAAATAGTATTTCAGGTCATCAGCATGTATTCATATGTAGTGTAGATACCATTGTTGTGGCTTTGCCAGAATTTATTAAGATGAATTGATTGTATTGGCTGATTTACAAAGACTTCTAGCTCTATGGTAGATGGGTCAAAAATCAGCATGTGTGTATTTTAAGACCACCCATTTGTTTTTGTGGATTTTCTTATTTTATCTGTTTCCAGACTCTTCATTGGTCTTCAGTGGATTCCTCACCTGATTCTTTATTATCCGTTTTATCCCTGCCTATTGACAGAAGATGTATTTTTTTCCTTGTTGTAATATATTACCTGATCAGAGTCTTATTTTCCTTTAGAGAAGGGGCCAGGAATTTGATGTGGTTGTGAACCAAATACCACTTTTTCATGTTTTATATGTATGTGCTGGAACAATGGCACAAAATTATATTGATGTGCATAAACCACCAAAGTGATGTTTTTATGCGCTAATGATGAATTTTTTCTAAGCGTGTCATGAATTTGTAACTGCACTGAGACATTTGATACAGTATTTTAACTATAAAATAATTACAAAATGATAGCATTATAGTTTTATTTCTTTTTTAAAAAAAAATAAACAAGATTGATAAAAGTGTGTTGTTTAGTTTGTTTATTAACACTAGCAGTCCTGAAAAAATCAAGGTCTCCTCACAAGGAGCCCCCCCGCTCCCCACACAAGTAGCACTACATACATTTTAAAATGTATTCGAGGGGCTTAGGCTGGGCATGTAAGGGCCTTCCTTGTGGAATAGAGCAGGTGATGGAGACTGACAGACGGATGCTTTAAACGTCTTTACTTAGGTCGGCAGAGTTCACAGTATGGGGTTTAGGCCTACGTCTGACTGAGAAACTTAATGTTAGCGGATTAGCGACAAATGACAGGAAGATCGGTTTACTTCATTTTTTGTACGACTCATGATGTGCTCATTTCTTCTCGGCAGATAAGTAAAACAGTTGTAGGCCTGTAGATAGCTATAATATTCGATAATCCGCGCTATTGGACAATCAATTAACAGGAGTAAAGCCGCTCGTGAAGGAGGTAGCCGAGGTCAAAGCAATTTCCAGCCGCTTGTACACGCGGGGATTGCGGCACCCCACAGAAAGGGCACCGGCACCCGAAGCGGCTTAAGGGAATCGGAGTTTAATCTATCCAGGGCTTCGGTAAGTGGAAGACATAGGACGGAACTGCTGAGTTCAGAAGTTGGATATTCAACCTGAGATGGAAGCCGATCTCCATAGCCGTTAGTAGTCTACTAACAATGTGCCTGAGAGAATTGTTAAATGACTCATAGAAATTCTACTTATCATCAAGCTAAATCCCCCTGATTTTCCTTTGTTTTAGTTTAGTTTACTTATGGGTGTATGAGTAATGCATACAGCTGCCAAACCCTGTCCACTTCAGCTTCATATAAAATGGAAAGAGGAAAAAAGAATCCAAACTGTGGTTGTGACTCTTCCTCCCCCCCCCACTTTTTCCTCTGTCAAACAGCAAGTTTCCGACGGTTCGAACGAGTTAGCTTTCTTAAGGATTTTGGAACAAAAGATGGACTTCTTTGTGCTTTAATCTGGTTTTGCTCTTACCGCTCAAATAATATTTTACTTTTCAGTTTCTTTTCTGTCTTTGAATCAACGACGTGAATATGATCGTGCTTTTTGGCAACAAGACAAAACTGGAGTTTCCTGGAAAGTGATTCCAGCAACTAAGAAAAAGAAGACGGCAAACATCACATAGACTGGTAGGATAATATAATTTGTCGATTAAGGGTGTAGGCTACGGTATTTATCTAAAATAACCGTTCTGATTTCGTACATGCTCCGCCCTGTTAATGTTTTAATCTCGACTGTGAGCCGGGGATCGTAAAATAATCCGATATAAACTAGGAGTATTTTTTTCCCTTTTTGCACTTTTTAAAAAGACAATGTTACGTTGCTTAGTCTACTTGCACGCAGTGAAATTCTAACGATTTCATCATGCATGTAATGAATAAGTAATTCTGTGTAAGTCTTCAAAAAGCCAGCATCAGTGGAATAAGTAAGATTGTACTGTGACCACAGATGCAGAGAAGAATATTTCAGAATACATTTAATAGATTTTAATTAGGATAAATGTGGTGACAAGTTTAGTGTGAAGATGTTGAAGCCTTCTGGGATAGCAGATAAAATGTACAGGATTTACTTCAAAGTTGTTGGTATTAAATGCTGCATTACTGGTTAAATGTGTGGTAAGCATTGTGGTAAAAGCTCATGCAGCTTCTCTGATCTTGCCAACAGGAAACAGGAAAATAATAGGCAACCAGCTTGAAGCATAAGGGGGATAAACTGTCCTAGTTGCCATTGCCACTTGCAAAACTCCCCTCCCATTATGTCAATCTCCTCTCTGCCAGAGTGGAAACAACTTCTGTTGGATCGAAAGAGGAAGGGAGAGGAGACACGAGAGAGGCAAGTGCGAGAAGATGAGAAGAGACTGGCCAGCATGCCGGCTTGGAAGCGTGAGGTCATCCAACGGAGGAAAGCAAAGCAGGAGGGTGATGGAGGAGCCCAGACCATGGATGGCAGGGCTATCACGGAGAACACAAGTGAGGTGGTCCTGCCCAAGGGCTCCTGGTCCACCTGTGCTGAAGGGTTCAGAAATGGGCCAGAACCTCAAAGCCAGGTCTCGGTGGAGAACATAGGGCCGGTCCAACACAACCCATTCATTCTCTCACAGAATGTATGGAGGGGTGACAGAAGAGAGTGCAGGGAAGACCTTGGGCCAGACAGCAGGGCTGAAGGCAGAGATGGAGTAAGGAGGACAGGAGAAGGAGATCCATTGAAGGAGGAGCATTGTGAGGAATTTGGGAGTTGCCAGAGAGATTATAATATAGACTGTGATGGAGAGAAACATCAAAATGTAAAGTGTAAGACAACAGGGAATGGAGGTGATGGTTTGTGGAGGAAAGGAGGAGGAGACAGAGAGCAAAAGGACCCAGGCACTGAGTATCCCGTCTGTTCACTATCTATTCCTTGTCTTAGGACTATCCAAGCTGAAAATGTCATCACTGCAGAATTGGAGATCAGTGCTACAGGAAAGAAGGTGTTGAGAAATAAAAGGAGGGAGGAGGAAATGAAACCGTGGGCCAGTGTAAAGGACAGGAGTGAGGCATACCAGCCAATGTACAGCGAGAGGAAGGGGAGCAGGTCAGGAACAGGAGCTAATGAGGAGAGGCATGAGAAAGAGGAGGTGATCGATGCATTGGGAGAAAAGGAGGAGGTGCCTGGAGAGGATAAGGCTAGGAGCAGAATGAAAGCAAGCAGGATATGGTCCAATGTACAGGTGAAAACAGGTGAGAAGGAAGCAAAAGCTGGCAGGAGCATTAGGGAGGACATGGAAGCAGGGGCCTCAGTGGAGAACTTCGGGCACGTCAGCCGGCTGCTGAGCAAATTCGGAGAGCAGTACAAGCGTCCATTGCAATCCAAAAGCATGGACTGTTTCATCTCTCATGATGAAGGTGGAGGAAGGGGGAGTATGGAGGAAGAATCTGCCCTCAGGGAGAGGGAAAGCTGGGCCCAGAGAATGATGAGAATCGATGATGAAGACTGCATTGAAAGGAAGGTGGTAGAACTGAAATACTCTGGCAGGTGGGCACCACAGATGGAGGGCTTCCGGGAAAGTAGGAGGGCCAAAGGGGATGAGTGGGAGCACTCAGAGATGGTGCATCAAGGCTGTTACCAGCTATCCATACAGAGAGAACCAAGCCCACCCACAGAAACAGGAGTTGGGGGAGACCTAGACGTGGGAGAGGGAGTTTCTGAACTTGGTGGGATGGGTAAAGCCCAAGAGAAAGAGTGGGATAGGGAGAGAGAGGATTCATCTAGGTTAGTCAAAGGCATAGATGCTTTGGCAGTGTTTGGTGCCAGGGACACAGAGATGACCCTGAGATACAATGAAGAAAGAAAAGATGGTGAGATGGAGAGAACATGGTTAGGAGCAGCACAGAGGATGCCAAGGGAGAGTGAAATGGCACACCACGAGGAAGAGGAGGAGGTACCAGCTGTGAGAAGGAAAGGGCAGCCACACCGGAACATTAATGTAGTTCCAGAAAGGCAGGACATCCTAGGGGAAGAGAAGTCTAGAAATGAGTCATTGTTTACAGAACCCAGAGGCTCCTCCCACACTGAATCTAAAAGGCCAATGTGTGACATGGATCACCATAGGCGTTTGCCTGAGGGGAGATCCAGAGAGAAAATACCAGAGTCTGGGGACGAGGGGGCCTGCACAACTCTGGCACATGGGCCCTTTCACGGGGGAGGGAAGGCAGATATGGATGGAGCCCTCAGTAGGTCACATGCGGATAGAGAAGACACTAAGGGGGTTCTAGATGGAAACCAGGATAGAGCATTGGCTTCTACCATGGACTCCAGTAAACTAGGAAATGCTGCAGTCGTGGGAGAAGTTCTGATTCCAAGAACTCATTTTTATGTGCGAGACAGAGGATCTAAGTTGTGTTTCGCAAGGCAGGGGAAGCAAGAAAGGGGAAAGGTGTCAGTGGGGAGGGGTAACTGGGAAGCTGGACAGCCTGCAGTTTGTTTTGAGTCACTTCAAGAAGCGATTGAGCAGAGTGGGTCAGAGAAAGTAATGGAGGGTGAAGGAGAGTCTAGGATTGGTCTGGGGAGCAGGTGGGAGCCGTATGCAAGAGAAGAGGAGGATATGCAGGGTAAGGAAAGGAAAATGGAAGAAGACGGGAGGAGGGAGCTGGAGAGGGCACTGCGAGTAAGAGAAGTCGTTGACCAACAGCAAGTCGGCCGAGAGGGGAAGGAGACTGTAATCTCAGCAGGGAGTGAGAGAGTCGGGAAAATACAGAGAGGGCCATGCGTGTACACATCCGGCTCTCTAGGCGTCATACAGGAAGTAGGCTT
This sequence comes from Cyphomyrus plagiostoma, assembly GCA_019775915.2. Classification (NCBI taxonomy): domain Eukaryota; kingdom Metazoa; phylum Chordata; class Actinopteri; order Osteoglossiformes; family Mormyridae; genus Cyphomyrus; species Cyphomyrus plagiostoma. Next base: position 351,869 of record JABFEA020000050.1, on the reverse strand, counting down.
GCCCAAGCCCAGCCCCCCACTTCCTGCTAGTGTCTCACCCTTACAGTTACTGCTAGCTGCAAAAGCAGAAGCCAGGGCCTCTTCTGCTGCTACCCTTGTAGCAGCCGCTTCTCCTCACATTCAAGAAAGACAGGAGCAAGAAAAACAACATGTAGAAGACTCTGACAGCGGCCAGAAGGGGAAACGTTTCACAGAAGAAGGAGGCAAAGACGAGAAAGAGTGCGCACAGAGTCCGTCTCCTTCCCTGACTACCTCCATTGATGTCCCTCCATCCTCCTCTTCCGCTACTCTACCCTTCGTCGTCAACATGAGCCGAATTTACAACCAGAAGCCGGTGGTCCCCAGGTCCACGCTGTCCATCAGTGAGAGGAAGACTGAGAATATGTCTCCAGCTCTCAAGGCACAGGGGCGGGAGTCTCTATTAGAGAGCCATTGCTTACCACTAACACAAGACAATCTCCAGCCCAAAGGAGAGATACTGGAGCAACAGAGCCTGCCAAGGATGGAGCTGAAACCAACCTGGTGGCAGGCCTGTCAACGGAAGCCAAAGGAGGAGATGAACACCCGCGGCCAGGAGGCCCAAATGGAGACAGTGCAGCAGCAGGTTAAGCTGTTAAAGCTAGAACCTGAGCCCCAAGCCCCCAGCGAGGCCTCCAACCAGCAAGAACTGTTGAAAGGCAGCCATTTAGGACTAAAAGACGGCTCAAAACCATCACCGCTGCTGCAACAGTATCAAAAAGTCAACCAGCAGACATTTCCAAAGGACCAGGAAACTAGTAACGGGACACAACCTACACAGCAAATGAGCAACCAGAAACTACCTCTGAGGCAACAATCGCCAAATCAGTGTCAGCTATCCAGATCCTTCACCGTCAACCCTAAATCTAGTCCTGTCCTTGAGAATCCCCCTCAACTCCAGGAATGCAAAGATGTGGTTACCTCCTCTGCTTCTCTGTCCCCTTCATCCTCTTCTCCCTCCACCCTCCCAAATGCTCCACTCTTCTCCCTCCGGAACATTTCAGCAGGCCCTGGCAAAAGAGGCAACACCATCACCATTGTCCCCAGGAGGCCTCTAGCAGCGGGCAAACCTGCTACCGACCCGGGGGCTAACAGGACAGCCCCCCAGACCCAGACGCCCATATCCGGGGATGCCAGCAAGAAAAGATACCCCACAGTCGAAGAAATAGTGGTGATTGGGGGATATAAGAAGGTAGAGAAGTCCTGCTTGTCCAAGCATGGAAAAACTCCCAAAGGGGTGAGTGCTCAATTTTTCCTAGGTCCTGTGTTTCCTTTAATTCTTTAAGACATCATTTAAAAATGACCATTAAGCAAAATAACAACTAGAATTTTCTTAAAGCTACCAACACATTATTCTGCCCTTTTCATGAATTCTAAGGGGACCGCTTTTGAGATGCCATCAAAAAATATGTGTATCATTGTATAAACTATTCTAAGTCACTGATATTCTGAAACTTATTTTTTATTTTTTGCTTTGGGTGACGATAGGAAAGAATTTTTCATCAGCAGCAAAGTTCTTTTTCTGAAAACTTCTATTCTTTACTGAGTAGCATGTCACAACATTACAAATCTTTTCATTAAATTCACTGGCAGGTTTTAATCACCAGGTTGTGCATATTCAGGATTTTTAGGAGATATAAGCAATAAAGATGTTTGCAAGCTGGTTGTCTTTTCCAAATTTCACAAAATTGTCCTGCAGGTATTTTTTTAAAGTTATAACTGTATTGAAAAACATTTACTCTAGTTTTTGTTTTGTAAAGTGCTGCATTCTTGTGGTTGAGGGCATCTAAATTAAGGCTAAAAGCCAGTATTTCCAAAGCCATCTGTGATACTGCTTAGTGTCTCAGAAAATGCTTTTCTCCAGAGAAAGCAGCAACACTTGCAGAAGCCCTCATGATGGTTGGTTGAACTAAGCATTTTTGCTGAGGTGCAGCAGGGATGCAACAGAAGAGCTGAAGTGAGACTTAAACTTAGTGTTTAGTCACGGTGTGATGCAGCTAAGCACCATGCCAAACAGTGTTCCATCATGCATAATTATGTGTGTCAAATTTCTACCATCTCAAGCTTGCAGAGGCCCAGCCATTCACAATAAAGGCACAGTGACAGCTAGTGAAATGTGAGTGTTTTCAGCCGGCGATGGACAGGAAACCGCGACAGGCCTCCCTCTTCCTCTTCCTCTCTTTCGCTTTATCTTGCTCTCTTTTGGCCCAACGCCGAAATGCACGAATATATCAAAAAAGTAGAGCACAGGGCTACCAGTGATGAGGCCCACACTTTATCAACAGCTCTGGAAAAAAAATGAGACCACAGCAAAACCACAGTTTTAGTTTCACTCATCCTCAACCAAAGGAGACTAAGTATATAAGATTCTAACGGGCCTGAATGTTGTTCGGCCAAATGGCTACTTTAATATTAGTTTAAATACTAGAACTTGTGGCCATAAGTGGAAATTAGTGGGAGAACATTTTAAAATGAATTTGCAAAAGCACTTCTTTACACAGCTTGTAGTTAGAGTATGGAATAGTCTTCCTGTTAGTGTAGTGCAAGCTAAAACCCTGGGATCCTTAACATCAGAGCTAGATAAGATTTTAACAATTCTGAGCTATTAAAGTTCTCTCCAAACGAGCTTGATGGGCTGAATGGCCTCCTCTCATTTATAAATTTATGTTCATTTCGCTTCTACAATTTATGGGTATGTTTCTGTGTAAAATGGACATTTCACCAGCCTGACTCTTCTCTGCTCCCCACTGATGACGGGCTTCTTCCTTGCTTTATGGGTCTTCCGTCCTGCTTCTTGGAGCCTGTTATTAACTGTCCTAGCAGTGCACTTCAATTCAATTCAATTCAGTTTATTTTTATATAGCGCCCTTCACAACAGAGTTGTCCCAGGGTGCTTTACATGGGT
>JABFEA020000050.1:307911-319135 GCA_019775915.2 Cyphomyrus plagiostoma | reverse complement strand
ACCCCCCCCCCCAGGATGACTGAGTGGGAGACTGCCCCAGCCGTTGCTGAAACCCCAGAGATCAAGCTCTTTGGGAAGTGGAGCACTGACGATGTCCAGATCAATGACATCTCCCTGCAGGTGACATGGCTCAGATGTTAAATTTAGATGTAACCCAGCATTGTGGAATGACGACTTCAAATTTATCATCAGTTTAAAAGCATTTTTATTCTAGGAATTCCCTACTGGTCTCCCAGGGGCTTAAGCTGAACTCCTCTTGGAAAATGTGAATTTGCAGTAACTAGCAAGTACAGTAAAAAGTGTGCATTTGTTTGTAACAATATTGTAAGCATTTTAAAATTCCACCATAATTTGAGTATAAAATTTTAGCAAAATCCTAAATTGTGTGTTGGCTTTGTTAGTGCTTGCGTGGGGAGAGATTTGACCCTTTTGAAATGAAGATTTTGAAGGCCCATGGCATACGTTAGGGTGTGGTCCATGGATAACTGCAGTCACTGTTTGAGCGAGACTAGAGTCACATCCTGACAGCCAATTATTGTCCTGATGTGCTAGAGTACTCGCAGAAGAAATTTCTCTGCTTATTCATTGGCTGCTGCCTGACATGGTACAGCCAATCACCTGCTTAGAAACAATATCATCAGTTGCTGATTAGTGTGTGTGTTTTTTTTTTTTTTGTATTCTACTGAATACCCATTTCTTTCACCAGGATTACATTGCTGTGAAGGAGAAGTATGCTAAGTACCTCCCACACTCTGGGGGGCGATATGCCGCCAAGCGGTTCCGCAAGGCTCAATGCCCCATAGTTGAGCGCCTCACCAACTCCATGATGATGCATGGCCGCAACAACGGCAAGAAGCTGATGACTGTGCGCATTGTCAAGCATGCCTTTGAAATCATCCACCTCCTCACTGGAGAGGTACCTAGTCTCTGGTATCGTGGGTCCCGTGCAGCATGTTCCTTCTGCTCTGCTGCAATAGTTCATCTTCCCTCAGTTTCTCTGAACAGTTATTACTCAGCCGGTGAAGCCCTTGGCTATACTAGCATTAGTAATTGATCTGATTAACAGAATAGTGGTTGGAATAGAAGTGTTTTGTTCCCTGCTATTGTGACCCGTATGGGAACAATAATTAAACATTTATCACGTCTGCATTTATATACCTTTTCCTCAGGTCAGGCTTTTTTTTTTTTTGTCCCCTTCTGGTCCTGTGATCTCCTTTGTCTAATAGGATGATTTTAAGTGCCATACCTTGAGTTGTACTACGAGAGTTTAGTTGTAGATAGACCTAGGAGGGCCACCCGCATCTTTTAGTTCACGTCGGTCTCCTGTGAAGGTTTGCTCAGTTAGCTATGGATTTAAAGTATTAAAGTATGATTCTATCAAAAATGTTAAGTACAGTCATTGTCCAGCTGTTCTAGATCGGCGGTATACAGTTGGCTTGAATTGCCAACGGAATGAGCTGATTTATTGTAGGAGTTTAGTGCAATGATTAGAGTATCATTCCACAGACCATCCTTTGAGTTAGCAAAGAGAATTGCTGACTCTGAGGAGAATTTAGATGGTTCAACTGAATCTTTGTCTGGTCTGTGGGTGTGCTGTGCTGTCCTGTGCTGAGTCTGAGCCCGGTTTCCCTGCAGAACCCCCTCCAGGTGCTGGTGAATGCAATCATCAACAGCGGCCCCCGTGAGGACTCCACTCGCATCGGCCGTGCCGGTACCGTCAGGAGGCAGGCTGTGGACGTGTCGCCCCTGCGCCGGGTCAACCAGGTCTGCTCCCGCCTGGCCTTGCTGGGGGAGACTGACTGCGGCTACACTCACACCTGAAGCACAGTTCAGCACTGTGGGCACCTTCATCAGCCTGCTCTTAGATGTTCTTAGATGCCAGTAAGATGTTCTTGGTAGGCGAGACTAGAGTCACATCCTGACACCTCTTCATTGTCCTGGTGTGCTAGAGTCCTCGCAGAGCAAACTTCTCTGCCTATTCATTGGCTGTAACCTCACGTGGTCCAGTCAGTCACCAGCTCAGGCACAGAATCCTCACCATGTCCCATTTTTTTTTCCTTTGGAATTTGTTTCCATGGTTTTAACTTAAGTCGCCATGAGAAAAATCACCATGGAGGCATTCCAAAATGGCTACCCTCTCTCCATGGCAACAAGCTACCAGTTACTGCTAAGTGATCGATATTGTAGGAATCCTGGATTGCTGGTCTGCTATTCTCTAACATGAGTGCACTTGTGTGTTGTAGGCAATCTGGCTGCTGTGCACAGGAGCAAGGGAAGCAGCGTTCAGGAACATCAAGACCATCGCTGAATGCCTCGCTGATGAGCTTATCAATGCGGCCAAGGTAGGGTGGAGGGGCTGTCCATTCTGATGACTGAAGCGCACTCGCCTGATACTTAACTACAATTTCTTTATTCCCAGGGATCTTCTAACTCGTACGCTATCAAGAAGAAGGATGAGTTGGAGAGAGTGGCCAAATCCAACCGTTAAATACTTTGTAATAACTTCAAATAAAATTCACCTGTCCACATATGTTTTTGTAGTTTGTATGAAGTATTAGAGAAAAGGGAAGCATTTTTGTTTTGAGTTGCATAATTAAAATTGGATAACAAAACAAGCAAAACAAAAATCAGCTTTTTTTAAAGTTCAGGAGCATCGAGATTTCTAGTGTTTTTTTTTTTTTTGTGCTGTGGTTTCATATGACTCCTGCTCCTCCCTGTCATGCTACGTTCCATTTCAACTCCAATTCCGAGTTGGGAATTTCGACTAGAACACCCCCTCAAGTCAGAATTTCCACTCGCAAACTCTGAGGAATCGGCACAACCCCAAGGCCACGCCCTTCATCGACAGAAGTAAAAGTTGTGGTTTTGTGCTGTTTATTACCAATGTCATGCACAATACTGTCAACTTATTAGTGGGCAGATTTTATGTGCACACCACTGTGTAATGTGTTAACTCAGTTGGATTATTTGTAGGATTTAACGTAGCCCTAGTAAATAAGTGAACGAAGACAAAGCCCATTGAAATGGAGTTTCCTTCAATCTGACAAGTGGTCCAGCTAAGCAAGATATCTTGCTTTTTGAAGCTGGTCTCACCAATTGCCAAATGGCTTTCGGCTCTGTATTGGAAGGTTTAACTCGTGTAGGACATCATTCTGAGTTCCTACCTCCACGGTAAATGGAATGCAGCTTTGCTGCAAGTACTAGAATCTCTCATAGGGCATTGCCTTCTACAAAATTTACACCAGTATGTTCTAAACTTACCTTTTGTTTGTTACTGATTTTCCTGGTGCACGGTGCATCTGATTGGATCTGGCTCTAATAAGGCAGAGTGTATTTTCCTTCTGCACTGCTGGGCAAAAAGCAATAGCATTTAGTGGAATGTTGCACATTGTGTTTTAAGTCAGTGATGTAACAAAGATGGTGCCTCCCTACTGTACAGAACTCCATACATTTTCTGAAACTGCAGTCACACATACAGGCAATTTGGTAGCTCCAATTAAGCTCAGCATGTCTTTGGATTCTGGGGGGGGTACTGAGGTACCTGGAGGAAACCCCCCCCCCATGACATGGGAAGAACATGCATACGATTGGAGCCATACTGGAGATTCGAACCCTGGACCCAGAGGTGTGAGGTGACAGTACTGACCACCTTCACACTTCCTCTATAGAACTCAGTTTCCCGTCAAAGTTGTTTTTTGGTGGGGGGGGATCCTTATTTTGTGATGGCTCATTCATACATGCTTTCATTTGACTCATGCCACAAGAAAGTTACAGAAACAAGCCAGTTATTGCACGTCATTTATCTGAAAATGCCTACATCAAATAGGAACTGAAAACATCACATACAAAAAAACTCACTACAAAATATAGTGTAAGAAACACTGGAGAGCATGTGAGAGTGGTTTCTCTCCCAGCCTCTGCTAAAGCATCTAGTATCAAACACACTGAGCTGGAGTGAGACACTGCAAAGTCAGATTATGGAAACGTGAGTAAAGGCGTGAAAGTAAAATAGTGTGTTTACCAGCCATCTATATTTAAGCCAGTCTGTGTGCAGCTGCTGGCTCTCTGCCCGCTATCCTGTATATTTCAGTCTCACTACCATCCCGTTTGTACACATTTCTCTATAAGGCTGTATAAAAAATTGCTAATTTCCACTAAGAGTCACGAAACACTCCTATGAAACAAATCACAGCTAGAATGGCAGTGCGAGGGAACAGGGCGACAGGTAATGCAAACACAGCTTCAGTAGCATTTCATCTCACTTGCACCCCCATGTCACACATTAAAGGGAAATCGGAGTGGAGGCGATGGTACTGAACACAGGAGTGCAGTGAATAGATGAGTCAGTAAGACAAAGACTAAATGTTAAGGCAGCACAGGACTCACTGATGACACACTGCTAATGTTAGTAGTGCATGGATGCTAAAGGCCAGGACCCTTTGAACTCCTTAGTTTAAAGCAAAACATCTTTCTGCAGTTTCCCTTTACATCTGCATCTTAACTAATCGAAAGTATTGCATTTTAGTTATTTTTAGGTGGCCGAATGCCTTTCTTCACCTATCTTTCAAATGCAGATGTGAAGTGTTATATTTCATGTACTATAAAACTGAAATAGGCTATACATGATTTGTTTGTTGGCTAAATACTTTTACCTGCACCTTTAAGTCCTTCCAAGTTTGTTAGTGTCTAAATCATGTGCCCTTAACTAGTATCTGTACAATTACTTCTGTGGCTCCACCCACAAGCGATACAATGATGTAATGGTGCCTGCGACCTCAGCTGTCAGTATCCCAGAATGCCTTTAGGCGGGGTAGGAGGAAAACACAGGAGGAGGAGAAATGGGAGAGGCTGGCTTGCAGTTATAGCTGTGGCTTGCGGTTGATAAGCAGGCAGAAGGATGATAGTGACCCCCCCAGCTTGGAGAACTCACTGCAGGCCGTTGGAAGGAGGGTGTAGTCAGTCAGCTTCTGGAAGGCCTGGGGATGCAAGTTCATAAAAAAAGACCATTTTCCCCTCTCTCTGTTTCAGCTGTGGAAATAAAATACCTGCTGCTCACACCAATATATTATTTATTTGTTGTCATTTTTTTCACCACTATATTTATTCTCCCTGATTATGCTGCCGCTTCGCTCGTTTACATACCCACACGTTGCACATGTATATAAAGCCCTGAGTCCTATGAAAACCCTCCCCTTGTCACTGCCGTTGTATGTCGCACCACAGTCCTGGGGGAGCCCTATTTAGTGTCACTCTATACCTGCATATGGATAGGATGACAAAGACTAATAATAAACGCTTATAGGGAGACGTACACAGGCCTCCTCATTTAGAAGATGGATGGAAAACAGCGCAGGAGCAGGTGGGGGGGGGGGGGGGACTCACAGCGATACTGTTGGGACATTCGTCGCTGGGAGGGTGCAGCAGGAAATCCACCTGAGAGGGGCCCCTGACATAGACGCAGCTGGCGGCGGCCTCTTCGGGGACAGTCAGCACTTCGTAATGGTGGTCGGTCAGCTGCTCCATCATCTGCAGCCCAACAGACTCTGTCAGCACACGAGGACGCCAAGGGCTAAGCAGGGGGGACAGTGACTGCCAACCATTTGAGGACATTTATATTCATTCATTTATTTAATTCAAAAAAGACGACGTGCAAGTTAGAGAGCAGGGTCAACTGGTCCCTGGTGCAATAAGGGCCTTGCTAAAGGGTCTAACGGCGTAATCACTCTGTGAACCACAGGATGTGAACCAGCAACCTTCTGATCTCTAGCAGTGTCCCAACTCAATGACCTGGCCCCATTTATAACTTAATAGACGTATATAAATATGAATGTAGTCATTAAGTGTTACAATAGCACTAATTATTCATAGACATTATAATCCATGTGTTCAATTCTCTTCATACTTAGGAACAACCTTGTCTCTCATACACACACACACACACACACACACACACACACACACACACACACACACACACACACACACACACACACACACACACAGTAACATACACACACAGTAACATACACACAAACCTTGAGTGTCTTCTTGGCCCCCTCACTGTTGCTGATAATTATAGTTTCTGGCCCTCCCATAGAACACAGGTTCTTCAGACGCCCCCCCCCACACACTGGGACGGTGGAGACGGCAAAATCCTGCCAAAGAGGAGCAAGAGCTTCAACTGAAAGAAGAAAACAATTCCTGGGGCCATCAGAAATCAGAGGGTGCTATACAGATTAGAGTGACCAGTTACTGTAAGTGACAGTATTCCTGAGGAACAGACTCACTCTGAAGGTGTCTGCCAGGAACTCAGCTCCTCTGTGGTTGGTGTGGGAGGAGATTCCCACAAAAAATTCCTTGCCCGTGAACAGCACGTCACTGCCTTCCAGCGTGGCCCCCTCTTCCTCCCCCATCTCCACAACAGTAAGGTTCAGCTCTGACAGAACGTGCCTCACTGCCTCAGCCTGGTGGGGGCGACGCAGAGGGGTAGGTGTCATCAACATGGACATGGGGACACACAGCAGGCGTGTTCAGATAAAACGCCAGGAAAGGTGAAGCGTAATGACACTGTTCAGTCTGACCTTATCCTCAAACACCCAAACATGCAGTATTAGTCTCTAAAATCTATAAAATTATTTTAATATGCCCAGTGTTGGGCATAGCAGGTCCAGAAACTATAAATCCAGAGGAGATTTTGTTTCTACCAACCAGTTGAGCATAAGGAGTCACACTCAGAATACTCACCAGGTTGGCAGAAACAAAATCTTGGTCTGGTTTTGTAGTTTCTGGACCTGAAATACCCAACACTGAATATGACCATGTACTTGACTAAACAACTTGTTACTAAGTTGTCATAGCAACTAAAATGTGAAATAATGCTTTATTTTCCATTAGTGTAAATACAGCTACATAGTAATGCTTCTTGCCACAAATCGCATCCTTTTAAGACACACATGCACACACAAAGGCACACAGTAATGAGCAAAGCCAGGGTCCAAGCTCAGGGTCAGGCGTTTTGTCGGACTCCCCTGCAGCGGTTCTGGGTAACTACTCCAAATGTCACGTGAACAAGTGATGGAAACCTGATGAACCTCCACGATATGGAACCACAGCTGCTCTTCACTGATTCTTACTGAAACGAAGCCCAACTTTACCTCACTGCAGCGCTGCTGCTTCCAGGGCCGGGCGATGAGGGCCGTGTCGCCCTGGATCACAGCCACGTCCTCCATGCGCCAGCTCTCAGGCAGCTGCGAATCCGGCGGGATTTCGATCAGCTGGAGCCCCACCTTCTGCCTCAGCGCCCCCATCAGGACCCCAAATTGCCGCTGGGCCTTGGCAAGGTCCGTCTGAACATTTCCGGTGTCACCCCCCTCCGCCGTCTGCCCAAAGGACTCAGGGACGCCGCGGACCACCGCGTGTGTGAAACAGCCATATGGACGGACACCCGCCATGATGCAAACTCCAGCTGTTCCTGAAGTGTGTGTGGTTGCTCCTCTCAGAAGTAAAACCTTTATCTTAAATATGGCTGGTCCAAGGATGCCTGTGCTCAACCTTAAAATGCTTTTCGTAGCAGCTGGACGCTAAACTGGACCGTTAACAGCAAAAATCCAGAGAAGTCTTGTCTAGGAGAAAAAAAAAAAAAAGTCATTCTTTTTAGCAGTTTGATTATACATGTCCCTCCTGCATGAGTGTGTCTTTAAAAAGTATTAGTTCACAAAATATCCCTGAAGGGCAGAGATTAAACAGAAGTACAGAAATTATATACATCTTGAATTGTATTAAGTTCACCGACATTCTGCTGCAGAGCTGGAATACACCCCGATGATGTACAACAGCAAAAACCACACGGACCACATTTAAGCTGCAGAAACCAGGGCTAATTGCAACCATGCAGCGACCACAAGATCACCAAACAGAAATCCCAAACATCCGATTCCCGTCCCCCAAACACTCAAAAAGCAAAAGGCATAATCTTTACACGTAAAACAGAACAAAAAAATTGAACCTTTGTACATATTTAAGGTAAAAACATGTTAGTTCTGCTGTTTAAACCTTTAGAGAGGCAACAAAACCATAAATAGTAAACTTGTACGTGCAGAGTATATGGGGCTTTGGGAGAGATGATAGTATAGGCTACTTATAACATGACAGCTCACTCTCCCCCATGAATTAACCGGTCACTCATACTTACCGGGACAGAAAACAGCGTCGTTATTATAATACTATATATTCGCAGTTCGGACTTTCGCCCTTGCTGCAGTAATGAAAGTAATTTTTCTGCTAATAGTGGCACGATCGTCGTACTACCACCCCGAAACCTGCAGGTCGGGCCTTCACGCGCAGAAGTATTTCCTATAATTGATAAACTGTATCATAACCCGGCTAAAGAATTCATGCTCCGAAAATTACAATTAAAAATCAAAACATAACTGAACCAACTTCACCGCAGTTTGCAAGAAAAAAACTTTTCGTACAGCACAGTTTACTCATGCCGTACTGTTTCAATCTGATCCTTAAGTAGGTTGTATGAAAAGCACATACTCCGAAGAATGAATTCATCCATCACATACGGCCTGCCATCTGCAGCGGACAATAAAGACAGAAGACTTGCAAAAATGTACGCAGGGGGCAGCTTTAACGGGAATTGATGGTGCGTCTGACTTGCTATATCACGTTAGACTTGCCGATTGCCCCTATAATTAGTATAAGAATTGTTTAAAATGTTTTATTAAATCTTTTAATCTATTAGCTGTATTTTCAAAGGGTGCATTATGTTGTATCTTGTAGCTGAGGACGTGTAGTATATCAACTCAACGTCATTGTTAGTTTCGTAGTAATTGTTTGTTACATTTATACAAACAGGGGCGCTTTAAACTTTAAACTCCACACGCGTCCGGGAAATTATAAACAGACTATTGCATGAGTACGCATTTATTTGTTTAAAGGCATATCTAGTACGATTAAGGCACTGATTTCCAAGACAGACTCACTATCTATTAATGGAGTACAGAGCAATTTTGTTGCCAAAGTTGACGCCCAACAACGAAACCTATTTCTCTCCGACATTATAGGAGTTAGATACCTTGTGGTTCCGGCCGGATAAGATCACTCCTCCTTCGTTTGTCTTCTTTTTGCGCGTCAGCGTTACAGAAAAATAAATCTTGCGTTTTGCCTTGTGCTTTAGCGCCTGACACCGCACACCCACTCGCCGTTATATCCCCTCACTCCCAGCCTTTTCCTTCTGATTCACTCGGCACGCTCTCATCCCCTTCCCTCCCTTCCCCATCCCCCACTATACAACGATTTTTAATCCCCAGAAATATCACACCGTTATTGCTATAAGCAATACTAAAAATGACTCCACTTACCTAGAAAATACAGCCCCGAGACTAAATTCAGTGTCAGTAGAGTTCATATAGCCTAGCTAACAAACTTACAGATTAATTGCAATGTATTTTCAAGCGTGGTTCTTACTGTAATTCTTTTATTTAAATTCACTTTCAAAACAATGCATTTCCCGTCCGATGGCCGTACAAAATGGAAGAAACAGGCACTTGTTCTCGTGTAAACTGCAAAAGTATTATCTGGTATTTTCTTTTTTTGTCTTCATCCATTGTTTCCAATATTACCACACCCCCGACTCGCTGCAAGTTCGCTTGGTCTTTGTACCCGCCCCTCGATGTATAAACTTGGTCCTTTGCTTAGTTTAAACAGTGCTCTTTTCCGTTTCGCACCACGGAAAATATCAATTGTGTCTATACAATGTTTTTTTTAATCAAATAAAATGAGACAAAGGTTTCTCATTAAACTAAAAGGCTATATTGCCTTCACGAAATGTGGGTCGTGACACATTTAGCTGTCCACGCAGTTTATTCTTGTGATAGAACGTGTGCTTTATTTAATTTTCTCTAAACTTGCGCGATTCGATCGTATATGTTGTTTGTGATAATGTTTTGTATTGTCTGAGACAACGACTTAGTAAAAGTTTATTTTATTGCTGTTTGGCTAATTCATTGTTTTATTTCTGTGATACAACACAGTGTTTAACGTAAAATTACTCAAGTAAACCCCTCCTTTGATTTATTAGTTTTTATATTTATGACGCAAATATTGGTTTGCTATTGCATAAACAAATGCGCCAGATGGCGTGCTTTAAACCTATTCAAGTTAGTCATAATACTGCTATCTAGCGGACATAATTAGTTACTGCAAGTTACAATACTCACCAGAAGGAAAATTACAACTACACGCTTACAGTGGGCTGAAACTAAAACGTGTAAGAGACAGAGAACAAGAAAAAGTCACACAGCAGACGGGAAAGTGTGGAAAAGACCGCATTACAATGCAACATCTGTTGTCCTCTCTTGACAAAGTAACACATAGTAATTTTTAAGCCAAGACACTGAAAACGCATTATGCGAATAGCGCAAAATGCACCTTAAAATAAGCAGTATTTTTCATTTTTCTGATACTACGCACACTGATAAATAGCCTATTACTTCATTTCTTTATTTCCCCACATTTCAATTTCTTCGACTTGTACACTTTTTTTTTTGTATTTATTTCGTGGCTATTTATTACAGAGCAGCTGCAAGACCTCCTCTTGTCTCTCGCTGTCCTCTCCTCCCTGCGATGTGTAGCTTTATTGAAGCCTTCCTTTCACGGGGGGCGAACTGGCCCTCATCAATATGGCGTCTTCCCAGACCAGTCTTCTCCTGCATTTGTACTTCCTGTTTCCTGTTAGCCGGCGGGGGACTGCACTGGCATGTCAGCCAAGGAGCGTGGGGGTACTGGGGGCAAGTGCCGCTGTTCCGGGCAATTCGGTTTCCTTGTTTCCCCCGTCTATCAGGAAATAATGTTTCCCCTAATATTTAGGCAAATATGTATGTAAGATGTCTGAAAATCACTGAATACAGTAGATTGTTACGCATAATATAGTCTTATAAGCAATACTATACCGTTTTCATCAAGAAATATCTCTATCCAGTGAATTAAATACTTTCATTTATTATCTGTAAAAACAAAAAAGTGTGTGAAGCTATCTGTCCGATAAACAAACAACAAACTTTTTAAAAAAATGTATTTTTGTATAGCGCATTATCACAACATTACATCGTCTCAAAGCGCTTTACAGCATCCCCACCCACAGCCCCCAGTGAGTGAGCCATAGGCGACAGTGGCAAGGAAAAACTCCCGAGAAGGAAGAAACCTTGGGAGGGACCAG
>JABFEA020000050.1:227688-251688 GCA_019775915.2 Cyphomyrus plagiostoma | reverse complement strand
CCCCCCCCCCCCCCCCCCCCCCCCCCCCCCCCAGCGAAAATCCCATCACAACTGTCCTTGATAAAATAAGCAACCCCTTCCAAAAGGAAGTACATTAAACATCCGAACCAAGTGACTCCCCAGCGGTATTTGTGGTATAAATATACAGATACATAAATATAAACATTCTGCCTATATCTGCGTCAAACCCCTTTCATGCCAATACATCCAACAAGCCGCAGGTAAGAAGAGCAAAGCTGCAGATGACAGCAGATAAGCTGAGGTTTACCTGCTATTCTATTGTGCTTGTATATAAAAAGAAAGATTGTTTCAGTCAGCATTTCAATTCGGCAGGTAAGTCAAATAAGATAAGAAAAGCTGACTGGAAAGCATGTGGTTTGTAGGGGCGACGTACAGAGATGACAGGTGACAACAGCTAAGAAATGGAGATGTACCAAGGAGAGCCAGAGCGAGAGTAGACTATAGACACCGTCTCCGTATCAATGCAATATACAGTAATGAGCTGTTATGTAGGATACTGGGGGATGAAGAGGGAAGATTGGACAAAACACTGGGGTACAAAAAGGGGAGCAATATGAAATGCTTCAAAATTTTTAATCTCACTTCCTATTTTTGGGGGAAGGCCAGTTGCCACGCCTGTCACTACGGTTACCACTTCCGCTGCCAGGGCCGCCGCCTCCACCTGACGGTCCCCGAGGACCCCTTCCTCCTCCACCCGCATTCACTCTACGGTTCTGCCGCTCCATCCCAGGTCGCTGGCTGGAGAAGCTTCTCTTGTTTGCGGCAGATTCTTTTGCGGTGATCTCTCGCTCCACACCACCTCCACCACTGCCGCCTCCTCTTCCCAGCAGGTGATGATGGTGGTGTGAGGAATAGGACCTGGCGACTCCACCTGCGTTCCCACCCTCTCTCTCCCGGAACTCAGTGAAGTCACTGCTCTCGGAGGCAGTCTCCCACTCCTCATTGGCCTGATCAGAATTCTGATTGGAGATGTCGGGGGATTTGGCGCCACCTGGTGGATTGTGGTTAAGGTGGTGCTGGGGGGCTATGGCAGGGGGGTAGTGGTGGTGGTGATGGTGGGTATTTAAATTTGAGTTGGCTCCCACCTGGTGACTGCTGCTGCTGTTGTTGGTACTTGGTGCCATGTTGTGGTTTGCACTAGGAGTGGCTGTCGAGGCTGCATTGGAAGTGCCCTCCACGTCATGCAAAGCTACCTGGGAAGGTGTTGCTGGCCTCTGTGTGGGCATGCCCCCTCCGATTATGTTGGTGCCTCCATTGATTCGAGCGGCATTGTCCCGTTCCTGTTTCAACCGACGAAACCGTGGAGGTTTGTCTTGCTGATGCTGCGAGCGGCCGTGCCGACGACGCCTAGGGGGGCGCTCAAATCCCCGGGGAGGGAAGCTGCGGGCATCCGGACCGGAGATCGCTTGAGGCACACCGGCAGGCGCTGCAGAATTGGATAGAACATTCGCAGACGACACAGGGGATCCCAGGCCACCATTCTCGGAGGGCAGCTGGGGTGCCGAAGAAGATCCCATGGGAGTTGAGGGGAGCTGCATGTTGACGTTCTGATTTTGGGAGTGTCCCAAATCTGCTGCTTTCTCCTTTTTCTCTGTACTACTGTGGCCTCCGTCCTTTGGAGGCGAAGGCTGTGAAGCGACTTGTTTCCGGACCGAGGACGACGACTTGGAAGGCCAGCTATGGGTGGAGGAGTTAGGTGCAGATCGATGACTGTTCGAAATTCCTCCCCCGCCACCGGTGACGTTCCTGTACATCCCTCCCGTTCCACTCCCGCCACCGCGGCCTCGTCTCGAAGGGACACCCCTGGGGGTGAAGACGCGAGTCTGGGACATTCTGGGCTGTGCACTAGAGGCAGAGCTCCCTCCAGTGGCAGGTGTAGGGTTATCTGTGCTGCCGCTGCCGTTCTTTGGCTGCTGCTTCCGCTCTTCTTTGTCGGAATGGGCGAGGTCGCTGGCAGCGCTTTCGCTGCCCGTCTCAGAACCCCGCTGTCTTCTCCGCTTTGGAACCTCTTCATATTCAGAACCCTCGCTCCTGGTCTCGCTGCGGTTTCTGGCACGCCCTGGGTTCAGCTGTGAGCTCCCGTGCCTTCCGCTCCCAGACACTGAATCCCCCTTGTACAGGCTGGGATCTTGGGTACTGGAGCCGTGTGGATTGGCCTGGTGGTAACTGCCACCGGCTGAGGATCGGTAATCCCGGCCACTCCTCCCTCCTGCTCTCCCACGACTGCCGCTGCCACCTCCCCCACTTCCACTCCCCGAATAGGTGCCTCTGTACCCCCGCCCTCTTCCATAATACTCCCCTCCTCGGCCTCGACCAGTTCTGTTGCCCTTTGGTGGAGCTGCATGGTGGTACGAACTGCCCCCTCCTCCACTCCTCTCATAAGAACGCTCCCTATCTCGCCTAGACGAAGGGCCAGAGTAGCCCGAAGACGGAGCCTGGTTGTCCCCATCTTTGGATCCTTTGCTTACACCGCTTGCCACTTTCTCCTTTGCCCCACTTCTTGGTTTGCTGGTCAATGCTGGGTCATCTTTAGAGGGCACAGAAGGTGTGTGAGAGTTGGTGACTGGATCCTGTTTGACTGATGGTTGGGTTTCATGTTCCTTGTCCTTCCCCGACCCCCCGGCTGACTTCTCCGCTCCCTCGCTTTCGCCTCCCTCTCGTTTATTCTCTCGGATCGTGGTCCTCTTAATAGGTCCGGCCCGCTTGTTGGTGTTCCCTCCTCCAGGATGAGTGGGGGCTTTGTTTTCTGTCACAGAACCTGCCAGTTCCTCTTCCACGTTGCTCCCTACTGGGGCACTAGACTTCTTGCTGTGTGAAGAATTATTACTGCTGCTTCCAGGACGTGGCCCCCACTGAGTCTCAGTCTTGTGCTCACGCCCACGTTGGTTTGGTTTTGAGTGGGGCTGCTGCTGGAAAGGATGGTGGGAGGAAGGTGCAACGGAGGAGTGGGTGGAATGAGGATGGGTGAGGCCAACCTTCTCCTGCTTTCTGCTGACTCCTGACCCCAAATCATGGTCTTGCTGTGGAGGGATGGGCTGCAAAGACAGCTTGTCACCATGATCATCTCGGGCCGATGACGATGAGGAGGAGGAGGAAGAGCAGGAGGAAGAGATGCAAGGTTGGTTAAGAGGTGGAGAGGGGTTGCTCTTCTTGAATTCCCCTCCCCTCTCTGTCTTGTGGGGGTGAACGGGAAAATGGGGAGTGTGGGGGTGATGTGGATGGTGGTGCTGCAGATGGGGGTTATTTTCCAGGGGGGAGAGATCAGCACGACCATTACGGTCATAGTGGGGGTGTGGGGCCCCCCAGATCTGCCCCTGCTGGACTGCTCTGGAGCCCTCGTCCTGGTGGCTGAAGTCATGCAGAGCACCTCCACTGTTACCCCTCTGCTGCTGGTGGGGAGGCCCTCTAGATTCACCATCAGGGAAACTGCTGTAGTTACCCCTGCCCCCCATAAAGGGCTGATGATGATGGGGAAGGTGGCCCCCGCTTCCACCTGGCATTCCCCCTGCGGGCCCTCCCTGGGTACCAAGAGGCGGTGGTGGGGTTTGGTTGGAAGAACCAGAGGGAGAGCTGGGGGCAACATTAAGCTGCTGAATGGGACCTGTTCCCCCATCTCGCAGTCGAACCGGAGGTGTATCACTCCTGAAGAAAGAGAAAAATAAGACATGAAGTCTTGTGTCCTTTACCTGCTATTTTCCCATTCATCTAGAGCAGCTTCCCAACCCGGTCCTCTGGGACCCACAAACGGTCCGCATTTTTATTTCCTCCAAGCCTCCATCCACATAGGAAACGCCAATAAGGAGTTCAGGTATCCATCTGTGGTCTTACCTGAGCCCTTTACCGGCTTCTTCTTCATCATGCTGTTTCTGCCTCAGGGGAGAGCCCAGGCTGCGGGCCTCGCTCCCCCCAGGGAACATGTCAGGTCCCCAGGCCAGCTTTGGATCCATAGGGGGTGTTCCACGGTGGGGGTGGGGGGGCCCCGGGTGCGGCTGCTGCCGGTCAAATGCGTCAGAGCTGGAGCCACCGGAATCGGAACGCTCGCGGGCCAAGAGCCCTGTGACACGGAGCAGTGAGACAGGGCACACGTGTGCGGACCAGGAACAACCCAAAAATCTTATCAGCATGTTTACATTCATTACAGATTGCAGTGAAATGGGGGTCCGGTGCTTCCAGGGAGAGGCACCAGGCTGCCCATATCCATCTACTGAATAACTGCCACTGATGGATAGATGGGTTTTATTCAACCAAAATCATGCTTTTCACATCCTTACCTGAGAAATCCTGACAGGGGAAGGTTTCTCATGTCATTTTAACAGAGACTGCCCATCACGTTAAAAGCGGATACCTACCAGATGGATGCATGCTGGTAGGGTAATATTCCATGGGTGCAGGGCGGCCCTGCATCACCCTTGGGTCCATGTAGGACATCATCATCCATCGAGGGTCAAAGTTCATCGGCAGTGGAGGAGGCCGCCCCAATGACCCGGGTGGGTACAAGGGAGGCTGTTTGGGGGCGGACTGCGGTGGCGCCCCCCCCGCGGGGCCTTGTGGCGCCGCAGGAGGCTGCAGCTGGTTTTGAGCTGTGTGACTATGCTGCTGCTGCTGCTGCTGCCACTGCTGCTGCTTGAGTAGCTGCTCCTGTACGTCATCACACACGAGCACTAATCATACACAGAAACTGAGGCATGGAAGCAGGAATGACACGTCTTATGTCTTAGTTTGCTGAAAAATAAATATCCAAAAGGGGCTCAATGTGTAACGCAGGTAGGGTTTAATTTGGCAATAACTGGAAGCCCAGGACAGCTGTACTCGTGAATGCTCGCTATGTACTATTTGCTTCACTATACATCCGTGACAAAAGCATAAGCAAAACAGATAATGCAAATGTAACTCCTGCCTCCCACACTGTGTGGAGTTTCCCAGAGTCCTAAACTACACAGTTTAGTTAAATTGCTTTTCTAATTTGTGTGTGATGGACTGGTATCCCCTCTGGGGGGATTCCTACGCTTCCTGAAATTCACAACAGCCCTCTACTAAGTGCTCACAGACCTATATTTCAGAAAATGACAAAATCAAAAATGACTTGCAAGGCATCGCACGCAGCCTGATGGCACAAGTCCCAGAGAGCTGCCTCTGCAAGCACTGACCTGCTGTTGCCTCTGGAAGCGAGGAGGCAGCAACTTCTGGTACTTGGAGTAGCCCTGGCTGGGGAGGCCGCCCGGCTGCCGGCCAGGCACCGTCCCTATGCCCTCCACCTTCACCATGTCTGAGCCGCTGCGCAGGTTGGGGGAACCAGCGAGCTCATCCCTCCCATCGTTGGCCACCACCGCGTCCAGTGTCTGGGGAGCTGGGGGCTGAGGACACTGCTGGGATTCTGAGGAAAAAGCAGTACAGAGGTACATCACAGACATTTTGAAAAATCAAGTAACATTTTAGGAACGAATCAGAATGACGACAATTTTTTGACCACCAGTGAAAGACGGCCCACTCATGGCTACATGGAGCTACAGCCTACGGGCTATACTGGGCAGCTCTAGGACAGCTGACAGACCAGCTGTAACTGACCTGTGTTCGAATCATAGCTGCTGTTACTGCCAGCCCTCTGCCTGTTGTTGCCAGCAGCCCCTGTAGTGGCCCCCGCCTGGGAAGCTGAGAGGGGGGGCTCGCCAGAGTCCACGCAAGGGGATGAGGGCTGGCTGATGACAGGGGAGGAAGCTGGGGCGGACAGGGAGGGCCCAGGGCTGCTGGCTTCCCTGCTGCTGCCAGAAGAGGTGGCTGCCGTGGGCTTGGTGCTCTGCTGCTGCTTCTCGTCCAGCCTCTTCAGTTTTTCGGCGCAGGCGGCCCGCCGCTCCTCCTCCATCCTGCGCTCCTCCTCCTCCCGCCGCCTACGCGCGCGCTCAACGGCCGCCGAGATCTCCGAGGAGGACTGCTTTCGGCGCTGGCGCCACGTCTCGTCATCATCCTCTCCCTGAGTCTGGGGGACCAGCATGGCGGCAGCCGGAGGGGCGTTGGACAGCTGTCCCGGCTGTTGGGTCAGACTGGAGGGCGGCTTCTGGGAGGCACTGACTGTGGTGGCAGAGCCGTGCTGGGGAGATAGGCGGTCCTGCGGGAGAACAGGGTCCTGATGAATGCATGGATCAAAGTCACGCACTAAGACACCATTGAAGAAAAGAGGCCTCGTTGCACACTCTCCTATCACCCTGCTGCTCATATCCCTTCACACCAGGGAAGACTGAAATATGCTAAAGCTTTAGCCACCAGGACTTATATCTACACCTCTGGGAGTCAGATAAGCCCCGTCTTAATATACTGATGTGCGACACCTTTAAACGTTTCACTGAGCAAGAGTTTTGCCATAGTACCTGTCGGTAGTAGGAGTAGGGTATCTGGGCCAGCAGTGGCCCCGGTGGGGGGGAGGGCTGCTCCCGTGTCCCACCCAGGCCAGACCTCCGCCCCTGTGGACAGAGGGGACGGCAGGCGAGCCAGTTACCTATCACCCACGTATTATCCACCCATTACAAGATCCACTGGCGGGCCATCATTTACGTGCGCTAAGCATAGAGCTGTTTAAGGCACAGGTGTCAAGAACAGCAGAGGAATGAGATGATGGCGCCCTCTGGTGGACAAAGTACCTGATGAAGAGCTATGTTGGCCTGAGCGGCCCAGCTGCCCGTCCCCTCCTCGGCCCAGCCTGGCTTGCTGGAGGGGGGTTGGGAAGCATCTTCTGGGGCAGAAGGAGGAGTGTGCCGGCTTTCTCCTCCGCTGTCCGGACCACGGGTGCGTGAGGTGGTGGCTGGCCCCTCCTGGCTTCGCTGCTGCTCTCTTGCCTCCCTGGAAGCAAAAGCCATATATTAGTGCAAAACTAACAGGACTCACTCACATGGATTGCGTCATAAAAACAGCCATAATGCTACCCCCCCCCCCCTTACCGGGCACCGTTACTGGTCTCACTCCTCTCTTCTTCGCCTTCTTCATCACCTTCATCGTCACTGAATTTCAGCTTGGCTGAGTAATCGATCTCCTCATGAGCCCCTGCAGACGGCATGGGCTTTGTTTATTGTGAAGGGTCGGTACACAGCAACCTTCACATAAATACCTTCTGAAGGACTCTAGAACAATCAATTCAGATTAAGATTATAATCTGTATTTGTCATTTGCCCAAGCATGAACACACGTACACTGGAAGGCCTCTCTTTGGCTACCCCATGAGACACACAGACAGGTGACAGCAAGCTTGGGGCAGGTCACAGCGCAACGTCAGCCAGCACCTGGACGTTGGGGTTTAAGGGCCTTGCTGAAGGGCCCACAGACATGTGACTATTCTGCGAGACTGGGGCTTAAACCAATCACACGAACAGGAATTTAGGCGTTGGGTTCAAAGGGTGTGTCTCACGGCCGGGCTGTACCACATCGGGCGGAACGCAGGGCCACTACTCACCCGCCCAGCCCTCGTCTCCATCATGATCCAACTCATCCAGCTCCTTCAAGTCATCCTGCTTCAGGATGGAAGGGCGCTTCACTGCCTCTCCCACCCCTCCCCGTGGACCACCTGGTGGCCTCCCATCGGCCCCCACCCCACCTTGCGCACGAGCAAGTCTGGGTTTTAAAAAAAAAAGGGCGGGGAAGACAAAAAAGGCTAGGCAGACTTATCAGGATATGAATATGTTTGCATGCACAGTTGGCTAACATGTACACTGATGGGTAAACAGTCATTTTACTTACCGGGGGAGCTCAGTAGATTGGGGGTATCTGTATGGTACCTGGGAGGCATACGGAGCAGGAAAGGGGAGGTATGGAGGGTACATCTGCAGAAAGAGAGAAGGGGGGGGGGGGGCTTAAGCAAAAGCCAGTCGCCGAGCTTCATTGGGACAGAGTGACCGATGACGCTCACGGCAAGGAGGAGTCAAACAGAAACATGAATGCCTTATAATCCAGCCAGATGAGAAAGAGCATTTTCACAACACTCAAGCAGCCTATGCATGTCAGACCATGTCATACATTACCATAGACGGCTGCAGTAATAGTCAGTCGTGGATGTGAATAAAGACAAACGCAGTCGTTGCTCACAGGTATAACTGCTGTGTACTCACAAAAGGAGGCATGATGCCACGGTAGCCAGGGAACTGTGGGGCCACGGCGGGCTGGGAATGGGGCAGGGCGGGGCTGTTGGCCGGGGGATTCCTAGGGGGCATGTGGGAAGGAGGGTTCTGCTGGTGGGATGGCAACTGCCCCCCCCCAGCTGCCCCCTCCATCACAGACGCTCCTCCAAGCCCACCCTCCGCCGCCCCCTCTCCGGGTAGGACCGCATTCAGGGCGCGGCCCCCCCCGTCCCGCCAACTTGTCACATCTGTGTATCAGAAATATGCCGATGAAACGTAGGTCATGGTTCAGCGTCATGAGCATGACACAATAACATCATATCCCACAGAGCACAATGGCGACAAGATCCCAACAACTCCATAATGAATCAGGAAGAGCTACAGTGATTAGCTGCCAATTTCATCAAATTTATATCCATCTATGAATAATCACTTCAATTCAGAAGTCAGCACATCTGGGCCGCTAAGAAAACTAATTCTTATTAAACTGAATTCAAAATGCCCCCATATGGCATCACATACACACTTTAAATTACCCACTTACAATACCACACAAAAAAAATTACATACTGGAATCCAGGATGTATCAATTA
The DNA here is from genome assembly GCA_019775915.2 of Cyphomyrus plagiostoma. NCBI lineage: Eukaryota > Metazoa > Chordata > Actinopteri > Osteoglossiformes > Mormyridae > Cyphomyrus > Cyphomyrus plagiostoma. The sequence goes on along the minus strand of JABFEA020000050.1, from coordinate 242,975 downwards.
GGTTTGCAAGCCAGATATTATACAATAAGATGGAAATCAAAGTACCGATTCTTAGGCAGTTAAATAACCATGCAATTTAAACTGCAGATTTCAGATGAATACACCACTTTCCTTCAAAATGTCTTAGAACTTTATACCACAGTACACAATACAATATTCAACATCCAGTCACTTCTAAGTATACATACTTTGCTATAGTTCATTTCTTTAAAAATCTATACTCAAAATACCATTCTGTACTTAAAATAATAACATATTAAACTTCAGTTCTCTTGATACAATAAAGCTTAGGCTAAAAATAGAAACAGGTGTTAACTGATGTTAATCTATCAGACTATTCAAACTACAGGATTATGACAGTTAAATAACTTGCTGCGGTGATTACAAAGCAAACCATAGAGAGAGAGAGAGACTGAATGAATGGAGAGAGAGAAGACAAACTTCCAGCCAGAGTAATGAAACAGTTGATTTCCCCCCCCAATTCAAGCGTTTAGCTGTGACGCATAAATGCACTCACTCCTACACAAACTGAAAAAAGGTCAGAACTTAGAAGCCTCTTCCAAAGCCTGCTGGCTAAAATCATGGAAAGCTTCTCAAATACCAGGAAGGCAACAGGGTAGGGCCATGTATCTTAATGCTTCTATCACAAAAGGAAAAACAGTATCCAGAATTCAACATTCACAATACCCCTTAAAAAACACGAATGCATCAACAAAACATCTTCATTATCTAAACTGTGGAACGCTGCTTAATATACACACAGGCCTAAAAAATTATTTCCTCAGCAACAGGACCTTCATTGTCCAAGCATAGGTTTCACAGGTGTTACCAATGGACCTGGCACTCACTCTGGGGGCGGAGGCTTGGTCCGGGCCCATACCACTGATCTGCAGTGGCCTGTTCTCTGCCAGCTCTGTCCTGGTCTCCAGCCGCCTGCAGGGTGGGAAATTCCTCGCGAGAGAATGGCGACGGTTGGCTTGATCCCTTTCCACCTGTTGACGCATACATATGACAAAGACCATGATCACCTCTATGCCGACCAGCAAATACTTTGGGAGCTACGTGTATTTAAAAAAAATATATACAAGGTCATTTTACATAATTAATGATGTACTCACGTGAAAAAGAAAAACAAGTATACAAAACAGACCCAGCTAGAGAGAGAGCAGTCGAGAGCTGGATAAGCACTGGAGGAACACGCTCACACCGGTGACTTACCATCCCCTTGCACTCCATGTGTAACACTGGCCGGTGCCCAGGACCTTGCTCCTGCGCCCAGGGCTGCAGCCGGGGTCTGAAAAGCAGCACAGAATTTCGGCCTCAATGACACTGGCCATAAGCCCACACAACCCTTTCAGTAACACTCATGGGCAAGCAGGAAACACAACATTAGTACCTCTGGTGCTGTTGGGGTTTTCGGCCGGGTCAATGCAGGCGTCTGTGAAGCCACGGGCGGCTGCGATTCCTGCTGCGGAGCTGACAATGCATCGGTACTGGGAAAGACAACAGCCAGTAAGCATGGCAAGATGTGAATCCTGCCCTGACACCACATGACCACAATACTAATATTATTCCATTCAAATCTGAGGATTCACTGCCATTATAGGCATTACAATACGACATCCCTCACCTGCCCAGTGCTACCCAGGGAAGCCAGAGGGATTTGTCACTTTTTATAGATAATCACCACTGACATTCCCTCACAAGTTCATCAATTCTATTGAAATTAATAGGCTTTATAAAACATGCATGCTTAAACATCCAATATCAGAAGCTAGTAAAATACTGAAATGTTGCCCATCTGCAGAAAGCCAGCCTCTAATTTGATCTGGCTAGATTCCTCTAGAGGCTTGACTATTCTTACATTCAGACAGATCTTTAATCCTTAATGGTTTAATCCTTATTTTCACATTTTGACTAAATTATTCAAAATTACATAAACTGAGGTGAAAGGAAACTCCCACCTCCTATATGCAGTGAGGTACTTTTTGAGCATTAGGGACCTACAACAAGACTAATTAGCAATTCTAGACTAGGATAAAATATAGGGGAAGTGAACAGCAGAAATAACTGGAGCAAACACCATTAGTAGCGATTACTGCAAAGTCTGATGGATGAAATGTCACAACAATCCACAGGACTCTGGCAGGTAACAATTTTTAAAAGAAACAAATGCATTTCTTTATATCACTTGTGATATTTCCCAGAATATTTTAACCTCAGGTATTTCTATTATGTCTGGATATATGACAGTACAGCACATACAATGGTTTCCGACCTCCTCAATATCAACATTTCATTATGAACGTTACGTTAAATGGCTGCCTGTCATGCAACTTTCATGCTAACTTTTGGATTTTCTCCAAATGCAGTAAGGTACCCTGCCGAAGTACCAATGAAGAGCAGATTTAAGATCCCACCCACTCCTCAGGCCTGTTTTCACAGTGACTTCTCTGTAACAGCAAAGAGCAAAAGCTACATGAGATTTACCTCTTTGGGTCTGCAGGTTCCTGTTTGCTTGCCCATCCTGTGCCGTCTTTGGGAACAAGCGAGACGTTGGGGTCGTTGCCTTTGTTTTCTGCCTTCAGACTGGGCAGGTTGGCTGGGGGGGGCATGCGCCGCGCAGAGGCAACTTTACCAAGAGACTGGAGGCCATGGCGGGGGGGGACTGATAAAAAGTGGGACACGAGAAAATAAGCACTAGTGACCTTTCTGCATAATCACACTGTAATGAAAAGACATCAGGTGGCTTTAAACTTAACCCGTTGCCCAGAATCACAATCCTTAAATTTTCCTAAAGATTCAATATTATCAATGCACTTCAACAGACCATATCGTTCAAAGAGGCATGGGAACAGAATGGCTCCAAACAGGATGAATGATTGATTTAGTTACTATCAACCTGATACGCATTTAAATTGATGGGGGGAAAAAGGCATTCAGAATTTGGAAAACTGCAGCAATCAGCCTTCAAAAAAAAAATTTAAAGTGTTAATGTGCTTAATTCAAAGACAACATAATTTATTGTAAGCAGTATTTAGGACGTGATAGGGTGAAGATAAAGCTGTGGATTTAAATACTGTGATGGCTGCTGAAAGTGATCTATCAAATTAGACAGCAGCTTGGCAAAGCATCTTGATTTGTACCAAAATTCAGTCAATAGCCTATCAGAAAAGTGATAAACGGCAAGAACACCCGAGTTCATGAGATGGACACCTTTGGAGACTGTGGCAATGGGAGTAAACACAAAAATGGGCACTCACCAACAGGCTTCTGTGCTTCGAGGCTTTTTCCTTTGTAGGTATCAAACAGGTTGAGAGACGCATACTTTGTTTTGCCATCCTTCCCCTTTGCTGTTTGCCCAGAGCGCTCTGACATTGCGCTGTCCGCTCATTGAGTATGGTGAGCCCTGAGACTGGAAAGAACAAGGAGACAAGCAGCAACATTATGAGCCTGAATTCTCTCTTTAGAGCTAATATCACTGGCTTAACGAGGACTCCCATGGAGGGCTCCGTTCACCCAGGCTTCAGTTACTAAATTTTAGGGTGACAGACAGCACTGCATAAGGCGGTGGAGGTGTTTGCAGTGGTGAACAGTTCAGGAGAACTATACCAAGAAAAATGGCACGAAACAGTTACCATGGCAATGCATTATAAATGATATTCTTCAGTCTGCCTTGAGAGGGGATGCATCCATGGCAACACCAATAACTTGTTTTTAAAACTCACCAATAACCCATTGGGTCCGAATTCAATTTACACAGATATCCTGTAAATTCAGACCAAGTAGTTCCCTTATTCCAGATATTCATCAACATATGACAGCCAATTGCACAGATGAGACAGTAAAAGCATCAAACAGTACTCCATGTTGCATTTCAGGCACATGCATCTAAATCAGAGTAAAAACACATTTAAGTAGCAAGGAGTGGAAAAAAATGTAGAAAAAAATCTGACAGAAGATTGAATGAAACCTTGGCATCCACAGTACTCTTTTGAAAACAATGAATCACTCACTACAACCTGCAGCGTTGGAGAATGACCTGTTACATCTCCTTGTTGCAATAGGTGTGGCTCTGCATACCATATGATGCATTGCATTAAATGGATAAAACAAACATTCCAACTGTACAGCATCACGCAGAGCACTTAATATCTAATTGTGCTTTCTAGTAAAAACATCCAAAGTAAGAAAAAGAGTGGGATTACAAGGCTTATTTTAATATGTAATCATAGATGGTTTGCAATTAAAAAAATATATATTAAAACTGAACGCTTAACTGCCAAAACACACTGTACTTCACTGTCACAGCTTCTGTACAGCCTTACGGTTCGCTGCACTCTTTGGCAGGCATGGAAATTAGTTCTCAAGCCCCTCATAAAATAGAATATTAACTACAGTTAAACCGCTATTCTAAAATCGTGCTACAGATATAACGCCTGTTTAATCGTTTATATATTTTTACACAACCCTTTCCCAGGAAAGAAGTTCAACGTTATATCAAGTATTAGTCTACCAAAATGAAAACTTCATCGCGGTTAAATAACGAGGAAAGAGAATGACAGTGATAGCCAAAACGCAATGGAAAATATCTATATTCGTTCTTTTACAGGCCAACCAAGTTAGGTTGGTATATATATTAAAAATTAAATAAACCCTTAACTAGCCAATTAGAATGCCAAATTATACCGAGCATGTCGATATTTTTTAGAAACGGAACCTCATCAACAGCTTTATATGTAAGCGGGGGTATTATTAGCAACCCAACCGAATGCGCTAATAACCGCACACGTCCCCTAAGCAACCCGCAGGCTTTCACACGGCGACGTGCCGAGCAGTGGTCGCTCCCCAGCGGCGCCCTGCCGCACTGTGATACCGGCGGAACAGCCGGATGCTTCAACACTCAATCCAGGTAGATTACACAATTAGTTTGGAATATGCATGATACGTAGCCGGCGAACAGTCGATTAGCCAGGCTAACGATGTAGCATGAGGCCTTTGGAGCTCAGAAAAATGCACCGACGTTTTTCGGATTAAGCCGCAAACGCAGACAAGCAGAAGCGTCAGTTCTTCCCTGACAGGTGAAATTAGTTCAATACAACAGCTCCGTTTACTAGACTTTTAAACCCCGCAGAGACCTGAGTATTAAACATAGCGGCACGTAAGCGTGCCTTAGCCGGCTAGCTAACGTTAGCGGAGTAAAAGTAAAACGCGGCCTCCTTACATTACGCAGGGGAGACCGTCGTACTTAAAATCGCGTGAAAGGAAAACGACCTAAACATGCGAACGCGGCGCACGTTTTGCAAGCGCTTCGCAGCTCGTGGCGACTCCAGACCAGCACGCGACCAACCGGCTTTTTTTAAAAAAAAACCTCCGACATTTGTAAACGGTAAACCGAACTGCAGGAACAAAACAAAATGGCGGCCAGTGGCCAGGCCATACTGCATTGACAACAAGCCGGTTGTACACCAAGCTATTACTACTACCACAACAAAATGTAGACTATACAGTCTAGTCCATACACGTCCACTCATCTTTCCCATTTATTTCAAACTCCTTTAAACCTACACCCTGTTTCAAAACAAATCAAAGCCCACCCCCCTGTTCCCTCCAGCCAACGTCTCACAGGCTATAGCTGAAGAGCAAAACCAGTTTGTTCATTTATAAAGCACCTCAAAAAATGGGGCAAAAGCCACTCACCTGGCCTTATCCCGACTTGTCTCGAGGTTGCGTCGCAAATGGATAAAACAGCAAACTAGCTAGCTAGCTAGCTATAGCTCCCGCTGGCCAGCTAGCTAAAACCACCTATCCCGATTTGTTTTGTGGCTAGCTAACGTTAGCTTGCTAGCTATCCGAAAAGCCCGAATAAAAATAAAGAAAATGTAATTTCATATAAAATCGGACAGGGGTTTATGGAGACGGATATACGTGGGGCGACTGGGTGGTACTCCCTTTTCCTTTTTCCCCACAAAATAAATGGAAAAAGAAAAAGAAAATAATTACAGACAGAGGTCGATACGTCACTACAAGAGCCGTCAACGGCTACTGGCTACGGCAAAGCAGAAGGGGGTGGAGAAGAGGCGGAGTTAATTAACATAATACCTTCGTATCCTTCTCGCGGCCTATCGCGCAGCATATTCGGCTTTGCTCCTTATTTGCATGCATTTCAATCACGCTCTGTGTACGTCGTTTGTAAAGGCCTTATTTCATAAACGCGATTCGGAGTATGATTTGGACCACAATACTGGGAATTTTCAACATGCGTTTTGTCTCGGGATTCGCTTAAATAACGGAACAATTAATATTTCCAGAGAGGCACCCGCAAGTACAGGCAGACTAAAAATAAACTTGTTTGGCAGAATCAGGAGGACAGGCATCTGAAATATTTCTAGCAGAACGTACAGTTGATATTTTGAAAGAAATAACGTCTTGATTAAAAAGTATTCCTATGGTTGGAATAGCTCGGAAGCCACCCCAAGATACTCGATTAATATTAACCAGTACTTTTTAGAGTATATTGAAGAGAATAACGGCAAAATAATTTTCACAAAGTGTCTCAAGTATTGAGAAACGGTTTTAGAATTATAATTACCCTGCAGTGGCAATTAGGCTGCGGTAATAATTTAGGAAATAATTTAGCAACTCTTTCTGCAACCACATACGACTTTTTATTCAGACTCTTTTACGTAAAATAGTGACGTATTCTACCTAGTGATAATCTCGCGCAGAGGCATTTATCTCAAAATAGTAATACGGAGGAATAATACGCCATCCGCATTGATTCTCTGGTGTGCAGTAGGTGTGGAGCAGCTTAATTTCACCAAAACCCGTGGACAGTATCTAGAGTAAATGATCATATGTTTGATTAATCAGTAAGAACTGGTGGCATTCATCGGTGTTATAACTTTTGATGCTATGCAGCTGATAAAGCGAAAACAATGCTCCAGCCTAAAAATTAAAATGCATTTCAAATGAAGTCTGAAGCCATAATTTCTAAAAAGTGATCACTAGGTGGCATTATTGTATAGACACAAATATGTTTATACTCGATTCTAATTCTATTCTTTCCTGTTACTTGGTTATTCTGTTCGGTGGTTGTTATGTTATTTTTAGCTGTGAACGCCACAGGGAAACTTGTCCAGACGACTGTTTAATAGCATCATTCGAACCAAACGAATGGCCTTCAGACCCAGCGTACCCTTGCAAAGATCATTGTTGCATATGTCAGTGTCACAGTTTTCATTTTGACACCCGCCTCTGTAACGTAAAACTATTTTATCTTTCAAAGACGTTAAAATTAGAAGAGGACTTTTTAATCATTACCTCAGCTAAAGATATATGGGCTAATGCTTTAAATTCCACAGTCATTTTAAAAATGACGGGCAAGGATAGGGTATATGTGTTTTATTTTTTAGACTATGTTAACAAGTCACCATGTCATTTTGCATTCATGGATGAAAGGCAACGCAAAGTTTTTTATGTTAGGTCTATATTTAAAAAAAATACGCCGCAGTCTTATTTGAGGGCTTTTCTAAGTGACCCGTATTTGATTTTAGAACCGTTGCCATGGTGACATAAACTGTGACAGTATGTGTTGTGATGGAGATTCTGGGATCTGCAGTTTACATCGCGGACCACATTTATGAACGTACCTCTTACTATCAGTTAACTAAGATTTTCCCTAAAGCAGTCACGTAATATTAAGTCTTGTGTAATGATATTATTTAAATTATGAAGCTCACAAATATTTTTAACCTGGTAGTTTAAGTTAGAAGTAATGCACATTTAGTTCAATTTAAGTTTGTCTATAATTTTTAAATTAATTGACATTCTTATCTCCAACTATGTGTCATTATAACAAGACCGCAGGGTATCAACACTCCCCTCACTTAATGGGGAGAAGTCTACATGAAAAAGACAAACAAAATAAAAAAGAGATGAGGAGGCTAATTGGTATTCTCTTACTTTCAGTATTCCTTATGCTCTTAATTATGTGTATGTTCAAAAGGAACACTGACCAGAATGGCTTGAGATTTCATTGTTCCTACTAATTTAAATTATGGGTGTATCACATTTTTGGAATAGTCCATTCAAGGGAGGCGCGCCTCTCATAGCAACATTGAACTGGACGCTCCAGATTAGGTTGTGACCGATGACATGGTACTAAACACCCCAAATTGATGGTGACGGATCCAAGCACAGAGCAAGGTGACACAAGGTAACATATTACATTTTTCTAAAAATATTTGTGTTTCTAGTGAAGAGCCATGCTGTTCCTGTTTGAAGAGGTTTCACTCAAGCAAGTGTATAACAGAAAAGTTGTTTGCGTGAAAATTTTCCCAGTAGGACGACAGCTATCCTGGCTTGTTATGTATTTCTTCACTATTATATTTGCTGTGTGGGGAAAAGTTGTTTTTTTTTTTTTTTTTTTTTTTTAAATTGCCAAAATGAAAACAAAAAAAATAAAATTAAATTAATAATTTTTTGAAATTAAAAAATAAAACAGCACACGAACATACATTCATTTCTTTTTAATTAAACATCAGAAACTTCACAATATTTACATATAATGTTTAAGGATAACTGAAATTTTAAATAAACCTGGATAAATCCAAAATTACTGCATCACAGTGAATTTTAAATTACATTTAAAACCCGTAATAATGTCCACTTTATGCACAGCACTGGCTCATCTGTGTGATAAACCCAGTTAAACAACCCACCACATGATTCGTTATTAATATTTCAATGGGTTTGACCTCAGCTACAAAATAACATGCGACATACACACATCAGCTTCCCTTTATAGCACAACCAGACTTAAAATTCCCAAACAATCCAAATCATTTGTTGAACCCAATTATATCTTGAAATGTGACTACCAAATTTCCATGTATTGTCTACCATTGCAAACAATTTTTCTTTAATCTGTAGCTATAATTAAAGGAGTGTGACAGTAAATCCAGTATGTTACACTAACACACTGCTTTATTATATTCAAAATAATCAAAATAATATTGAAGGAAATGTTTGATTCCTTAGAGACAGAACTCCCACAACACACCAAAAACTGGAGAAGATATGAGCATCCACACTGCACATCTCCATGGACGATTACATTTCATTGAACTTCTTCTGGAATGCAAATTAAATTACATTTTTTTTTTGCTTCAGAGAGAACCCAATATCCTTCCCAACAGGCAAGCAAATGGTGGCTTACTTTGCAAATGCTCAGCTTAACTGCTTCAATTACTAACCCTATGTCCCCTAAAATCCTACAGTTAGGAAGACATTACTACTCTAGTTTCGAATTGGTTTAATCCTAAAGTAAGTGACTACATTTTTTACGGACGGGAGATACAGGACAATTACGAATACAGATCCCACAAGACATCTTCTTCAGGTTCCATTTTTAATCAGCTATTCTCAAGGTGGCTGCGCATTTCCCTCTAAAATTAAGTCAGACTGCAGCGGCTGAAAAAGGACAATTTTGAACAAATGTATGTGATAATTGGATGCAGGACAAAGAAAGTTGATGGTGTTGCACCAACCTTTGGCTTACTTCTGGATCCTGTCCCCATGCCATCTATGGCACCTTGTCAACACAATCCTATGGTGACATCATGAGAAGTCCCAGGTGAAATCCCAGAATCTAAAATCCAGACCTATTTCAAGGCTTGTGCTGTGCTGGCAATATGGATACTGTTCCTTCATAGAACAAACTGATATAAATTTTCTGAAGAATCCACTATTCATGTGGGGGAAAAACCAACCAATGTTCCAGGACACGACTGTAGGATTTGCTGCCCCCAAGTGGTAGAATTCCACAGGTAAAGGAAATCCCTGCTATGAATGGACAGAGCGATCAAACATTTGTATACCAGTTTCTCAAAGCAAACTGAGAAGAAACAAATATCATTGCACTGACACAAGCATTTCTTTGAATCAAGTCTGATTCAAACTCATGGCTGACACCCCCCTCCCCATTGTCCTTCAAGCCTCTTCCCATTCCTTCAAGCAGAAAATCCATCCATCCATTCTCTGTACCTGCTTGTCTTATGCAGGGATGTTGGGGGGCCTGAACCTGGTCCAGAGATTACAGGCACGAGGCGGAGAACAACCCAGGATGGGATGCCAACTGATTACAGGGAACACTCACACCATTCAGTCATACACGCACACTTATGGGGTATTCGGTGAAATACTGAAATTCGCAGAATGTTCTTTTGTTGGCAAAAACGCTGCTGAAGGTTGACACCAGGGAGCGCTGTCACCCACACTACACGAGTAACTCTGAAAACTTTAGTAGTCTCTTCCCACCCCGCTGTCTCCCACCCCCATTCCTTCCTAAATGCCCCCATACAAGTGGATCTTTGCAAAGGAGATTGTTTCGATGTAGTTCTTGTGCCCCTTCTCGTATACAAGGTAGATGAACTTCCTGTCTTCTGGGTGCGAGCCCATCAGTGACGTCAGTGCCGAGTAGCCGCTCGGCCCTGGCCAAATCTGCACCACGTCCTTCTCCCATGATGTGCCATTGCTCAGAGACCACCGCAGCGTCAGGTTGATCCCTGTGAGAATGTGACGAGATGGGAAAATAAGCCAGAGCAGGCTTACACCCGCAACCATTCGGTCCCAGTTCCTTCCATACACCCATACATCCATCCAGTATAGAGTCATGGTACGGTGGAAGCCTATGCAATAAACAGAGGGCACATGGTGGGGATGGCAGTCAGTCTCAGGGCACACAAACCCACACACACACCAAGAATCACACAATACAGCTAATATAGAGAAGCTGAGTAATCAATTAACACTCTTTGAATTCTAGGACAAAATACACAGGACGCAGGTAGGACACGCAAACAGGTAGGACGCGCAAACAGGTAGGACGCGCAAGGATTTGAGCGCCCCCTGCTGCAGAGTTGTGAGGCAACAGTCCTAACCACTAAGCCACCCCTCCTCCCTACCCATAAGCCTCTGCAGTATGGTGGCGACCACCCCCCCCCAGAATGCCGCTTACGCTCGTGATCGTTGGCAGGGTTGGTGAAGTACATGATGCCTTCCTTCTGCAGAGCCCCCGCTGCCACCACCGGGTCCACCAGCGTGTGGTCGAAGGTGAGCTCCTCCAGGGGCAGTGACCGGCCACCGTCCGTGCTGCGCACCACGATGCGGCACCGGCAGTGGTAGTTGTACTGGTTGCGTACGTTGATGACGATGCTGCCGTCCTCCATCTCCACAGGCTGGGGGGCATCGGGGGGGAGGGGGTGTAGGGACAGGAAATCAACACACTTAGCAAAAGAACCCTGAATCTGGTTACACAGCAAAAGGCGTGGAAATTAGGGAATTGAGTACTATGAGAGATTTTAAACGATTTCTCATTTAGACTGAATTACATTTAGTGAGGCGTTGAATGAAATCCAATTAAAATGTACATTTTATTTATTTAGTGGATGCTTTTATTCAAAGCGAAGTATAATTGAAAAAGTGGGGTCAGCCAGTCCCCGGGGCACTTGGGGGGTCAAGGGCCCGTGAGATTTGAACCAATGTCCTTCTGAACACAGGCAGCACGTCTAACCCACACACCACCCCAAATACAGTGAGGCAGTCGAGAGCTTTCACTAGCCGAAAAGGAGGGTTAGGGTTAGGGTGCGAAGTCCTGGGAGGAGCAGAGGTGTGCGGACGCAGACAGCCGTAGCCCTGACCCTCACCTGACACTCGTCCGGGTTGAAGTCCAGCTGCAGCTTCTGCTGGTTGAACGGTATGCTCTTCAGGGCCGCACCGTTGCTCCACGTCTTGCCGTGGTCGTCGCTGAGCACACAGAAGACCCCGTCACCGTCAAGGGAGCCGTGTCCACACACTACCAGCCGACCCACTGCTGGGGGGTAGCGTTTCTGTGGAGGGCAGTATAACCAACGCCAATATAACACCATTAAACACCTCACCCACATCTCTGACATAATTCTCCATCCATCACAGATTATTACAGTACAGGATCACAGCAGGCCTGGTGCCCATCCCAATAAACAGGGGCCACCATGGACAGGATGAAGTGATGCTTTATTTTCCATTAGCACTGGAATGTATGTTTTTGTATGTCTCATCTTGCTTCAGAAAAAAGCTAAGAGCAAAGTTTGGTGACCCTGGACCATTCTGCGAGGTTAAGCAACTCACTCAAGGGCCAGACAGAGATATAACTATTCGGCCAAGGCCTGGCCTCAAACCAGCGAGCTTCTGGTCATAGGCACAGAGTCTCAGCCCACTGAGCTACACACCACCTGCGCGCGCGCGCACACACACACACACACACACACACACACAGTACTGGCAACTCGGAGAAAGCAATTCACATAACCGACTCTTGCAGGATTCGAACCCACAACCCTGGAGGTGCAAAGTTAGGATGCTACCCACTGAGGCACCGCTGTCAGCATGCAGGCTAGACTCACCTGGATGCCATAGCCAGGCCCCGGCGCAAAGCTCTGCACCCCCAGCTGGACGGAGAGGTTTCGGGGCCGACCCCAGCTAAGCCCATCGTCCATGCTCTCTACCAGCATGGTGCTGGATGGGCTGCAGTGGTAGCGATGGAAGCACAGTGAGTAGAGCAGCAGCACAGAGCCGGTGTCTTCGTCCACCACCACTGAGCCCAGGTTCAGGCCGTCGTCCAGAATTCCGTCGTCCACGATGAAAGACGTGGGAGACCAGGTGGCCCCTAAATGGGAGGTACAGGAGATCTGAGCTGCTTCCTATTCCAGCATCCTGGGGGTAAAACGCTACTATACCACAGACAGCAGCCACGACAGGAGAAATGAGTAACAGACATGAAGTTTTAAATTACCTCAGTTGCTGATTTGGTTGTGCATGATTACAAATCGACTAAGGATCACTCATTATGTTGTTTGAGGTTTATTTTGTAAAATAATTTCTGAGAAAATGCGTATTTTCACCTCCTGAAAATACTGAAATTTTAGAGATATGTATTTTTTATTGAACAGCAATTACAAACTCACACTCTTTGGGGTTTGGGGCAGGAATAGTAGGTTTGTGCCTGAATTATACCACAATAATAAATGACAAAATAAAGCCTATAACTATAAAGAAACCAGCCTTAAAACTTTTGCAACCAAAGGAAGCAGCACAACCAATTTATTCCAGTTCCTAAAGCAGAGGCATACAGCGGAGTGGGAGAAGTGCAGCTGAAAATTAAATGAAAAAACCTGCAGCATCAGCACAACATCCAAAGTTAAGCAAGCAATCGGTGGAAGGTGCCTATACATACTGTGGAAAAGCCGGGATTCATTAACCTGCTAAAAGTTTTTACAAGTTTCTAAAAGTGTTTACAATGGCGTGGTCTGCCATGTCACTTACAAGCATCTATTTGGCTTGTCAGATTGCACTTTAACCCTCAATGGGTCCTTTTTAGAAAGTTACCTTCCAGGTCCTTGGGGTTCAAGTTGCTCCCCTATTCGTTGGCATATATAATTCAGTGGTATCAAGCTCAAATTCAGTGAACTAAAGTTAAAATACATTTATCAGTTAACTGCATGATGCATGCACAGTTTACGCAGTAACTGAGAGTGCAGTTAAAGGGGTTGCGGCAGTGGGGAGCAGCGGAGGGAACTGGTCATATAATGCACATTCTGATTATATCCTCTTGCAGAATCTGTCGAAGAGCTTCAGCTTTTTTTTAAAAAAAAGGCAAACTAATATCCCAAAATGTTCTAAAATATAATAACATAAAAATTATAGTAGCAATTAGCACTAATTAACTGAGATTTGCATATTGCACCCCCGAAGAAAATATGCTAGCGATAATTGACATCAACACTTTTTCTATCATTTAATGCACAGCTGTGTGTAAAACAGGCGCACTTACAACGTCCTAGAGGATAACTGCTGTAATTTTAATAACAGCATGGTAGAAATGGCCAGGGGGTGCAGAATGCACCTCAAGGAACCATTGAAGGTTAAAGCAAAATAAATAGATAAATAAAGTTAGAAGTTGTTTTGAACCATTTATTTGTCATCAGTAGTTTGATTTTGAGTAGGGGAGGGGAAAATCGATTAAAATCAAAAATCAAATTTATTGTGAAAAAAAATCAGAGATTTTATTTTTAGGCCACATCGCCCAGCTCTAGTCTGAACCAAAACATTAACCAGACAAATTTTAGAAGCGTGTTTACCAACAATATCAACCAGTGGGATCTGCATGCACCAGAGGTCAGGCAAGGCACGCTGACCACCTAGGAATCCCCTACGCGTGATGTAAGATATATTGTGGCTGAAAGCTGTGCAGCAGCACCGTGAGAAAAGGCCGCACACACCTCTGTCCGTGGAGCGCCTGACGGCGATGAACTTGGCCCCATAGTCACTCGAGGAGCCTTTCCTCGCCTCACTGAATGCCAGCAAGCTGCCCTTTGGTGTAAATGTGAGAATGGGGATCCTGTAAGTGTTCACCTGCCCCGCGCCTCCACTCACCCATAGCAACTGCTCGTCATACACCAAGGGGTTAATCTGGAAAAGAGAGGAGAGCGATCACGAGGTCAGCCAACTCGCCCTTAAAGAAAAACACACAAACACCAAGAAACTCTGTCAGACGGGCTGTGTCTACTGCAGGTCAGGTCCATCCATTTAATTCAAATTACTTTTGCGTAACCATTTTCAATTCTAATTAAATTTGGCAAGTGACTCACTCATGCCTTCCAGAGATTCTTCCCCACAATTGTCAAAAGAGCTTCTGCCAATAGAACTGCTCAATAGTACCTTACAGCGTTAATTTTCTGACCGACCACCCCCTGCAGAACTTGGAACCTGAACTGAACACTGCTTTTGCTTGCCCTGAACACTGCTTTTGCTTGCCCTGACTGCTCATTTGCCTGCACCGACTGTTCATTTTGCACAATGCATCTCCAGTTTGCACTTTAATTATTGTGTCTTATAAAACACCAATCATTCCAAGTCTGCACCTTGAGGACAACCTCATGGATATTTTGCACAGAACCATAATTTGCATTTTTAAATTTATTTATACTGCATTGTGTTTCTATGTATTTTACTTTCATCTGGTTAGATGCTAACCGCAACTGTACTCAGCACAATGACAATGAAGTTGAATCTAATCTAATGTAACCTAATTCTACGCTGCAGGTAGCAGAAAAATTTCAGCTGCAACTTTTTTACTACTGGCCCCAGGAGGATGGGCTCCCCCTTTGGGTCTGGTTCCTCCCAAGGTTTCTTCCTCCTAGGGAGTTTTTCCTTCCCGCCGTCGCCTTTGGCTTACTCATCGGGGG
>JABFEA020000050.1:209482-222419 GCA_019775915.2 Cyphomyrus plagiostoma | reverse complement strand
CCCCCCCCCCCCCCCCCCCCCCCCCCCCCCCCCCCCCCCCCGCCCCCCCCCCCCCCCCGGGGGTGTTGAGAGAGGAAGTGTTAAATATACCATACATGACAGGATTTTCAGACTTTAATGGCCTCACTTGCATAGAAAAACATGAGGGTTTGAAGCATACTGTCTAACAGACAGCAAGTTTTTGACATAGAGAAGAGAAAAGGTTTAGTAATTTCCCAGTATTGGTATGCATGGCTGCTGCAGGCCATCGGAGCTGGAACTGCTGCGATTATTTTTACAGTACTATGTCTTTTATAGGAAAAGCTTAACATTCATTTAATGTCCTGCAGTTTTGCTGTAACCATGGTGTGAGATGGGATAACCAAATGAAAAAATGAATGGTGTTTGGGACATCACTTTGCAGCAGAGACAATAAGCAGAGCAAAGGTCCATGACAATAATCAAATCACAGAAATGGACATTAAGATTAACAAAGACTCGTGTCCTTGTCGTTCCCTCAGAAACCAAAAAAAAAGAGTGTTTGTGCATACGTCTAATAGTTTTTGAAATTTTAAGATTGCAAACTGTATCCAGTTAGATAAAGCACAACAATAACCAACTGCATTTGCTCTCTTTTAAATTTTCGTCTTCATTTTTTATCCCCAAGGACTGGACATCTCGCATAAGTGGGCATGTGCAGTTGTCATAGATACAATCGGATCCCAGATTAAAGAGAATAAGACTTGTTTTTACCACACAGAGACTCCTGTTACATTCACTAAGGAATGTATTAGTATTAGATGGTAAATTTCTATGTGATCAATACACGTGTCATGTTGGACCTTTTAATTTTGATTGGTAGATTAGCATGATAGATTTTGCTGCTGCTTTGCTTTTGTTTAATATGGGTAAAAATAGCTAATGGCTGTTAGCGCTAGTGCATCCTGTGACTGATAAAATGAACAGATTGTGGTTTCTCTGCCTACAAGTTGTTCTTTTTAAACAAAGCCAAGAATCCAACAGCTGTGAGTTACGTATAATGACTGGCATGAATGCCACACCCTGGCATTGCACAATATTAATGCCTGAATTTCCAGTCATCCTGGCTATCACCACATTTTGCTTCCGTTGAATTTTACTGAGGCAGATGGAATTGTATGGCAACCCAGGATTGCAGACTTGAAACCCGGCTCTGCTGTGTGTGTTTGTGGAGTGTCTCCATCTTTGTGTGGGTACATGTTTGTCTGCAAAGGGTACTCCTCATGAATCTGTACCAGATGTGCATTAGGGAGATGAAAACTTTTGCACATGGATTCAATCTAACCACATATGGCTTTATTGAACCTTTAGGTCATATGACTGGATCATATGTATTGAAATATTTTTCCACATATTTCACTTTTAATATAGTAAATTGTTCCTTGGTTCACAGAATATCATAGTTTCTGGCATCCAGAGCAGAATAGCTGGACGCCAAAATGGTGCTGTCACCTGGAAAGGGGGAGCATGACGACATGAGCACTGAGGTCCGTTCTGATCGGGTGATGATCCAATCAGAGAATGACGGGGATTATCCAGGCGACAACGGTAATCCGCCAAGATGCCTACCTCTCGGGCTGGCCGCATCCACGGGCTCCGCAGACCCTCAGGCTTCTGTTTGCTCCCTCTCCAGGACGCTGCCTCTGGGCTGAGCCCAGCTCCTCGTTGTGGAGTCCTGCATTCGACTTGAGGTGCTGCAGAGCCCAGCTGGAGAGGACTGGCTTCCAGGTGCGCAGCGCTGTACTTACCAGTCTGGCTAGTGCAAATAGGAGCACAAATCCATCGCTGTGTCCTCATTCCCTGAGGCGTGTTAACGGCCGGGCCTCTTCTCCAGCAGGGGGCCTGTATATGTATTAGGTTGGATCCATTATTTTGAGTTTCTCGGGTGAGGGTGCCAGGGAGGGTCTAAGATACATCCTTTTCAATTGGGATGGTAGCTGAGCTGGGCGTGGGGGGTGGGCGACGAGGTGAGTATCAGACGATTAAATTAACGGGCGGTGGGTGGAGTAACTGACAATTAAATTCACAGGGGGGAGGGCACAATAATCTGCATGAAAATACGGGACAGTTGGATTTAGAAAAAATATATTCCAGTGGAAGGGGGGGCAGCGCAGTGGTGCAGTGGTTTTACTGCTGGGTTCCTACTAGGGCTGTGCAAAGCAGCCGGTATTTGTATCTGTATTTATATTTGTTAAGGGGGGAAAAGTATTTGTATTTGTATGCGTTATTCGTGTCACGCCCCGATCGTCCGCTCCTCCCGTGTGCCACGCCCCCTCGTTAACCCTGTGCCGATTCCCTGTGTTTACCAGCTGTTCCTGATTGTTGTCATTAGTCCTTAGTATTTAGGACGCGTTTCCGTTTGCTTCCCCAGTCCGGTCATTGACGTTATTTGATGTGTGTGATCCTTGCAATAAACCTTTTTAGCATATACTCGGCTTTCGTCGTCCGCTTCCGGGTTGCCTACATGACAATTCGTTAATTTTATTTACATTATAGTGCAAGTACTATTCTTTAAGTATATCCATATAATTAAACTCCAAACGATATAATTAAAGAATATTTACACTTCTAATTTACGTGATAGTGTAACGCAAAAAATGGATTTTTACGCCTATTTTGAATTTTACTCGAATACAAATTCAAATACAAATACTTTTTCCCCCTCTTCATTAAGAAAGACAGAATAGCTTAAACGTACCGGTCTCATAAGGAAACGCATCTTTTTGATATAAAGTTTCTCTTGTTCCCGAATACAAATATTTTTAAAAGTATTTGTTCGAAATAGGCATTCGGGAAAAACACGTTATTTGTGCCTTTCCGAATACCGTTTTCGGGTTCGGCTCCACCCCTTGTTCCTATCATGACCCTACCATGGCCCCATGTGCGGAGTTCGAATACCCTCAGCATGGCATCATTGGGTGTTCTCTGAGTACCCCCAGGGAGTGAGTGCACCCTCTCCTGGGTTGTTCCCTGTCTTGCACCGATAGGTTCCAACCCCTCCCCCCATAGCTCTGAATAGGAAAAAGTTAGATGGATGGATTTTCTAGTGAGGTTGAAACAAAAAACAGGCTGGCAGAAGCACCTAATTAGGCTCTAGAATCAGCTGTGTATATATTCATTACATTTAAATTAATACAAATGTCCTGATCCATTTGGGCCGAGAGTCGACACTGAGTGTTATGTCCGGGGAATGGTCTGGTTCAGAGCATGATGATGCCAACGTTCACACATTCCCACTTGATTTGACTTGGCAGAGTTTCCGATTTTCCTCATTTCCTTTTTAGATTCCTGTTGAAGATTTTGAAATCCCGCTTGGGAAAGCGTTGGATCCCCCCCCTGTACGAAGATACCTTTTCTTCAGCTCTTCTATTTCACATTTCTTCATAGCAGTGGTGAGAACTGTCCCATGCTTGTCGAGTTCCCGTTTTCTCCTACTTTTACCATTTGGAGGTCAGGACTCGGTTTGGTAGCACAAGCATGCGCTTGCAAAAAGTGCATTAACTAGCTTCAGTGGAGTGTTTTTGTTACATTGTACTGTTACTTGTTGGGTACAAGGTGGTCTCATTCAGCGCAGTGTTCGTGAACGCTGGCATCCAGTCAGTCTGAAGGCCACTCATTGCTCTCGGACAGGCGGTGTACATGGTGATGTGGTGTGGAGTGTACTCAACTGTTCACCTATACTTTGGCTTCTACCTCTCGGAATTCTGGATCCTCTGTTTTTCCGTCACACTGCTGTCCGTGATTGTCACATCTGTGATCATCCTTGTCCTCTATCACAGCAACAAACAGGTGAGCATAACCCAAGTGGTTCTCATCGGATAGCAATTTCATATAGCACCACCTGGTGACTGAAACTGAATATTACAGCTTCAAGGATGTTAGCCCTCTTTCATTGCATTAATGTGAGCGTGTTGAGGTTGGTAGAATGGATGACTTGGATCAAGTACCTTTAGGGATGTTTGTGGTGCTTTTTCCTTGTAGATCAACATTAACACAGACGTCAGGCTGATTCAAGTGAACGAGAGGCTGGTTACACATGGATTATTGGTGGGTCTAGCAGATTGGGTGCATCACTGTGTTGGTGTACAACAGGTATCCTTTGGAAGTCAATTGGTCCAAGGACCAAGCCACTCCATCCATGCACTGCACAATGTTAGTCTTTCCATGGTCACTTGTGCAATTCAGGCATCTTCTCTGCACATGGCTTCAGCTGTGAATCTGGATGTTTGTCTGGTTCTACCCCAAGGACCCTCTGACGGTAACAGAGTGGCCTCTGTCCTGCACAGGAAGGAAGCTTGGGGACCTTTGACGTCCTGCATCTGATCAGGTGATTTGGGGACAGATTAGTAGGGATGTAAATCAGGGGAACCCACATAACTTGTTCCTGGCTTCCAGGTAGCGATTTCAGAAAAAGAACTGAGGACAATGACAGTTAGGTGAAAATTGGGGGTAAGATTTCCAAACTGTAATAATATTAGCAAAATAATACTGTACTAGTCATATTAGAACTGTTACTCTTATTTCTACTTTACTGTTACATTACATGTAAATTTCCCCTCAGCCATCTGTGTACTCCATGTGACTGTTCATTGATTCTCCTTACTTCATATTCAATCTGTTGTTCTCTCCCATGCCTAATTACCGGCTCTTTGTGAATCATCCATCTACTTGCTTCTTCACACTTCTGTCTTATATTAGCAACTCACAACTTATATATTAATAAGCCTCGAGGTGCTAAGGACAGCATTTAGCATGTAACATCCACATACTATCGGACCTCTTGTCCACCACCTGTTCCATTGCACTTGTCCTGTCTCATTTCTTGGCCCCTTAGGGATTTTCTTCCTTGACCTTTGTTCAGCTGTTCTTAGTGCACTGGGATCTCTCACCCTGTCTGGGGGCCCTGACAGAAACCCTGGAGGAGATGAGCTTCATTAGGGATGAAGTGCAGGTATGCAGCCTCAGACTGCAGTGAGCTTTCTCAGTACCACTTGTCTGGCCTAGTTTGTGCTCATGGGAGATTTACTTACAGAAAAATGTTCTGAGAGCAAAATGCAAAATGATTGGTTCAGAGAGATAACCAATCAAATTGTAGAGGAGGTAGGTCCAAGCAACTAGCGGAGGCGGGACCAACCAATTAGAGGTCTTAGTCCCGCCTCATCTAGTTGCTTGGACCCACCTCCACTAGAGTCTGATTGGCTGTCTCTCTGAATCAATCATTTTTCATTCTGCCTTCAGAACATTTTTGTGTAAGCCTGGTTTCTGCCTTGTTTGAAGTCTAATCCTGTAAGAGACAAATATTAAAAAAAAAACTAGGTAATACTCATTAAAACCAACCAATTCATGAAGGACAATATACACATTAGGAATATTTTTTGTTCAAATGTAAGTTATGGATTTTGCATGTCAACTTGTCAGTACTGAACGATACCTCTTCTCTCTACTAAGTACAAACTCAAGAAGAAAATGTCCCACCTCCTCCTCGCAACAAAAGTTACAAACTTGAGCGAAGAAGAAAGCTCATACACTGAGGAAGGGGCTGATGAAGAGCGCCCCCTGTTGGTGGAGAATGAACAGGGCTCTGTTAGTACTCCAATTACCCAGAGGGAGGAGATAAAACTCACCAAGGATTACAGCCTTGTGCCAGACTGCAACCTCCCCATCCAGGTTGAATAATTTATTAATATTAATTTTGCCAAACCACAATAAACAGCATTTTGTTTTGTCTTGCTGGCTAAATATCAACTGGTACCATTTATCCTAGAATACAATATGTGGATGTCACTGAACTGTTTACATCCCACAATCCTTTGTATGCTCTTCGTACAACCGAGGCCTGTTACATAATAATAATATCACAAGATTCATAATTGTACCATATTATTTTACGAATCAGCACTGTGAGGTTCTGAATCACATGCCATTTATTAGAGGAAGATTAAATTGCACAGTGATTAAATCACGTACTGTTAAATCTACTGTCAAAACATGAATTTTTGCTTTATTTTTGCAGGAAACAGCATACCGTCTCTTGCTGACGTACAGCGCTGCCTATGTCAGGTTGATGGTGTCCAAGAGGCTTCCCATGTCATCACAGCGCTCCCTATCCTCCAGGAGGGCTCACTGCAGCAATGCCTCCCTTTGCCTCTGTCAGTATGTTTGCAAAAAATTAGACATAGGCAGAGGGCACAACAGGAGGGAGCAGGAATAACAAGAACAGGGCCAGCCATCATATTTGGACTGGGGAGGTTGGAAGAGTATCTAAGATGGAAAAGGAAGCAATCTGCTTTTCCTTGTACAGTATGTATATTTGGAAATGATGTCAAGGGTTCCTGTCCATAATTGTAAAAAAATTGTCATAAGTTGAGCAGAGATACCTGTATCTTATTGGAGGGTTTAAAGTATCTGAAGGTTTTATACATTAATATAACAGTAATTTATGTCAATACCTTTCTCCAGTGATGCATTGATATGGATGAGAGATTGTTCAGAGTATCCTGTGTCTGTGATGAGTCATTTATCAAGCGTGGAGCTGGCCTGCTTGGCGTGTAAAACACAGCGACTCTGCTTGGGTGACAATATACATGCAGCGAAGGGGGGGCAGGTCAGATCAGCAGAGACCTGGGGATGTCGAGGCTATGGATGGAGACACTCCACAGGAGCAGGGTGTTAAATGATTGAGGCACTGAGTCTCTTTGGGAGGCTAAATGACCATCTGTGATCCTGCTGGCAATGGCTCATCTATCTCTCCCCCCCTTGTAAAGAGCACCGCATATGCAGTGTGTATCAGCCTTTGTTTCTGTGCCGTGCGATTGGATAACGGGACCCAGCCAATCAGAGGACAGATGCTGCCCAGTTGGAGAATGCTGTATTGCCCTTCTCTGTTTAAACGTGGCGTTAACATTCCATGGCGTCTGCTGGGTGTGCAGGTACTGTATGAGAGACTCCCCTCACATTTTATTTAATAAATCAGCTTTTGGTAAAATACATAAGGCCAGCCGATGCACTTCAAATAAAGCAAGGCCTAGATCTCCAGTTTAATTACCATTACACAAAGGCTAATGATAACATTAGGGCCATATAAGAATGTGAAGATAAAATACAGAAACCGGTGGAGGAAGGAAATATGAGCTGGGAAACTAGAGTAGGGATAACTTTATTCACATGAACCCGTCAATAAGACGCAGCGCGGAGGGGAGGCTGGAGAGACAGAGAAATAGAGGGAGAGAGAAAAACAGGCTAACTATAAATAGCACATTGGAGTCATGGGAATGACCAGAGACTGGGCAAAGCAGGCGTCCCCTGTAACCCGCTTCAGCACGGCCTAATTTTACCCAAACTCAACTGACTTGGATCCCTCCACAAGAAAAGCATGTCTTACAACCAGCTAAAAAAAAACTGAAATAAACACATGCAATCGTGCGTTCTGTGTTTCAAGTCACGGCGCTCATCACATTAAAAGGCTGAGATTGCGATAAAGAGGAAGGAATTTAATTGGTAACCAGAAAGTATGGTGATGAATGCAGGAGACGATTAACGTGGAAAATGCACTGAAGGACTGTTCAAACCGCAGGAAGGCTGTTTGTCATTTTCTTGACACGAAGCAGCTCTCGATTTTGCTTTGCGCTTGCATGCTAGTGGACTACAGAATGAACACCAAGACGTTCCCTTTGGTTCTACACGTGTATTTCAGTTAGAATATTTACACATGGAAAATCAGAGCAGAAACCTGTTTAAATATAACCCAAATAAGTAACATGCACGAGAATAATAATGACAATAATAATAATGAGATAATTCCGCCACACTCTAAATTATGTCATCGCAATCATTCACATAACTGACACAAAGCAAAGCTTTTGTAATAACTATGACATAGTTAAAAAATAGCATTGGTCTTAAATTTTACCAGGTTATAAGTGGCACTCTTACCATAACAACAAAAAAGAAAAATTCAATATTAGAAACTGGGGAAGGGTAAGACGATTAACTCAATATCTTGCTAAAGGCCAAGCATAACATTTGGAGAACAGAGAATTAAAAAAAAAAAAGTACAAGAATTTTTTTTTTTCCTCTTTAGTTTCTCAACATAATCATTCATTTCACCCAAAACTGTTGCTCTAGTCAAAAGATAGAGGCACAGCAGCCATTTTGGCTCTGAAACAGAGGCAGTTTCACTGTTCAAATAATAAAAATACATAGCATAACTGATAATGGGATCAGAGCAATTACGGATGGTTAAAAAATGATCAGATGAGTCTGGACTTGGACACAGATGGCACCCAGCGAGCCAAAATGATTGTGAATTTAGGCTTAGATCCTGAACGGCCCACAAAAACCCACAGTCTGAGACAATCCACTGCTTTCATCGAGGGCCCATAGCAACGGCAACATTCTCACACACTTCACTAGTACATATTTCAGAGGTCTGCTGCCATAACATGTGTGCAAGCAACTGCTCGCAGTAACACTCTGTGACAATATCACTGTGTGGGATGTCAGTATGTATTCAGTTTATCAGGTTTCTTGCCCACCTAGAGCAGCTGTCCATGTTTCCAGCTAAATGCGTATCTGTCTTCAGTCAGAGTTGGTGTATTTTGATCATTACTTGGCTCTGTATTCAAATGGAATACTGTCATTGTCATCAGTAACAGCAATCTTAGTCAAGTCATCTGTGATTTTATTAATATTTTACTCACTACATAAGCTTTTCTCTCCTAAATGATCATCTAAAGGGAAGGAGATCAGGAGGCTGCACAGTTATAAGGATCTTTCCATAAGTACAGTATTTGACAGTAACACCAACTCAAAAGACTTTTCACTGTCCGAACAAACGCAAGGCCCTTAAACTCTTGGTAATTAGTTACAAGAGCTGATCTAATGCAGCTCTTATGACTAAATGCAAGAAACATATAAGTGTAAGACTGGTTGGTCAGTCATTTGTCACATGACTGCATGTATCACCTGATCACCCTATCGCCAAAAGGGGACTACATGCAGCAATTTCTACATTTGGCAATTTCAGATAGTAACAGATTCAGAACCTGCCATCTTCTTTTGACATTTCATCTATCAACTCCAGCTCATTGCCCTTACGTAGAGGTCATGGGCCATAGCACCCCCTGCTGGCCAGGCAGACTGGGTGACCTTTCCCCAGTTGGGTGAAACCAGGATCGTCAGGGTTGATGCCACGTGAGGCTTAAGCGTTGCATTTTGGCAACAAAGCACTGTACACTTATAGCCTCAGCGGAACATCTGGTTACATCACAATCTAATCAGTAATAACCTAGCATTTAACCATTTAGGGATATGATTACCAACCCAAGCAGTATTTAGGACTACTTGTGCCGTTGGTGTAATTTAATGATTGTTCCAATAAGATTAATTCAAAATATAAAAGTTATATGGCACGTCTTCAAATTAAATCAACACATGATCAACCAGTGACGTTTATGCAGCTAATAAATTAAGGATGTAACAAGCAGAAAACACAAGGTTTTCAATATTATAATACCTCTATATATAACGTAAATATGATAGTACACTATAGGTGAGTTATGCCTCATGACGTATTTGGCAATTACGGAAATACTAGGATTGTAAACCTCTGTACAGCGACGTCTCTGGAAGGGAGAAGCGATCCCAGGGCTGGGGCGGAGTGTAAATGTAGGGGGGCGGGGTCAAAGACGGGGTTGCTAGGGGCGTCCTGTCCGCTAATGAGCTCACGTCTGAATTAGCAGCTCAGTCTGTGACTAGCTCAGTCAGTCAGTTAGCAATTCAATCAGCAGCCCCCCCCCATCTCTCGCCCCACGCCTACGGCTCCCAGTCATCGTCGTGGTGCTGTGAGGCGATGATAACCACGACGGTGAGTATGGTGCACAGGACCATGGAAGCGATGCCCACCGCCAGACTGATGAAGGAGAAGTTGCGCGCCTCGCGAGACGCGATCTCCGCGGTAACCATGTCACCCCGAGCGACGGCTGTGCGCACCTGGGAGGAGAGCGAGACACCAGCAAAGAGACACTATAAGCTGAGCAGTAACTGTGATTATCCCCCAAGCATTTCAAGCAATAATTAGTTAATTAGTTGTACCAGGTGTGCAACATTTTTTGAATAATTCTAGAACACCATGTTGGAATGGTTGAAAATCAAGCCCGTGGGTCAAGCACACGCAACGGAGGCCACGCCCACCTGCACAGCCTTGATGATGGCAATGATGCCAGTAGGCCAGAAGCAGCAAACCGTGGTCAGGACGGCGATGGGCAAGTAATCGTGAGGAGCTCGACGGGGCTCCATCAGGGCAATCCCGGGGGGCATCTGCATGGCCATCTGCCCTGGGGCAACTCCTGGATGGGTGCTGCCCCCCTGTATGTAGGGCTGTCCCTGTACAGAAGGCACACTGGTCACACGATTCTCGCTCTCTCACACACGCACATGCACACACACACACACACACACACACACACACACACACACACACACACACTTATTACTTGGTCATAGTATCTGTCGTTGTTCTTATGCTTCTATTTATCCTAGCTAATGTTATTAAACCATGCAGTACAATCCATAATCATACAGTGACACCGCAGGTATTGTACAAGCAAATTATTACAGTGAGGATATTGACTTTAGGACTGGATGAATTTCCATTAATAAAAACAATCAGTGTATGGAATTCCCAGCGGCAGTGCGTCTCCAAGGAACTTATAGAGCAGTTCGGGGAGCAGTTGCAAGATTGATTATTTTGCCACATATTCTGACTCCTCTAAGCGAAAATTCATTGACCACATAGATTTCGAAATGCCTCAGAAATAAGTGGTTAATCTGCAAATATACCTCATGGAATTTTTTCCTTCTCAAATGTTACTAGTTTATTTATACTTAATGCAAAAATTGAGTATTTTGGATATGGTGCCACTCACCGATGTGCCTATAGGGTAAACAGGAACATAGGCAGTGCAGGGTTGTAATTGAAGGGGGTATCCGGGATGAAGGTACCCCGCTGGGGGTTGGGGAACCACCCCCCCTGCACCCTGTGTCTGAACAGTGTAGCCCTGTGACGCCCCAGGGGCACCAAGCGTGCCACAGTGAAACTGGGTCTCCTGGACGTAACCCTCGGAGGCAGGCGGTGGTGGGGGTGGGGGGTAGTTGGGTTGAGGGCCACAGGCAGGTGGAGGGGGGTGGGAAGGCATAGTGGGATCTTGGGAGGGGTGATAAGGTGGGGGCAATATCTGAGTCATTGGCTGAGACATCGCCTGACGTCCTGCCTCATCCAGACCTGGGAGGGTTGGAATGAGAAAGAATGAGAAGGACATTAATTGTGAAGGAGATGGAGAAATTCAACAGTCTTCTGAGAAAATCCATTTAGCAGGTGCATGAACCTCCTTTTAAAATGAGAAATGTTACTAAGAAAGTTAAATGAATATTCTATTAAAATAGCCTGACTAGACAAAACGGAGCATTAATGAAGCAGAACACGAGGAGAGCCATATACTTGCGCAAAACTTAAAGACAAGCTGTCAAGAACGCTAAGGCAAATTTATGCATGAACATCTGAGCAATCACAGCAGGACAAAAGCGGTTAACGGAGTCTAAACACACTCAGCTGGCCGACAGTGAACGTGATCACGGAGAGAGAAAGACACAAGGAGAGATTTTATGCTTGGGGAAGCGCATTATATAACTCCCGAGTCCACCGGGGTAAGTTCGCCAGATCTAAAGGGAAGGTGAAACGACCTGTAGGAGAACCTTTTGAGAAGCAGGACAGCAGTGTAGAATGTCGGCTATCAGGCAGACGTCGCCCCTAAATTTCCAAGCCCAGACATGGTTTAATAAAGGCCTTAATCTGCGCAGCCGAATCAGCACCACATGTTAAGAAGTTGTTACATTTTCTCATACATTCATATTTACAGATTAAAATTCCTGCGCATAATGTGGTATGTAAAAATTTACAGACCGAATAAAACTACCGAAGATATTTTCGCAGCGGGTCAGTAAAAGAGTCTATTTTACTAATCACTATGCCCATCCTAATCCGTCTTTGTCTCGGTTATTTTTATTGCTATGTGTCATTATGCACGTTATGCTAAGACATACAAACAATATGTGCTGTTAAAGATATTAAAGTTTAGGGGTTAGTGGGAGAATGCGAGGGAATTTGGATGGCGCTAGGCCTGTAATTAGTAATTATTTTTATGCCCTTTGTAAGACCGTTATGAGTCAAGTGTGCGATATATCTGGTAGTTCTGTGGTTAGGAAACTGGTTTCTGCTGGTTGAATTCCAGGAGGGGTATAGTGTTGTACATTTTTTAAAAAATAGCTACCCCAGATTACTTAAAAATAGTTAGTTGCTATTTAAGTTTCCACAGGCCGCATTAAAGCATCTAATTACAGAAACAAGTAAGGTAAATTTATCGGAGGATGCTGATTGAATCCAGTGTGCTATTGCGTGACCTGTACCCATTTTAGGAGTCGGTCGTTTCTTTGAGGTTTTACGTAAGGCAAACGCCGTGGTACTGCACCTTACCTTGGTACCCTCCTAGATACAAGGTGTGCACGGGAGAAAGGAGACAAGAACGACAAATAAAAAAAATACCACATTTTACACTTAAGTAACAAGCAACAACACAGGCGAGTTTTAACGCAGACACAGGGGGATGAACGACGAATCCACTGAAACGAGAAGAGAGACAGACAAAATAATAATTATAATTGTAAAATGTGCGTTCAGACAAAACGATGCATGCGTAAAGATGGAAAAGCCGCAAAATGGGGGGAGACGGAGAGATATTGTTCGTCGCATTGTAACAGCATCGGTGACGTTGTGTGCTGCACACAGACATACACGTTTTATATATATATATATATATATATATATATATATATATATATATATACACACACACACACACACGCG
>JABFEA020000050.1:187456-200238 GCA_019775915.2 Cyphomyrus plagiostoma | reverse complement strand
ATCCTTTATTGTCCCCGTGGGGAAATTCTTTTTACGCCTCCCTCAACTTGGTCTTTGTAGATCAAGTTGTCCGCGAAAGATTAATGAGCTGGGGGTTAAGGACCCACAGACGTGCTGAGGCTGGGATTGAACCTGTGACCTCATGATTACAGGCACACAGGCTTAGCCCACTGAGCCACACGCTGCCCAAAGGAACAACACCCCAGACGGGACTCGAACCCACAATCCCTGGCTTAGGAGGCCAGTGCCTTATCCATTAGGCCACTGGGGCTAAGCACAAGCACGAGCATGAGCATGAGCAGATTGGACTATTCATTAAAAAGACCCCACAACAGACCATGGCTCATGTTTACTCGCTCCACAACCATCAATCAGTACTGAATATAGGCACTGTGGAAGTGCCCCTGGGGCGTCCAACCAAGCACTTTCCCCGGGGTGATTTCTGCGCTGTAGGTTAGTTCCACATCTTAATCATCCGATATCATTTGGGGAACACCGCACGCAGCCCTCGAGGTAGACCAATGCAAGTCTTTACCCCTTAGTGAGGAAGTTTCCTGACGAGTCCACCAGGAGAAAGAGCTCCTTCATGGTCTTGGTGCTGTTGCCGGTGTACAGGTAATGCTCCAGAGGAACGGGCCGCTTCACAGTGCTGATCACGTAGATCGGCCTCTTCTTTATGCGCCTGCAGCACAGAGTATAGGGATGTGACATGAGAACAAGATGATGCCCACAGACTGACGTGGCCTTATCGGCCTGATGCCACATGGGGTATCCCAACTGTGGAGGGCCGGATGTCACAGCAGGTCAAGAATACAGACGGGGCACGAACCCGATCCACTCGCTGAACTCCAGTGCATTGGGCACCGTGGCACTGAGCAGGATGATGCTGACGTGATCAGGCAGCATGATAAGCACTTCTTCCCACACCACCCCTCTCTGGCAAATGGAAACAGGGGCGACAGACTTGCTCATGTGTGGGTAAGGGGCATAGGAGCTTTAAAATGGCTCAATTAGCACCCCCCAATAAACAGACCTTTGCTCTTACAATGTCTCATACACCCTTGGTGTGAATAATACGTGAAAAATAACTCTCTTCAAATGTGACACTATAACCAATATGCTTGGCAGATGAAGGTTTCCATCAAAACAATGTTCTGCACTTGCTGGGACCAAGAAAACACGTGGAGCCTCAGTACCTCCGCATCATTGATGTAGTGCACCTCGTCAAAGATGACCCACTCCAAATCTCGTACGACTTCAGACCCGTTATACAGCATGGACCTAAAACAGAACTGGCCTATCAATAAACTGGATTGAGAGATGGCACTGAACAGCATATGCCACTTTGGGTGACTCACAATGCATCAAGTACACGCCGCTGTTCCTCGTTACCTCAATATCTCAGTGGTCATTATCAAACACGAGGCATCAGGGCTCAGCTGGACGTCTCCAGTGAGGAGCCCCACGTCCCCAAAGGTGTGCTTGAAGTCCCTGAACTTCTGATTGGACAGAGCCTTGATGGGGGAGGTATAAATTGTCCTATCAGAGGAGGTAAGGAGAGTGTCAGTATGTGCACGGTGACTCAGTGGCTTCCACAGATGTACATAGACGGTCGGCCGATGTCGCCACAAACCTGGTCATGTGTTTCTGCGAGAGTGCGATGGCGTACTCGGCCACCACCGTCTTGCCCGCCGACGTGTGAGCCGCCACAAACACTGAGTCATGAGACTCCAGCCGCAGAATGGCCTGTTTCTGAAAGACGTCTAGCTGAAAGGGCCACTAGGGGGCACAGGGAGCTCTCGTTAACGCTGTCCAGCTCTTATTTAATTACTCCACACATCTTCTACATCCAGAAAAATCCCACCACTGGCCCTATGCATAAGGGGTCTGCATGCGTTTCCTTCTAATAACATTTCACTTCGCCGCATGGGAATTATCACCAAAGATTAATGTGTGTGTGTCTGCGTGTGTGTGTGTGCACATACAGCGATGGACTGGCATTTAATTTTGGCTGTCCTCTGCCTTGTATCCTGTGCCTTCTGTAATGGATTAGCTGTAGGGAAGATGGCTATAAGTAAAATCAGATGCATCGATAAAATGACAATGAGAGGATGGATGAATTGTTGTTACTGTAAAGCACTGACTGTAGGCGGCTGCATTTTCCAGAAAGTATACGTGAATCAGAGCACATGGTGCTGATTGACTGCAGAAGCCTCCCGTGTGACACCCACCCGACCAGCATGCACTGCACCCCCCCACTCAGCACCTGAAAGGCGGGGTCAGGGATGCGCTTGAAGAAGTCATCACAGGGAGTGCTGATGTCCACTGGTATAGCCCATCTCTTCTTCTCTTCTGTTTCCATTGCCGTCTTGTCTCCCCCCTTTATAGTCCGGCCGTCCTTCTTCCCCTCTTCTTTAGAGGGAGCAGCAGAGGAGGGGGTGTCCACGGTGTCCTGCCAGAGACGGTGTGAGCCATCGGTTGTCATGCAGACCGATTCTCAGAGGCAATATGCTACACCAATAGCGCTAACGGCGATGAGTTGAAGTACACCAATCAACAGGCAGAGAAGTTCCTTTCTGCTTGGTTGGCTTTTTTAAAGTACCACACCACCTGTTGCTATGGCATCCAGTTCTCAAACTGTTTAACCAGACATCAGTTTCTACTGTTCACATACGGATGACTGCAACTAACTCTAAGCCACTACATCCGATGACTGAATGTGAACGTTGTATGGCTACAACATACATCCACGGAGGCATGATTAGTACCCTATTCCATCAGAGTTCAGACAGGAAACATTTGTTTTGTTAACTAGATTCACTATTAGCAAACCAACTAGACACCTTAATCCCAAGGTCCTCCAGGCTGTTAGTCCGGGGCATCTTTGGAGATTGCTTAGCACTTTGCTTCTCCTCCTGTTCATCTCCGTGTAGTCGGGCATCAATGACGTCATCAAAGGTGGATAGGAGGGACATCAGGTTTACTTCACGTAGTGAGTTTCTGTGCTCTTTAGAGGGAACAGAAGTAATTTAAATAGGAAAATAATTATGATGTTATTTACATTTTTTATCAATAACAGTGACATATATATCGAGGCTTTTACATGCAATGATTTCTTTCCTGAAAGATATAGACTGTTGAGAATGTTTTCCTTGGAGTTTCTTAAACCCCCATGTAGGAAAAACTGGACAAAACCTTGGAAACAGACGAGTGTGGGCTTAAAGTGACAGAAGCACACCTTTACTGGAGAAGTCTATGCCAGCCGTTAGTCCAGGAGCTACTGTCAGTAAATCTGGGGAGAGAAAGACAGACTGATGAACTTCGGAGATCCATCCAACCCCATATACTATTCCGGGTCTGGAGGCTATTCCACTTAGCATGCAGCAGAAGGCTCTTGGACAGGATGCAAGGCCACACATGCACACGCTAATTAGCAATGAACGGCATGTAATTGGCCTACTGCAGGAAATAAAGGACCTTGACTAACATGAAGGAGAATCCCCAACCCTTAACGTTTGAGGCAACAGCAATTTTGAGAATTATCATTACCATTACAAATTTGTATCCCGCACTACATAATAATGTTAATTATTTGCACACAAGAATAAAATAGCCCACATATATAGTCCTGGAAAAAATTAAAAGACCAAAGCCACACTTATAGTTTAACTTATTTCTCAGTTTATATAAATGCATCTTTGTAAAAATACATTGTTTTACAAACTCCAGCCTGGCTCTTCCTGGCTTCTCATTGATGAAGCGCTTCATTCTTGGTTTATCGAACTACAGTCCTGCTTCTAGGAGCCTGTTATTAACTGTCCTAGCAGTGCACTTCACAGCTGCACTTAATGTTTCCCATTTTTATGAAGGTTACTTGAGGTCATCCTCCAATTTATGAGGCACTACTGGATACGTTGATGGTCATCTCCGCCATTAGAAAATCGCTTCTGCCCTCTACCTGGCTATTTTTTGGTCATCATCACTGTCTCCTGCATAACCTTGTTCTTGTGTGCTGCTGTCTTAGAAACTTTGAGCCTGGAAGTAAAGTGCCACACAGTGCAGTCTTCTGCCAGCAGGACCAGGATTAAACCAGGATTTAACAATGCAGATGTAAAAAAAAAATAAAATATAAAAAAAAAAAAAAAAAGAGTGGTCATTTTTTTCAGAGCTGTACATATTTTGAGGCTAAATGATAAATGAATGACTTGGCAGTCAGGACTATAACCGAATCCTGTTGCCCTTTCTCCGTCTCCTTTCTTCATCTCTGTGTCAGGGACTCCCACCGTTCTCAAAGTCCACTTCCTCCTGCTTCTCTGACTTCTTCTCGATCTGTTCCAGGGTCAGCTCCTCCATTCCCCCTGAGTCAGTGAGAGACACCAGTCAGCCATTCTTTCCTTGGTGTTATGATTCCCGCAGCGTCCCTCACATGGCATGAGAACTACCATAAAGTAGCATGGTGAAGAGAGCCGGACTGATGACGCATCCTCAGCACTTACATAGACCTGCAGATTAACTCCATGCCTTTGGCTGGTTTTGCTCTCTGTTTCATTTGCAACAATCTCACATCTTGCACCACTGTCTGCTTATAGCACTTGCACCGAGTCATTGTTGTTGTATATTGTGTTTATTAGAGTTATTTTTTATTTCCCTACCTTGAATTCTAACTATCTAATGCTTTGAATAATCCTAATATTGTTTCATATGTGTGAAACAGTACAGTGATTTGACTTGAGGCTACCCTAACCCTAACCCGAACCCTAAAGAGGTCACAGGGTAATATAATCACTGCAGACCTACCGGGCAGAAAAGGGTAGTTGGTGTTGCTCCCACGCAAGCTCTCCGAGGGGGGGCCTGGGGCACGTAGAAGTGAAAGGGAATTCTTTGCTGACAAACCGGTATCCTCTAACAGCACCTGGACGAGAGAAAAAAAGTGTACGTCATGTCTGTTCTGTTATTGCAAAATAAAGTTGAATTTCAGAAGCTAAATTATAACAAGCAATCTGTAGACTTGTACGTGTTACAATCATGCTTTACATAAAGTTAAGCCTGGAACCAACCATAATTAGACACCTGTGAAAGCCAGTAAAAGGCTGTATCAGTGTCTACCTCATTAAAGTCAAGAAGCATTCCTGTGGTTGGGTCTCGTACAACGGACAGGCCAGAATGCAGAGGAGAGGGGGAGCAGTGAAGCAGAGAGTCAACCTGCCGGTTTCTTTGGATCAGCCTGAAAACACACATAGAGACTGTGAGGATATACCAATGATGCACTGGCATTAGAAATATGCAAATAGGAACAGACAGCTAGAGAAACCCAGAAATAGCCTGAGAGTCAGAAGGGGGATTATGACATTTATTTGCATAGTAATTGAAATAGAAAAACTCAAATTCACACAGGATAGCAGAAAGACAGATATCGGACAGAAAAATGGCACCCAAAATGTTAGCATGCACACAAATTATATATATATGTGTGTGTGTTTTTATGTTAATCATTTTGGGTTTTATTCTTTGGTACACATTATTTAATTGTGCTTGAGCTCTGGCACACCTAGTTTTCCATAGCACACACCCAAAGTCAATTTTCTGGCTATGCTACTGAGTCAGACTGTATTACCTGAGGAACTTCTGGAAGGCAGAGTCTGTGTTATGAATAGGAAGCCATTCCGGGTCACTCAGGAAGCGTCTTTCTACCTCTGTCCGAAGATCAGGGCCAATGGGAGGGAGGCCATGAGGCAGCTATTGGCATTGAAAGGAGAGAGAATGAATATGCAGTGCTCACGCAGAGTCACGCGGCGCTCACGCGGAGTCACGAGATATTTGCTTAATTCAGTAAAAATACTGCAGATTTGTTGGTTTTGTAACAAAAATCCTCACTTTAGTCATTTGTCTACAAATACATCACATTAGAAACAACCAGCAGTTTTAAGTAAAACCTCATTTCAAATAGTAATAAATTGAAACCCAAATTATAGTTCTAACAATGCTATTCTGAGTTAAAAACTTCATTGGCAAAGTCTCCTTTAACTAGTAACACCTTCGAAATAACATAAAACGCCAAATATTTGTGTCTCATAACATTTTGGCAGCAATTAACAGCAAAATGGGAAGAAGACAACTGAATGAAATTCCCTTCTGAAAATGTCTGTGCAGAAGGTATGTGCAGATGTGTTAAACATTGCTTGTCAATGTATTTGTGTTAAGAAACCAATAAATTTGCAACATCTTTACAGAATTAAGCAAGGATCCCAAGACTTTCTGTGAGCGCTGTATATAAGAAAATGTAATTAGCAGGTGGGGCATTAAAATGAAGATGTGACACCCATGTTAAATACTCACAGTGCTCAGTGGGGGTAGCGGTTGGTTCTTTGGTACAGGGCTTGAGAGCAGTTCAAACCTTCCCGAACAGCCCATCTCCAGCAGTGACAGGGGAAGGTCATCAGGACCTGCTGGAGAGATCTCTATAACGAGAAAAGACACATTTGTCTACGAGCACTTGAATACTGCAGCTGTAGTGCATGATACAACGAAATGTCATCATCATAATATTAAAATAATATATTATTATAACATAGGAAGCAACTGGCAGATGAAAAGTTCTGCCATTTCGAATATTCGGTACACGTCTGTTGTCGTGATGTTTTGAATCAAGCTCATTCCTTCATACTAAATAAAATTTAACAATTCGTAATTTGCTGGGCTACTAGGTATTTATATAATCCTATAATATTTACCCCGAATAACGGTCGATTACAGAGTCACGGTTTGCAAAACTATACTTTTTGGAGAAAGAAATTCCGTAAATCAG
Organism: Cyphomyrus plagiostoma; assembly: GCA_019775915.2. NCBI lineage: Eukaryota > Metazoa > Chordata > Actinopteri > Osteoglossiformes > Mormyridae > Cyphomyrus > Cyphomyrus plagiostoma. The sequence continues at coordinate 193,433 of JABFEA020000050.1, read as the reverse complement.
ATCCGGTACTCGCTTTTCACTTTCTGGCGTATTCCATGACAAGCTAGAGATACTGAATCGAAAGTGTACCCATATCCTCTACCCATAAATTTAAATTCAAAATTATGACACTTTCTAAAACATACGTAACAACCATGTTTAAAATATACACATATTGCAAGAAAACAATTACTACTTCATGCTATACAGATATATCAGGACTACCGCTGCTATATTGTTAGCTTTGGCATCTGTTGTAACTTTAGTATGCGTCATTCGCAACAGCTAAAACAGGCCGAGGCTTTGCAATTAGGATACTGTACATAACATTAGCAATAAATCATATATCCATATATCAATCTCACAGAAATTGTTACCTGCTTTTTCCATCACTCTCAATTCAGTTACTCTTCTTCCGAGTTAAACAAGTGGGAGCGACCATGGGAGCGACAACTCAGCAAACAGAAGGAATCTATAGACGGAAGTAGGGGGTACGAGTTAGTGAGGGAGGAATGAAAATAGTCTTTTACTCGTTAACTTATTCTTAACTTAGTGATATTTTTCTTAATAACCTTAATATAATATGTTTTAGCATGTATCTTGGTTTTATTGTAACATGTCTTTGTTGAGGTAGAACTTAAATATCCAGCTTTCCCCCTCCATTCTTTATACTTAGTCTCTCCCAGGGTTCGCGTCATATTCTGCGCCAGTGTTGTGGTAGTGTAGAGAGCTGCTCCGAGTCTGAGGTAAATGAATTTCAGCATCAAAGAGGAACATGAATTACCGCGGATCCGAGAATAATGATGTTTCTGCTCATTTGACTTTTAAGGGATTTTTTTGTATATATAGGTGCATGTCACTAAGTGTTCAGGTGGCGGTTTCTGGTTGGTATTGGGTGGTCCCGATGCTTCAGATGGTGTTGGCTAAGAAGTAATGTCTACTTCACTAACGTGTGCAACTGAGCCAATTTATCCACCAGAAATAATTCCCATGCCATGTTTTAAAGTTAATTAAATCGAAAATCATTGCATATGCTAGAGACAGGAATGATTGTTTTCGGTAAATCAATTCCTTTGAGTCCACTGATTCGTTCCCTTTCCTTTTAATATTTTTCGCTGCTGGGGGGTTCTCTTGAAAAGATTTATGTTAATTAAATTAATTTTGTTGATTATATTTGATATTAATAGTAGTATTACTCTTTCAGACACACTTGTATGTTATTAGACCAGTTGGTGGCGAAAGTGTATGGTGACCAAAATCAACGAATTTCCCTCACTTAAAAGCAGAATTTTTTCACGAACGATAGAAGTCTAGTTTATTCGTTGTTGTGCTTAGTGCATACATCGGTAGTTATTAAAATTAGTTGTTAACCTACCAGTTTTGAAATCCACAGGCGAATGTGTTTTCATTTGTCCAAGACAATGTTTTAAAATGTAATTTTTTTCACTAGGGCAACATGGTTGTGTTTCCCAGTTCCTTGACAGAAGAAGAGGAGGCACTGCAGAAGAAGTATGCCAAATTGAAGAAAAAGGTCTGACCTCTCATCTAGTCCATCTTGTCATGATATCTCACACAAAGCTGTTCAGTAATGGGTCCTTCATACACAACTTACCATGTTAGTGCAAATCATTTTCTTTCATAAACTTGTCTTCATATATATTTCAGGAATGTAATAAAGGGAGTATCAACAATGCATTACATAACTTTCCAAAACTGACATGTCATTAAACTCATTGTTGCATTTCTTTCCAGCTCAGTTTTACTTTAGCATGAAAGCATCTATGATATAATGACAATAATAGTAAATTAATCATGTTGTTGTTGTCCTCCCTGTTATTTTCTTTAATCTCCTTAGAAAAAGGCTTTATTGGCTTTGAAGAAGCAAAGCTCCACCAGCCAGGCAAGCCAGGGAGGGCTCAAGCGCAGTAAGAGACCAACACCCTCTGTAGCCTGTCTGCTGCTTCCCTTTGCTTGTCAGCATCCTGAAGCTCTCTCTCTCTTTCTCTCTCTCGCACACGCACCCTCATCCTCTCTCTCTCTCTCCTGTCAGCTTTTATCAATTCCTCCTTTTTCAATCTGTGGTTCTCCAGACGATTTTTGTAGTGTCCTTACATCCATCAAAGACACTTCACAAATGTCTCATTGATCAAATATCAGTGAGCTTTTTCAATACTGCTGTTGTAGGTCTGGGATGGAATTACATTCTGTAGTAGTAAGAAGCTTGCAGTTTGTTGTTTCTGTTGATCAAGCTAACTATCTTTCAGTAAAAATAAAAAACTTCTTCTGAACAAGAAATGCAAAAGTAGTATTGGTCAGTGGTGGAAAAACAGTGTCTAGGCTTTGAAGTCAAGATCTGGAGGCTCTGACCAGGTTTCTACTCCACATGTACATCTTTGTCTCCACCCCCTCAGCCCTGTCTGACCAGCCTGTGCTGGACACCGCAACGGCAACAGAACAAGCCAAGATGCTAATCAAGTCTGGGGCCATAAGTGCCATCAAGTCAGAGAATAAGAACTCTGGCTTTAAACGCTCACGTACGCTCGAGGGAAAGCTGAAGGTAACATGTGTCGCACAGGGACAAATCGATCGTTATGCCATTAAATGACCTTTTCTGGCAACTGAAATACATACACTTATTCAGGGGAATGTGATGCCTGGTTCTTGTTCGTTGTTCTCAGGATCCAGAGAAAGGCCCTGCCCCAGCCTTCCTTCCTTTTCAAAGGAGTGTCTCCACAGATGAGGAACTACCAGAGGTACCTGCTCATAGGGAAAAGCGTACTTCAGGATTTTTAAATGAGAGTTTAATGCTGGTCAGTGCCCCAAGTAAAGCTGGGACCAGGAAGTAATCCCTGGGTTAACCTGTCTACTTACTCACAGTGGTCTTCAGGACAAGGAGTTGGGTAGTTGTGGGGGCAGACTGACTGTCTGTTTTGCTAACACTCTCCTCTTCTGCCTGGGCTTTTATCTCCAGTCTGGAAAAAGAAGCCACAGAAAATCCCTCTATGAGAGGTAAGCATACATTTAAAAACAACACAAAGGAATCGGTGCCTTAATGGGTGTGTATATGTTGTATCCCTGTGCTTACTTGGCGAATGTTGTCTCCCTGTAGCTTTGTCAGCTCAGCCGATCGTTCCCGTGACGAAGAAGAGGGGGGCGGCTCGTCTTTCTCAAGCCGTGAAGCTGAGAGAGACCGCGACCGGGAGATGGACAGGGAGAAGGACAGAGATCGTGAACGTGATCGCGATCGAGACAGAGATCGTGACCGGGGCAGGGACCGTGACCGAGACAGAGACCGAAGCAGAGACAGGGACCGAGAGCGTGACCGGGACAGAGACAGGGACCGGGAAGCTCCCTTTCGCCGTGAGTTGTTCCCTCGCTTTCATTCCTGTCTTATTACTGTTTATTGTTTGCCAGACTGTGTAGCCTGAGTGAAGCAAAAAATTAGCTTTTTTTTTTTCGTGACCAGGGTCAGACTCATACCCAGAGCGGAGAGGCGTGAGGAAGGGGAACACGGTTTATGTGTACGGTGCCGGCCTAGTGGAGGACAGCCTGCGGACCGCCTTCTCAGAGCACGGCAACATCATAGACCTGTCCATGGACTCCCCCCGCAAGTATGATGGAAACCAGTCATCTGCAAAAGCACTACATTGCTTGGACAGAACCTCACAGGACAGGGAGTGCCATGTATCACGTCCCTGAAGGCTACAGTGCTGTCTGTTCATCTTGCCAATATATAGTGATGTGTAGCTAGGAACCTATATCACGATTATGCTTCTGGTTTATTAGTCTCTTCCTTGCCTCAACCACTGTTCCTTTCCAGCTGTGCGTTCATTACGTTTGAAAAGATGGAGGCAGCGGACCAGGCTGTGGCTGAGGTCAGTATCACTCGCCCCAATGCCCCGCCCACTCGCCCCAATGCCCCCACCCACACTTCACCTTCCTCTCTCTCCCTTCCCATCTCAGCTGAACGGCACCACTGTGGGGGACACCCCGATCAAAGTCAGCATCGCCCGGAAGCAGCCTATGCTGGAGGCTGCCACAGGAAAGTCACCCTGGGCGTCTCTAGGTACCTGTCGCAGAAACCCCATGTTTTCCTGCTGCACCGCGGTTTTTATAGAATACACATTTGCCTAATAATGCTGCATGCAATGTATGAGTTAACCCTTCCTCCTTATCCCCAACAGCTGTCCAGAACAGTGCAAAGGGCTCATACAGGGACAAGAGGAATCAGGTTGTGTACAGCGAAGACTTTCTCTGATGTGCCAACGGACGACTCCAATTCAGAGCTGACCTCACAATAGTACTTGTAAAGTAGGTCCAGTGTTGCTGTATTTCGGACCTCTAGCTGCTTGTCTTATTTCTAGTAAAATTTGTTTAGTTCCATGAAGCCACATTTTTCTCTGTATCAGGTGGATCTTTTAAGATACTTAGGAGCAAATATTTTGTCTGTATCTTTTTTTTATGTGCAACCATGGATTGGTTTTGCAAAAGAATAAAAATGTTGATGAAGGAATTTAGTGCTTATTCACATTCTAGTATCACACTGAAATTCATACACGTAAACAGTTAAGGAAATTCACTTCCATTCCACATCACACATGAAAAACAAAACACAAATTTGACCCCTAACCCCAGTTAATTCTAATATTAGTGTCAGCCTCCTGTATTGTACTTTTTTTTGTTATTCCATTTTTTCCCTTTATGGCAAAGGCAATAACTGAAAAAAAATTATCGCAAACCTGACCTTTTCTCTCCTTCCAGAAAGCCCCTACTTTATTTAAGGCCTAATTCTTCAGATTAACCCCCTAGGTTATTAGGTTGTCTCTACTGTTCATTCCTTGTTCAGGGAGCCATGTTATTTAGCTTGTGAAATAAGGTAAAGAGTGCTCTCCTTTTTTCATAGGGACAAAATCTTCCATTTCCTTTACCCAATTTTCACATATTTGGTTTGACAGCCCAGACAAAGTAAATCATTTTTACTGGGAAGGTCCATGGTATGTTGTTTTTCAACCAAAAAAAAAAAAACTAAATGAGAGTGCTGTTAACAGTTCCATACATACTAAATATCGTACCAGGCATTATATACAGTGAGTACAGAAAGTATTCAGACCCCCTTCAATTTCACTCATATTGCAGCCATTTGCTAAAATCATTTAAAATTTTTTCCTCATTAATGTACACACAGCACCCCATATTGACAGACAAAAAAAAAAGAATTTTTGAAATTGTTGCGGATTTATTAAACAAGAAAAACTGAAATATCACACGGTCCTAAGTATTCCGACCCTTTGCTCAGTATTTAGTAGAAGCAGCCTTTTGAGCTAATGCAGCCATGAGTCTTCTTGGGAAATATGCAACAAGGTTTTCACACCTGGATTTGGGGATCCTCTGCCATTGCTCCTTGCAGATCCTCTCCAGTTCTGTCAGGTTGGATGGTAAACATTGGTGGACAGCCATTTTTAGGTCCCCAATTGAGCATCTCTGGAGGTTTAAGTCAGGGCTCTGGCTGGGCCATTCAAGAACAGTCACAGAGTTGTTGTGAAGCCACTCCGTTATTTTAGCTATGTGCTTAGGGTCATTGTCTTGTTGGAGGGTAAACTTCCGGCCCAGTTTGAGGTCCTTAGCACTCTGGAGAAGGTTTTTGTCCAGGATATCCCTGTACTTGGCCGAATATTCATCTATCCCTCGATTGCAACCAGTCTTCCTGTCCCTGCAGCTGAAAAACACCCCCACAGCTTGATGCTGCCACCACTATGCTTCACTGTGGGGACCGTATTGGACAAGTGATGAGCAGTGCCTGATTGTCTCCACACAAACCGCTTAGGCCGAAAGAATTAAAAACTTATCTTGGTCTCATCAGCCCAGAGAATCTTATTTCTCACAGAGTCCTTCAGGTGTCTTTTAGCAAACTCCATGCGGGTTGTCATGTGTCTTGCACTGAGGAGAGGCTTCCGACAGGCCACTCTGCCATAAAGCCCTGACTGGTGGAGGGCTGCAG
>JABFEA020000050.1:172211-187356 GCA_019775915.2 Cyphomyrus plagiostoma | reverse complement strand
AAGGATGATCAGACGAAATGGAAAGCACCTGAGTTAAATATATGAGTGTCACAGCAAAGGGTCTGAATACTTAGGACGGAATACTCAGTTTTTCTTGTTTAATAAATCTGCAACAATTTCAAAAATTCTTTTTTTTGTCTGTTAATATGGGGTGCTGTGTGTACATTAATGGGGAAAAAAATCATTTTACATGATTTTAGCAAATGATTGCAATTTAACAAAGAGTGAAAAATTGAAGGGGGTCTGAATACTTTCCGTACCCACTGTAAATGCACACAGTGCATGCTTTTCCCCTATTAATTCATACACATCACACCAAGTAAAAAACAAAATTGTTTTAATGTTCATATTAGACATGAAAAATATAGCTGTTTACAACAACAAGTGAAAATTACCTTTAGATGTTTCAAACATGAATATGACCATTTTAGTAACAATGAAACATGGACAAACTGCATTGGGGAAACAGGACACGAAGGTAACAGTAATTTTACAGTAGATTACTCTTTGTATGTTTCAGTGTTCATTTTACCAAATTCTGTTAAGATTACTGACGACAGAAGTGACACATTGTAATGTTTTTAACGTGCTTTATCTAAACTAAAACAATGGCATTAAACCTCCATAAAAACCAGCCCCTAACTGTACATCACAGATGAAAAGGCAAACGGGAACCAACCTACGACCTTTGGCCAACATCACAGGTTTTACTATCACAAGGTGGGCTATCTTATCCATAACCTTTAAGTCAGCTTTTCACACCAGATGTGAGGACTCTTCAGGCAATCAGTCCTCCAATTACTAATCTAATTAGGGAGTTGCAGCAAAAACCCACACACCCAACAGCCCTTTCTGGGTAAGACTGAAGACCCCTCTACTGTTGGATAACGTCCTGGAGTTAAAAGATTGCTTCTCCACAAGCAATGTTCGAATGTGGGTTGAACTTCTGTCTGTTCCCAACCCAGCTGAGATTCTTGCACGAATGGTACCCTAGCACTGAGTTTTGGCCTGGTGATGAAAGAACACCATCAAGACCAATGTCAATATGGGGAAGATGGTGGTGCAGAAGGCAGTGCTATCGTTTGGCAACCAGAGGGATGCCGGTTCGAGCCCCGCTTCCTCCTGACCCCATCAAAGTGTCCTTGAGCAAGACACTGAACCCCAAATTGCTCCCGGTGTGCAGGTTGGCGCCTTGCATGGCAGCCTTCGCCACCGGTGTGTGGATGGGTGAATGTGAGGCATAAATTGTAAAGCACTTTGAGTACTCGGAAGAGTAGAAAAGCGCTATATAAATGCAGTCCATTTACCAATGGAACTAAATAATTATCTCTGATCTAAAGAAGTCATACTGGACATATCTCTTCCAATTGCAGTATAATCGCAGAGTAACCAGACCAAAGCATGTCCTCCTCTACCCCTTCAGCTCCTCTCCTTGCCAAGAGCCCCTTTTCAATCCGAACTCTCCATATTGTTGCTTCACTCCCAGTGCTCCTCAGAAATCTAATCTTGCCATATCAGAGCACAATCTTGCCAGCGAGCACCCAGCAAGAGAATGAACCAGAAACAACCCCTCTGTCAGACCACCCCCTCATCTCGCTCCCTGTCCCTCTCCCTCTGGGCCTCCATACAATTCTGGGCCTCCATACAATTCTGGGCAGTGGTCTTTCCGTGTTGCTCCTTGAGATGGCGCCGCAGGGCGGGTTTGTGGGCAAAGCGCACGTGGCAATAGGAGCAGCGATGCGGCCGCTCGCCGCTGTGCAGGTTCATGTGGTCGCACAGTGTTGACTTCTGCGTGAAGGTCTTGTGGCAGAGGTGACAGCGGTGGGATTTGGTGCCCCGGTGGACGGCCATGTGCCTGTTGAGGTTACTGGCATGGTTGAACTGCTTGCCACAGCGTGGGCAGACAAAGAGGGGGTGGACAGAGCGGGCGTGCAGGGTAAGGGACTCCGCTGAGGGAAACGTGAGTCCGCAGGGGTCGCAAGAAATAGGGCCCCCGCTGGAAGAAGTGGACCCCACCACTGCCACAGACTCGGACTCTTCCCGGGCCGATGTCAGCCCCATGGCCTGACCTCTGTCGCTTTCCTCAAGTCTAAAATGAGCTGGTGAGTCCCCTAGACCTTGCTCTTCAACCACAGGGTCTCCCTGGGCATCGCTGATCCCATATGGAACCTGCGTAAGCTGTTCTGCTCCACTTTGCCCCAGGTCACAGCTGGATATGTACCCCACCGATGCAGATTTAATCCCCCCTTGGTTAAAATCAGAATGGATCAGTCCAAAGCTGCCCATTATCTCATCCGGTGTTGGTATATGCCAGTCGTCGGGGTAATGCGGCCCTGAAAACCCCCTTTCGCGGTTGGTGTTGCGTCTTCTGTGGCGAAGCCCTCTTCCCCTGCCTCCCCGCTGTTCCCCATGCCTTCTCCTCCAAATTCTATATCCCTCTCTTTCCATTCTTCCAACCACATGCTCTGCTATCTCCTCTTCACCCTCATCACCAATTTTCCCTCTTCCTGCAACCGTTTCCTGGAAATGGCTGTCCAGCGATACTACGGCGTCATCGTCGTCTTCCTCCCCACGCTTCTCCTCATCTCCCTCTTCATCCTCCTCTATGCAGACCTGAAATACTTCATAGTCTTCCCTTTCCTCCTCTTCATGAAACTCCTCTGTGGGACCCGATGGTTTTACCTACAGTAGGACAGAGAGGAAGATTGTATGTTTGCAAGATGCTTAAAAAACAATGAACTATTTAAACTCCATTTACTACTGAAAATTCACTAGCACTAGTTTACTACAAGGTGTAAATAGAGTATTAATAGTATTACTGTATTATACTATTTACAGCATGCAACAATTCATCTTTCTTGCACATTGCAATGCCACTACCTTTCATCATTATGATTATCCTTAGTTACTGTTATAATTCTTTATTCTTCTTTTTATTATTATTTTGCATTGTGGTCTTTTTTATGTGTAACCTACTGGTTCAATGATGTATCTACATGTGCATGTATCTATCTATCTATATCCAGATCTACACTGTTTACTTGATTTGTTTTTTCTTTTGTATAGTTTTAAATCTGACCACAATATCTATTCTGTACAGCACTGGAGAATGTAAGGATGTTTTTGGTTTATTTTTATATGAAAATTGACATGGCATGCTTAATAAGACAGACCCAGCCAAAACAAATGTGTGCAAACACACATACACAAATCTACCTTGAGCACAGAAACACTCTCATCAAGTGTGTCATCCTTGCACAAGCCAGTCTGAACGTGTGCGTCTGTACAAGCCTGGGAGCTTCTGTGGCTAGAAAGCTGCATTGACCCCGACTGGCCAACGGGTGGCGATCTGGTGCGCACAGGATGTCGGCCACTTTCGAAATCTGGCATAGCCTGATTCTCCTCTAGTTTTATGGTCTGAGAAATAGAAATAAATATGGGTATACTAGTAGGAAACAAAAATGAACATAAGTGAACAAAAAATTTCTCAGGCACTTAATAACTAGCACATAATTTAGATGAGTATAGACATATCATGAAGTACACCAGTATTTGGCCCAGCTATACCTACACCAGATATGTTCTGTACGTGTGTCAGAAAAAACTGGTAGAGGAAACAGCATGAAGCTTGACTAACCCCAGAAGGACAGGGGGTCCTGGGCTGGAGATACTGGCTCAGGGCTCCTCTGCACTTCTCTACCACATTCTCCATCTGCAGGTAGCTTGCAGCTGTCAAGTAGTTGACGATCTCCTTGGGGCTGAACTGCAGTATACCGGTATAGCATGACTGAAGCAGCTGACATACTACGCTGGCACTGTGCAGCACTGACACCTGGTGGACGAGAAGCATCATGGCAGCAAACACATAACCAGGGACCTGATACTAAAAAGTTTTACTCCGTAACTGAGCAACTTAATCAATCCAGATATCAATATTTTTAAACTGGGTCATAAATGTCAATTAATGTGCTGCGTGGAATAGTCTTGTTGTTTTTAAAAAAATCAGTATTAGATCTCTCATATATCTAATTTATCCATTAAACCTGTGTATGAACAATTAATACATCTTACAGATACATAGTTCAATATTTTCTCTAACATAAATAACACACGCGACACACTTGCATACTATTGTTTACAAGCTACCACTCTGGAATTTATACTGTAGTTCAAATTATTTCTGCTAACATTTAAAGTTTTCCAGTTGCTCGTTTTGTCATGACGGCGTCCGTACGTCGCTTGATGTACCTGCAATTCAGATGAAGGGTTCAGCAAAAACTGATCCCTCAGAAATGGGGAGCAGGCAGCCAGCACTACTTTATGACCCCTGAACGTCTGCTGGTCGCTCGCCACTATGGTGATGTCACAGAAATGTTGTCGCTTCCGCAGGGAGTTCATATTTTGTAGGGTGGCATCACCGTGCCCCGGCAATCGAAAACACAGCAATTCCATGCTACTTTGCAGCTGCAAGGGAAAACGGGATTATTGAAGTTCTGCTCTAATTATTGCCGTCATTACTTTAAAGGTATGAGAAAATTATTTGAATACAAATAACGAAAACAGCATTCAGTCAATACAGACGTTATCATAAGCATTGCCCGTAAATTTACTACATTTCATTGTAGGTATCCCAGAACTGGTGACTTTGTGCTTGTTGACATCAGTATTGAAGGAGTGGGAGCGGTTTTTGACCAAAACGATAAAAAACAGCGTCACGTTTACTATAACGACTGACTGTATCTTGCATTTTAAAAGTTTTAGAGTAATATTTATCTATTACTAATAGAGCAGAAATTCATCATTCATCACTTTGGATCAAATTCATTACAATTTCAGCATTCATCACTTTGCACCAGATTGCAGCGAGCTAAAAAAAACGATGGAGAAAAGCGCAAAATGTTTTAATCTGAATTGTACAGGTGGCCACGGTCATCACGTCTTCAGACACAAAGACAGTCACGTTATCTGCATTATTAAATTTTGGGTGCTGGTAAACGGGCAGCTCCGGCCAGACCATCGCCAAACTGCACACATGTCAACACGGAAGATAATTAGTTACCGTACTTCTGGACGGATTCCTACCTACCTTTACAAATCTGTGTTGTCTCGACGACGTTTTATTCTTCGATATTGTCCACCTCCACAGGGGAAATAGCTACCGATCTAGAGTCCCGGCCGACAAATGCAATCGCACTGCTTGTATCTACCAACCTAAGTTTACCCTCCTATATTATAAAGTAGCTAAACATCAGTAACAGTTATTGTGCCTAATATTCACAATCTTTACTCAGCGAACAGTTTTAGTGCTGACCGGATACACGCTTCACACGGAGGGGCAAATGTTACTTTTCGTGAGTCGGTGGCTAGCACAGGCTAGCCATTAGTATCCCCCTTTCCGATTAATCTGGTTTTATTCAAAGTGGCTTCCCCAAAACGGTTAATTGAAATATGCACGCATCGTTGTGCGTAAACGCGGGTACCGAATGGCTTTATTGATGTTCTCCTTCGGTCCAGTTTTCGCTGGTTTGTAGGGATACTTCCTCCACGAACTGCGCTAGCTGGTCACATCTTAAAGGGGAAGGCGCCGCGTTCACGGCCACATTCGGCCGAGATAATCAACTTTCCCTGCTCGCTCCGTGCTCAAATAATACACACGACCTGCTTATTCAACACGGTGACACTTCTCGTGTAGCTACGCCAGAAATAAATTATAGGGGGTCGTATACAATGACGTGTTTGAAATGCTAATATTTTGAGATACTTTTTACTCAGTGCGCATGTTGTGAATAAGGCTCACACTGTTGAATGTTATTCTTTCACCGTTAGGCAAAATACACAATATATGCTTTAGAATATACATAAGCGTTCTGTGTGCACTATGGAGATAAATAAAAATATTATGGAAATCTATGGATTCAGTTCCAAGCCCTAATTTGCTCCACCTCTGAAAAGAGTTTGTAGATTCCGCCCTCTTATTTCAAAAAGATGTGGCTTGAGCAACTTGAAATTGCCCCTAGCCTGTACGAATTGGATTCCAGGATATACACTGCGCTTCGCGGGAATCGTTCCAAGTTCATCCAGCATTGCATAAATACTTTCAGAAGGATAATGCCTTTACTTCTCAACGACACAATAGCCTCTTGTTTCTGTTACATTCAATCGGCTCACAGAAAACTTGATTCAACACACGGCCCTAGGTGCTCTATAGCGTGAAATTTACAGTTGCTTAAAATAGGCGCATCGTTACAACAATTACATCAGAAAAGGGTTAATGTTACACTACGAAAAAATATTTATCTCCGATAGGTAGTTATTTGCAACACTTTTGGTAATACTTAGTATTTGTATTATTTTAATGGACCCCCATCATCATGTGGCAGGAATGGGCGCGTGACGCCATACTCATGCTCTAGAAGCCACAGCCAATCAGCGTCGTGAGGGGCGCGGAATGAACGTCGACGCACATACGTCATGCCTGTAACAGCCGATTATCCCACTGAGGCTCGAGAGATCATGTCGGCGGATGAGCGATCCGGCGAGGTAGGGGCTATAATGAATAAAAAGGGCGCACACGTTTTACTTTACTGTTGCGCCTGTTTACTTTAGCGTCCTTCCGTGCACTTTGTTTTTGCAGTGCTTTAGAACTGTTCCGAGGTGGGCTGTGACAGCTAGCCCGTTAATGGATTTTTGGCTAAATTAGCTAGCTAGGTACTTTGAATTGCGGTGCTGTTTGGTGCCTAGCTAGCTTCACACTTGACTTTCCTGGTGTTGATGCGCTTGTCCTGTGGATGTCTTTAACACAACGTCATTCTTTTGTCTGGCAGCAGTTTTCCTATTTAGCTAATAGTTCGGGCATGCGCTTTTTCCTGGTACAATTTTGTATGCGTTCATTTTGATAGTATGTCATTTTTTTGTGACAGTGAATTACAAAAGCCCTGAGCTGTCCTTCATCCAAGTGGCATTTTTTTACTTATTTGGTGGTATTGCTTGCTACATTGATTAATAAGATTTGACAGCAACGATCATTTTTGGTCCTGTGGACTGTAAATGCACTGCCGGAATTAACTTGCGCATGGATATCACTGTGCAGTAAAACCTTGGATTGCGAGTAACTTGGTTTGCGAGTGTTTTGCAAGACGAGCAAAAATTGTAAAGAATTTTTAACTTAATAAACGAGCGAGGTCTTGCAATACGAGTACCTATACGCTTCGTGTGCCGAGCGTCACGTGATCTGAATCGATAGTTCTCAGTCAATTTAATTTGTGTCCAAGTGTAGTGACTTTTCTTTAGTAACTGTACTGGAACAATGGCCCCCATCAAGAAAAAGGTAGAAAAGATAGGTGGTAAGAAGAAGGAGATGATTACGGTGGAAGTTAAGAAGGAAATCATTGAGAAGCACGAACGACGTATGCGAGTGGCCGACATTGCAAGGTTTTATAATAAATCTACGTCGACAATTTGCACAATATTAAAGAAGAAAGAAGAAATAAGGGGATTAGATGCAGCAAAAGGAGTCACGAGAGTATCAAAGCAACGGCCACATGTTCTGGAAGATGTAGAAAAGTTGCTTCTTGTGTGGATAAATGAGAAGCAACTAGCAGGTGATACTGTGACGGAGAACTTCATCTGCGAGAAGGCAAAGACCTTGTACACCGACCTCGTAAGTAAACTGCCAGGTCCATCGACAGAAAACGAAGGCTTCAAGGCAAGCAGGGGATGGTTTGATAACTTTAAGAAGAGAAGTGGCATCCATAGTGTTGTGAGGCACCGAGAGGCTGCGATTTCAGACTCTAAGGCAGCTGAGGCATTTGCTGCCGAGTTCCAGAAGCTCATGGTTTCTGAGTGTTACCTGCCGCAGCAAGTTTTTAACTGCGATGAGACGGGGCTTTTTTGGAAAAAGATGCCAAAGAGGACCTACATTACAGCAGAAGAGAATGCAATGCCTGGTCACAAGCCCATGAAAGACCGTCTCACCCTCTTGCTGTGTGCTAATGCAAGCGGGGATTTCAAAGTCAAGCCCCTGCTCGTGTATCATTCCGAGAATCCACGAGCCTTCAAGAAATGCAGGGTGCAGAAGAGCCAGTTAAACGTTATGTGGAGGTCCAACAGCAAGGCTTGGGTCACTCGTATCTTGTTCATTGAGTGGATCAATGAAGTCTTCGGTCCTGCAGTGAAGAAATACCTTTTAGAAAAGAATCTGCCACTCAAAGTCTTGCTAGTTATGGATAATGCTCCGGCTCATCCTCCAGGCCTTGAGCGTGACTTACTGGAGGAATTTGAGTTCATTAAGGTCAAGTTCCTTCCTCCCAACACCACTCCACTACTCCAGCCCATGGATCAGGAGGTCATTTCGAACTTTAAAAAGCTTTACACCAAAGCTCTCTTTCAGCAATGTTTTGAGGTGACTGAAGGAACAAACCTTACCCTCCGAGAGTTTTGGAAAAATCATTTCCACATAGTGAACTGCCTCAAGATCATTGATAAAGCCTGGGATGGGGTCACCAAGAGAACCCTCAATTCTGCTTGGAGAAAACTGTGGTCTGATTGCGTTCTTGGACGTGGCTTTGAGGGGTTTGCTCATGAACAGGAGCCGCCAGTTGTCAGTGAGATTGTGTCTTTGGGGAAAACCTTGGGACTGGAGGTGAATGAGGAAGATATTCAAGAGCTGGTGGAGGAACATGGCCAGGAGCTGACCACCGATGAACTGATGGATCTGCGTCGGGAGCAACAGCAAGAGGTTATGGAGGAGATCTCGTCTGAGGAGGTGGAGAAAAATACGGAAGAATCCCTCACTTCAAATGAGATTAGGGAGATGTGTAAAGTGTGGGAAAGAGTGCAAAATGTTGTAGAAAAGCACCACCTGACTGTGGCTGTAGCAGTGCGAAGAATGAGTTTGTTTAATGACAATGTCACATTTTCGCGAAATCCTCAAAAGGAGGCAAAAGCATCAGTCATTAGATAGGATCTTTATTAAAGTTGCACAAAAACAAAAGGATTCTGTTTAGTTATACAAATTAACTCTCCTCCGTTCCTCTCTTTCATCTCCCTCACAGCAGCCACGACAGGTTGACAGATTTTCAAAGGTAAAGTGCAGGTTAATTTGTTTAATGTATTTTTACTATGTTTTGTATTAATCATTTTTCTAGAAATACTTTTGGGTTGTGGAATCTTCTGAGTTTCCATTATTTCTTATAGGAAAATTCGCTTTGATATACGAGTGCTTTGGATTACAAGCACATTTCCGGAACAAATTATGCTCGCAATCCGAGGTTTTACTGTATTAACAAACAGTTTATGCCAGTGTCTGGTACCCTATATTATCTTATTAAACTGGCTTTGTGGTTAAATGATTTTCTAAGTCACTTGAGTGTCCTGGTTAGAATCTGGGGTTTTGATTGCTGTACCCATCTGTTTTCCTCACAGGCTTCCTAATAAGGTTTTATTGAGTGACGGACAGAGAGCTTTACCTTATCAATTGACAAAACACATGAATATTTTCTTTCTCTTTAGGAAGCAACATGGCCACGGTTTCCTGAGTTTTAATCACTATGTCACTGTGCCTGATATTGGGCACCTTTTCGCAGGGCCTCCTGAAAGACAAGGTACCATCTGAAGACAAGGTAGCGGAGCCAGATCCGAATGTGACACCAACACTACAGACGGATGCAGGCAAGGATCCACAGCCTATTTAAATTCTCATCTGACACAACATTAAACCATAAAGGGACATAAATGGGAGGTGGATAGTACATCACAAACCTATAGCTGTCAAGAAGCCAATTAGGTATAAGTGCAGCTAGGATGAGCTTCCAATGAGTGACCAGTAAGAGGTGCAAGTTAGCACTGAAGCAAGAGCTATGCAAAGCGTACAAGTATCCAGTATTGATGAGACCCTACCTAAGCAGAGGGGGACAATTCAGGACTAGGTAGTAAAAATCCAGACCAAGACTCTGTGACTTTTTCTGTTTATGCTCAACTGGTTGGTTGAAGCAAAATCTTGATCTGGACTCTTACTTTCTGGACCTGAAATGTCTTCCTCTTTACCTAAGGGGCAGCAGACGAAGACTGAGCAGCTCAGAGGTTGGATGTGCTAGTTTAGGTCTTCCGGGAAACCATGGGTCTTGAGACATTTTTGAAAGAACATAAGACTCCAGTAAAATGTCAATGCAGATTGTTAAAAACCCATCTGCTATGCCAGGGTTTCTCAACCCAGTCCTGGGGACCACCAGACGATCGACATTTTTGCTCTCTCCCAATTGCCAGGAGTTGGGTTGAGAAACGTTGTGCTATGCCATTGTTTGTTCTTTTATTAATACTGATTAATATTTGAACAATCCTGGTTTAATGCACTATTATATATTTTGGGTGATCAGTTATTCTGGTGAATGGGTGGGCCTTAATTCAGAGGTTGGGTTCCACAGTTAGCACATTAACTCTTTCACTCTTTTCACATTTATTTATCCTAATCATATATTTGGGAGTTCTCTGGCAGCTGGGCCTGGTGGGGGTGTGGTTTAGTGAAAAAATAATATGATAAAATGGATCATGATTCTGATTCCTCCAGTATTGATGACAAGCATGCTTATGACTGTTGAAGCTCACAGTCGGTGTCATCTAGGTGAGCTGTATGATACAGCAGCGGTTCCCGTGGAGACGAAGCCCATGGGTGGCTTGTTGTCATCACAGAAGGAGGCGGAGAAAGGAGGAGTGAAGGAGGATGAGGAAGGGGGCAAATCTGGAGCCTCGGCCACTGCATGGGGTAAAGGTCTGGCAGGTATTTCTGCGTGCTGTCCTGTGCCGTGTGTCAGTTCCCAAGCAGTGACCCCGCCATTCACCTCTGTGTTTTGCTGATACCTTTCACAGGCCATGCAGCCAAGACTCTTCCTCCCTCCTCCTCGTCACCCTCGCTATCCTCCTCACCCGGTAGAGCAAAGATGAGCCTCTCTGGTCCGGCCAGTAAATCTGTCGCACCCCCGTTCCCGTCGTCGTCCCCGGGCTCCTTGGTCACATGTGCGACCCCCCAGCCCAAAATCCACCGGGCGCGTAAAACAATGAACAGACCCCCCCCGACACAGGTGAGTCCGTCAGTTTTGGTTATATCAAGTCACTTTGGTTATATCAAGTCACTTTCTTTTTTCGTGTGAAATGAAATTGCGTTCCTGTGGAGCAACAATTGTGGGCCAAACACTGAAAGATATATGCATTGTGGAGAACTACTAAAGAAATAAATAACAATAAAATAATGAAAATGAAAATTGATTAATAAGTACATAATGCCCCACAACAGCAATGACCAGTCTAAATAATACAAGTATGCAGTGCATTTAAACATTGCAGACAACAGTAGTAGTACAGTGCAAATGAGTGTTTTTCAGTATTTATGGGGTAGATGGGAGTAGCCTGGGGGAGACGCACTTTTGCAGACCCTGGTGCTGGTGGAATGCTCCGGAACCCTTTCCATTCAGGATATGTAATCGTGAAGCATCAGTTTTTTTACTGTTGTAGTCAGGTTAGTTCTGAAGTCTATCAAAGCTGTGGTCCCACCAGTGTTCCCTTCTCTTCCAGGGGAGGTGTGTGGAGTTACCCTTCGCGCCAACTAAGCCAGCGGACCCTAACACCAGTGCCGCCCCAGAGACTGATGCAGGTCGGGATGGTTAAACAGCTTTGGAACTGCTTAAATGTGATTGTAAACTTGCCATCCTTTGGTTTGGTTTCGACCCTGCCTTCTGGCTGAGAGCTGTGAGCCACACAGGTGAGGTACCTGTGAGAGCCACTAGGGGACTGGATGACATGGAGCAGATCTGTGACACTTGTTTGTTTTCAGCAGTGAAGAAACGCAAAATGGGCCCCAATTCCGACTCCCAGGCCCTGCCCACCACGAGGAAAGAAAACGGTGCTGAGGCAGAAATAGAGGTGACTGGAGGGGGGCATCTGAGCCCGGGGGGGGGCATCGTGGAGAGCTAGCGCTGTGTGATGATAATGTGGCAGCTTTTGCCGATTTTTCTTCTTTTTTGCAGTTGGTGCTGGATTTCAGCAAGTAATTTAAAATTTTAACCCTGTGGTCTCTGATGTATGTTTTAGTCATAACAAGAAATGAGAACTAAGTCACATCTGAATGTTTAATGTGCCACATGTCTTTCCTACCTCGTGCTTTCTTAGATTTTCAAAATTAATATCTTTAAATAAAATGTTGTTCCCTGCATATTTTAATAATCTGAGGAACTTACATGGTGAGTTGGTTGCACAGATATAGCCTTGACATTTTACTGTCCCCCTATTTCAGGTGGTGGACACTCCCCCTGCACTGGCAAAGGTGGGGCCGGTGACAGAGCAGCATGCTGATTGGCTGGTGCCCTGGGATGGGGATGGCATTATGTACAACTACCAAGACCACGAGGGGGGGGACTCTGATAGCAAGGTGATGCCTGTTCCCTTTATGGGCATGTGGTGTTAAGAAGCTTTTTCTGTGCTTTAGGATGGAGATATTTTTATTCAGTCCCAGACCATTAATCCAAAAGATGTGTGGGCAGATATGCAACAATTTCCTGTGATTTACCTAGAAATTGTGGGGCCCCTGACAAAATGTCACCTCCCCCATTTTACAAATGAAAGGATCCCTGTCTTATGCACTTGTGGGACAAAAATGGCCTGAGGGCAGAAGGAAAAATGATTGGTTCAAAGAAAAGACATCTGATTGATTGATCCCATTGCCTCTAGTTGCTTGGACCCACCTCCTCTACAATCTGATTGGTTATCTCTCTGAACCTGTCATCTTTCCTTCTGCCCCCAGAACATTTTTGTGTAAGTTAAACCCCCGTGAGCGTCAAGCGCTGGGTCCTCTGAATCTTCCGTGGTGTGTACCTCACTCCAACACCCCTGACATTCTCCATCCACATTTTCTCTGTCCATCGCAGTCTGGGGATGAAGCGATCGAGGCCCGTTTGAGCGAAGGTGATGTGGAGTCTGGAAACTTGTCTGATCATGTGAGTAGATTTGTCGTGTTGGGGGGTGGGAATCGCCAATCATAAAACACCTATTAGTGTAATGTAGGGAAACTGTGTACTACTACAGAGCTGATTACTTGCAGGAAGTTACACAAAGCAGCCTGACTCTAAAGAGAGTTAAGGGCATAACTCAAGAGATGTCAGTCTGTGTTCCACACGGTGTCCTGTTTGTGGTGCCTTCTGCAAAATAACCAGCTGTAAAATTGTTACTTTGGATAAACCATTGGCTAATTAAGTTCATTTACAATATTACATTATACAATATATTGCATTTATTGATCCCCCTGGGGAAATTCTGTACTTGCCAACCCCATCCTGCCTAACCCTAACCCTGACGCACAGATACACATGTAGGTGAGAACAAATTTGGCTGTGATGGGCAGCCACCTGCTGGGGCTTAAAGGCCGTGCTGAAGGGCCCACGGAGATTTGAATATTCTGCCAAAGCCGGTCTCGAACGGGTGACCTTTCTGATCAGAGGCTTAGCCTGCAGAGCCGCACATGTTGCAAACAACAAATAAGTTGTCTGTTGTTCAACATAATATTGGCTGCGGTGTCTCAGTGCTGCTGGTTTTGGAAGCTTCTTTTCTGCATCTGTATTGTTTTGCTGTGCGGATGTGAGCCCCCTCACCCAAGAACGGAGGCCAACTGTCGCATGTGCCGTAGCATTTGGGCATCGTGTGTGCCCGTCTCTCCGTGTGGTCCAGGTCCGCTTATCGGCCAAATGCGGTTTGTCTGTAGAGCTCCGGGTCCGAGAGGCAAACAGGGAAGTGGAAAGAAGGTGGCAAGTCTCCGTGGAGCAGACCAGGGCGAAGGAAAAGGAAAGAGAGACTGAGGGAGGAAGAGACTGAGATGGAGATGCAGGAAGGTAAGAAAGGGACAGATTATTGATCCCATTGGCTGCAGTTTGTCTGGGTGTCAGGTGAGGTCCATTTCTTCCTATGACTGATGAGACATTGCCTTTTCCCTCCCCAGTTCTGTCCATATCAGCCTCGGCTCCAGCTGCAGCGCCACCTGCTGGAGTCTCCAGTGAATACACGGAGGTTCCCCTGGGCTCACTGGACATCTCCGCTGCCGACAGCCTGACCCTATCTCCCCACCAAGGTTATACCACCTTCTCCCGCATGCCCCTGTGTGCCATCGATAACCTTAACTGGCATATAAATGTGTTAGGTAGAATTAATAGCACTTGACTCAGACACAGGTAATGAAATGATTCATATTTGGCATCTACTTCTGTGCATTGTTGTGTCCAGATATGTTTGTGTGAATAGCCCTAATGTCTGCTGTTTGCACCCCGAGCAGCAGAGGAGAGCGAGGCCGGGGACACGGAGCGCCTGGAAGAGCTGCCCCTGTGCAGCTGTAGGATGGAGGCCCCCCGTGTGGATGGCCTGAGCGGTCGGGGGGGGCGGCTCTGCATGGCCACGGAGAGCATAAACGGGGAGGTGAGTGTGGGTGGGTACATAGGGCCAGATTGCGGCCAGTGTTGCCGTACTTCCAGGCTCACAAGCCGCTTCGAGTTTCTGATTAGCCTGTTTTGTCTGAAAAGGGTGTCAGGTACGTGGGAGTTTATCGATATGCGCACTTGACCGTGCGTGTGTTCTCGCGTGCCAATTCGATTGCCCAAGTACAGTTCCGATACTACGAACAGAAGGACAGTAAAAATCCCTGAATATCGTTCTTGTCCCACCCAAATGTCAAGGATGCATCAGTCGCATCCTCACCAGAGAGCAATCCCATGACTCATTGCATCGTCGTGTTCTTGCACGTTCATTTTATGTTTCTTGTGAGAATGAACCAAAAAGAATGTTCTTTGCATGCCTGGTATTGATGAACTGACAATGAGCTTCCAGGATAGCTGTGTGGCTTTATCCTACCTGGCTAGTGTATGTCATTTGAATCTCCACCGAAAGACCAGCTGTGTAAGACAAGAAACTAGAAACTGTGAACTGGATGGAGTTAAATAACTAAACTGTTGAAGAGGCATGGAAATTTTTTAAAAGCACATTATTGCAATGATATTAGTGCAAGAGGACTTCATACCTGTTTCCAGCAAGAATAAATATAGGAAATTGCAACCCAGGTGGTTTACTAGGGAAATAAAGTATAAAGTAAGGAGGAAAAGGGCTTTGTTTCAGAAAT
>JABFEA020000050.1:144402-158443 GCA_019775915.2 Cyphomyrus plagiostoma | reverse complement strand
ATTCACTACAGTAATTACCTCATTATTCCTTTGACATGAGTTTAAGCCGTTTACAACTACATGCAATTTTTTTCATATGACTGCAGGAATACAGTGTCATGGCATGTATGTAAAATCATTTCTGTAATGGCACCTGGCCATTTGGTTACTATAGCATCATCTGGAAAAGAGGCACAGCCTCTCAGACTGACCCCTGTGGCAGCTCGGCCGCCTGTACCTCTGGGAAATTAAGTATTGTTTTCTGTCTGATAGGGTGGTTTCATTTTAGAATAGACTTTTCCACATGGATATGAAACTTTTTTTGCAATTTTCTGTCCAGCATTACTGGTTATTTGATTTAGGAATGTAGTAGATTTGTTGTATACTGACTTGAAGGTTGCACCAGGAAGTCTTCCTGAAATGTGTCCAGAAGTTTCACTCTACTTCACGCTTCATTTACATTTTGCTTTATGCGCCAGTTAAGAGAGAGGAAGGTCTGTTTCTCTCCACTGTTGCCCTGGCTTTACTTTTGCCTGTTGGGTGAAACGTGTGGTTGTCTGGATGGTGGTGTTTTCTGTGTCGTGTGTAGTTGTCTTGTTGCTGACTGCTCAGGAGATCTGTAGTGATCCCAGCATTAGTTTGTGGGGTTAGGGAGAATTTGCACCCTTTTTATGTCCCTCAACCCTCTGCATTTCTCTGTATGTGTTATTTGATGGCACTGCCGGTCACTCCAATACACAGTCCTTCATCTCAGATATGACATGAAGTGTCACCAAGGAGTGTTTTAGAATTTATGACAAATACATCAAATTCATACCTTCATCGGTTTAATATTAAGCTCGTTTTGTATTTAATAAATTTTTAAATATTATTATTTTGTTTCTTTTACCTTTTCAATTTCGCTAGACGTCTTATTTATTAACCAGTTTTTACATATCAGTTCATTTATGTATCTTTTTAATACATATATGTGTGTCACATTTCATTTGGTTCCTACCTTTTATATGAATAGTGATAAACAGAACTTAGTTCTGACCACGAAATACCTGGGTTGCTGTCCTTGTTACAGCGCCAGATTGTTGTGAGGCTGTCCCTCGTTCAAAATCCCATAAGGAAAATGGCTGTACTGTTGAGTAACACAGCAAAATATTTCAATAGTTTACTGGTTGCAGAATGTGCACCTGTAAATATTGGTTTTCTGTTTGCCTAATCTGAATGCTTTGATCTAACTCTGCAGTGCCATGAATCAACATACATTTTGGGAGCAGTGAAAAGAATCTTATTTTTTTGTTTACTCAGTGTGGAGGGTGTTTTACTCAGATGAGTAAAGATGGATATTTTCTTTTAAATGATAAAAGCAGCCTCTAGTAGACAGATGGTTTTTCCAGGTTCGTCTTGGTTTTGTCCATTTCCTTGTTTGTTGTGCTGTTTGGTTTTGGGAGGTTGCTGCATTTGGTGTTATTTGATCTGGTGGGAATTCTGGGATACAATGGCAGCATTTTTCAAAGTGTGTTTGTGTTCTGATACCCGATGTTCTAGTTAGAAGAGTCAAGAGAATTAGCAGACAGGTGCTTCAGGTTTAATTGTTGTCTCATGACTTTAGGTCTGTGACACTGTCTATAATTCGTTAACTGGAGATCACATTTAACGAGGGACAAAGACCAGTGAAGACTGCATTGCTCCTTGTCTTTTACATCACACACCCTCTGAGTGGGCAGCTTAAACTCCCCATCCTGCTGTTTTCCGTGAAGCAGAGCTGCACACGGGACCTTGCGTTTTATGGCTGGGTGGGGTGGTTCCCCTCGTTCGGGCCTGTCGGAAGTTTACCGGTATCTTACCTGTCAGAAATTCTGAGTACTTCCTGATTGTGCATACGCACATCCAGAATGACTTCCTGTCAGAATCGGGACTTTTATTTACATACACTAATGTTTTTTTGCATATATGCAGGGTTTGCTAGTCCTGACCTGGATTTTGAATATCAAATTTTTGAATACTGTTGAGTTAGAAATGTACCTGGATGTCTAATCCATAGAAATACTCCATTTTGGTATTAAACTCCAACCCCTTGGCTAAGTGGACCTGACCGTGGGCGGAGCGACGCGTAACAGGTGGCTTTTAGGATGTGTGTGAAACGGCATGAAGGTCATGGAGACTCACCGTCATAGTCAATTTGTTTTTTTGTATTAAGGGTTTTAATGCTGATGAACATCATAGAATTCAAGCATCCATGACATCTCTAATCGCTCTGAAAATGGCATGAGGACATCATTCTAGAAATCAGTGCCCGAAAGTAGCTTGACTGCTTGGTGTTGGTTAGGGTGTCTTCTCGCTCTCTGGACTCACCCTGAAATTCCTCCCTGATGTTTAGCTCTACGTCTGTCTCTTACAGTACCACTCAATTATTTACATTTGCATTACATTAAAGTTTTGTCTTTTAGCCTACATACCTGGTCTGTCCAACAACAAGTTCAGGGTTGATTAGCATCCAATTTTAATACAACATTTTAAACTATTCAGACTAAATTTAATATTTAATGTACAGTCTAAAATTAAGTTTGATAAACTAGCCACAGTGTTTGAATGAAAGATGCACATACATGCAAGAGGCTTTTGTGTTGTTTCCCGACTTTCTACAAATTGAATAAGATCTTTATGAATGTTATCAGAATAGTTTATTTGATTTAGCTTTTTATCCCTGGGGGGGCTTCAGGCGTTTCTCAGTGTCATTTGGAATGATTCATTTTCTGTACCAGTTATGCAGTTCAAGGTCACAGTGATGGTGCAGTATGGGGGTAATTTGATGCAATGGAAGTTTTGATCTCGCACGTAAATGTGGCCAGTGAAACCGACTTACCTGCAGAAGTCACCCAGGGTTGGCTGATGGTCTCCTATTACTGTCATATTCACGCCTTGGAAGATGTCATAAGTGAGT
Source organism: Cyphomyrus plagiostoma (assembly GCA_019775915.2). Taxonomy (NCBI): domain Eukaryota; kingdom Metazoa; phylum Chordata; class Actinopteri; order Osteoglossiformes; family Mormyridae; genus Cyphomyrus; species Cyphomyrus plagiostoma. The sequence continues at coordinate 155,529 of JABFEA020000050.1, read as the reverse complement.
TGCTGTTGACTTTGAACTTTGGCCTGATATATTTCCTGGTGATGCAATGAAAGTGTTTCCATAAACAAGTTTGAATATGAAGATGCACCAAAGGGTTGATGGCCTGGCCCATTACGGGAAGAATCCTTTAACTGTGTTACCTGAAATTGTGCAATTGGCAGGGAGTTGAAGCAATCCCCCGTGTAAAAGTAAAGTACACAAAGCGCCAGTGTCCACTGATGACCTCTCCCTGCACTTCCTCCATCTTTAGAATCAAATCAGATTCAAATGTCCTGCCTTACCCTGCTCTCACCATTGTTTGCCGTGCTTTGTTGATGTTTCACAGCCATTCTCGCAGACCTCTCACTGTCAGTGGATTTTCCATTTTGAGCACAAGAATGCTGCAGTCTCAACTTCACATCTGAGCGAGCACAAAGTTTAAAGTTCAAACTGAAGTGACAGGCTTATTAAAATGTGTTTATTTCAGGGGATCCTGTCCAGTTTGACCCTACCTTTAATGGCCCCTTACGGAATCGGTATGTATTATCAGCCTTTTATGCTTATGCTTACGAGATCTTCCCTTTACGCCGTTAAATGCAAAGGAATGTAGTTTTGCAGCATCAAATAGTCTGTGTGTGTGTTTGTGGTTGTGCTTATCAGCCTGGTCTGACTCTCCTGTCTTTCAGGAGCTGCACAGATATCATCTGCTGTGTCCTCTTCTTGGCTTTCATCATCGGGTACATAGTCGTGGGCATTCTGGGTAAGGCATCTCTCTGTTCCCTCCCACCGGCAGTGCACACTCCTCATCTCATGCACCTGTGACTTTTGCCTCTTCCCCATGTCTGCCCACACCAATCAGATTCCTTTCAATAACATCACGTGTTTGGCTTTAGGTGACTGCAATGTTAAGGTCAAACCCCTGTGAGGATATTGTATATAAAAGAACTCTTGTGTCAGGAACACACTGTCCCACGCTAAAACAAAAAGTGTCCAATGCTTTCTCATTCATCACTCCTGACAGCGTTTAGATTGAAGGCTGTCAGTAATCACCTAAGATAATTTATATTATTTACTTATCTTTAATCCCTTGTTTCCTCCCCCATACCAGCCTGGGTCTATGGAGATCCCCGACATGTCCTCTACCCTCGAAATTCTACCGGAATGTTCTGCGGGATTGGACTGAACATGTGAGGTGTCGTTTTTCTAATCTTGATGAGTTTATGTTGAAATGTCTGTCTGACTGTGTAAAAGGCTTCTGAGTCTGCGCGGTGCCATTTGTCTATGCTTGCTTGTGCCCCGTTTCTCTACGCTTGCTTGTGCCCCGTTCCCATTATGCTGGTGTATCCTATTTGTTTAGATGCCATAAATAAGAGGCAAATTGTTGGCAGTAAAAGGCAGCGCCTCAGATACTGAGATCCCTTGGGTTTTATTTTTCCCCCGGCGGCCTGCAGGGACAAGCCGAGCGTCTTCTACTTTGACCTGCTGAAGTGCGCTACGGCCACCAACATCATGGCGGCTGCACTCAACGGGTTACAGTGTCCCACCACGCAGGTGAAGCCTCGTGCCCTGCTGGCAGTGCCCCGTCTCACAGGCGAGATCTCGCAGCTCGTGGGCAAAGCCACAACATGTCAAACTCCATGCCAATGTAGAGTTTTCCAGAAAACAATGAAGCTGAATGATCTGAATACAAATTGACGAAAAACCAAATAAAGACAATGGGTGTTTCTCAATACCAAGAGCGCAAAGACCGTACTTGCGGTCTTGTCAAGACCATTCTTGCTAACTTGCCTCCCAAGAAAGAACTTGGACACCAATAAATCATGGGATTGGTCTGGTGTAGCGAGGATGCAGCTGATGTAGCCTTGATATTTTGGGCAGGACAGGAATGAAATCTGGGTTTTTTTACCGTCCTCGGTACGTCTGTTCTTGAGGATTGGAGCTGGTCTTCGGCAATAGAAGGTAACATACAAGAAGTGCACAAGAAGGTACAGTCAAGTATGCATATTAAACACCCCAAGTTGAGCATTAATGAAAGTTGTCCAAACAAAAATTTTCCTTTTCCATCGTCATCGCAATGTGTGTATCCACAATATATCGGCACAATTGTCAGCATTGTTCTATGTCCGTTAACTCAACTCGCGCCAACACCACCGTCTTACTTGAAATGCTCTATTGGTAGATACCAAGTTCTCCTCGGTTATCGTTTATGGTAACTTAATTTTTTTGTTGTATAAAGATTACAATATTACTCATGGAAGTTTCATATCGCAATGTGATATCGCACAGTCCTAATAGAACTTTAAGGGTTAATCCTCATACCAGAGCCTACAGCTTACATATTAAGCAGGAAAAGGTAAATGGTGCGTAAAGAAGTCCCTGACAGAAGGTGCTGTAATACTTTAATGTGTACTGTATCCACTTTAATCTGGTTTATGGTGCACATTTGACCCCCAACTCTCTTCTACGATACAGGTGTGCGTCCAGCAGTGTCCCAGACGGTTCTGGCTGCTGTCACCGTTGGCTTATGTCCCAGGAGCCAAACCCAAAGACTACTTTGAACAACAGTACTGTGTTCCCTCTATCAACCTGACCAGTACCACGCTGGTGTGTTTTACCCCAGTCTTGCACTTCAGTCTGTGTCTGTAGGCTATATATGTGTCCATAACATCCACAAATTAGTCAAATTGGCACGGTTGATTATGTCATCTTTGCTGGTGTGGCCTGTATGTTTAAATTTAAAAACAATGACTAATCTAGTGACACCTTGCGTCTCAATGAAAGTACACGGAAAGCTAACACACAAAACACCATGAAGCATAAGTGGTTCCTGGTCTTGATCGGGGAGTCACATGTTGGTTAAACATCCTCAGAATCTTAGGAATTAATCCCCCCCGTGCCGCCCCAGTACACCAGTAAAATATAGAGTGACAGTGAGCTGTAATTAAGACTGAGACAGGATCTTTCTGGAATGTTTGATGTCTGTATTCTATCTCATTTCCCTTAGTCTGTCCAAGACATCATCAGTAGGGAGCTTTGCCCGGTCTTCTATACGCCAACCTCCTCTGGTAAGGGGCTTTTAAAAATAAATTAGTACCGTATAGCTTCCGTGACTCATTTTGTGACCTTGACACTGATTTCGGTACAAGGTCCTTTTTTCAAAAGGTGCTTCTATCTCGTTTCCTCCGATCCTGCTGGCTGATTTCATGAGATCAGTGCCATCGCTTTCCTGTGGGCACGCCCCTGCCATGTACCTTCACCGCCCGTGACGTTCTGCGGTTGACAAATGCCCGGTGTCACTCCCTTCTATATTCTGTTACCTGACACCCGGTGCAGTCACCTGGCGGGCAGAGAAACAGGTTTTTTCTTTTCCAGTCAGTCCACTCTGTGTGTTTCCCAGCTTGATCTAATTCAGAGTTAACAATCAGTGTATCTCAACTATAATCTGCTTTACCGAATCCTCTTGTCTTTTCCTTTTCTGTCACGCCAGGGATTCCCGTTTTCCTTCCCGTTTCGCAGTTTGTTTCTATCTCCATGGCTGTATTCCCAGCCTGTCCCTTTGTGTTCTTGATACTTGTCATGATAGTTTTGTTCTTCCAGTTTCCTTAGTGAAGCGATTAGGTATTAACCCCTTTGTGACCTCACGCAGTGCTAGGGAGATGTTTGCCCAGTGTCGGTTCGTTGGACAACATCCCCTCCAACTTCACGCTGCCTGGGATGACCTCGGTGAACGACACTGCTAATGCTATCAAAAATGCCACAAGGTACGCCAGGATATCCGCCGCATAACGCCTGCGCCAAACTGCCAGAGTGGGTAGTAACAAAACATGAAATGTATGCGCACAGAGAGAGGTGCGGTGTTTTTCATACCCCTGAGCTTCGTAACTGGAATGATTAACCAACCGTTGATTCCTAATCAAGCCTTTTGGGGTAAGTAATTTTAAGGGCACAGTTTTGAGGTACATTCTAGGGTTTGGGTGGCGTAACTTTAGGCCTCTGTGCCCGTAATCAGAAGATCCTGGTTAGAAGCCTCTTGTCTCCACTGGGCCCTTGAGTGGGATCCTTAACCCCCATAAAATGCTCCAAGGACACCCGACAAACTTGCTGAGCTCATGCTCAGACCCCTAGCTACGCTCTCGACTAGATATATTCAGCATGTACGCCGAGGAGCCAAAACATCATGACCAGCCACATGTGAAGCGAATAATGGACTATCTGGTAAAAATGATGCGTGCCAAGGTCAGGGATATATTAGATGGTCAATCGGTGCTTGCGTGCGTGCGTGCGTGCGTGCGTGCGTGTATGTATGTATATATGTGTGTGTCTCAGAGAGCATAATGGGATATGCAAAATCTGAAGCATTCCAATGTACCTGTACGTGTGCAAATGGCACATGAAAGGATCATCACAGCTTTTCACAGACCCAGTGTTCGGTTTGTCCACTGTGTCTAACTGCCTTTCTCCCTCCCCCCACCCCCACCCCCCCAGTCAAGGAACACTGACTACGTGAGTCGCTGTGACACCACCGTGCCGCGTTTTCAGCCTCTAGCCTTTAGCACTTGTGCTTGCATGTTCGCTCTTTTATTCATTATTTAGCAAGGTCTGTCCAGGTTATTGTTGCGTTAAAGGTGCGTTCAATCTCACTGTGCGATACCCGTTGGTGCTGCTGTTTGAGTGTGTTGTCTAAGTGCTGGAAAGATTGTGTCCAAGCCTCCATGTTTTCCACTGGCCAGCACTGTGCCCCTAATGTCCAATCCAGTTCATGTCTGGTTGCCCAGAGCCAATGTCAGAGCCAATGAAATTGATCCCATGTTAAATATTTTCTCTGCATTATTACTCTGATTCTCAAGGCCTTTAAAACACACCTTCAGTTTATACACACATATGCCATTATCTTGTACTAATTAAGTGGTTAAGAAATAAGAAATATTTAATATATATAATCAGAACACTAGATGTTTTGCTGCATATTTTGAACTTGTATTTATATCAAATAGTTTTTAATATTAAATGATGTATTAAATACTCCAGAATTTGGAATTGCAGGTTGGGGTGGGTGGTGTTCGAAACGCAGCTGTTTTACTGAGACCACGCTGTCTGAAAAGTCTCATTCCCAGACTCGGGGATCTGCTGCATGTCCAGTGGACAGAATGACCTCTGGAATGCATGGAATAGAGTTAAACACGTCCAGGACATGTCTATTACCTGGCATGACCCAAGGCACCCAGGCATACCTTAGTGCGTTTTGGGGGGTGACCCTCAGTCTGTCTGCATGCTCTGTACTAACCTCAGTTTTCGTCTAGTGCAAGAGAGTCCCAGATGCTCAGCTGCGTAGTTTTTGTGTGCATATAAAACTAACACCTCTCCGTTTCTCTTCCTCACTCGGTGGATGTGTGTCTCGTCAGCTTTTTTCCACCTTCTCTTCAGCATACTGTGCAGTGCTAAAAGTACTTATCTTCATTTGTGTCTCTCTCCTTGCCAGCGACATGGTGAATGGATTCAATGCCAGGGACATCGGAGTGCGAATCTTCGAAGATTTCGCCTCGTCGTGGTATTGGATTCTTATGTGAGTTACTTTTGTTTCAGAAAGGACAGGGCTAGTTCACTGCCCCCTGGTGGGGAATAAATATAACTGCAAAGTAAACCAAACAGGAGGGTGCAAATACAAATGTCAGTTTTATGGGTATCACCTCTCACTCTCATCCCCCTTAATTATATTATATTATATAGATTATAAGAGGTAATTCTGCACATAAATACAAAGTGGAAGACCTGTGCTTGGCTATTAAAATGTCAGCTCCCTCACTGCTTTGTCCTCACCATGTCTCAGCACCTCGTCACATGTGCTTGTGTTCTCCTCCTGACAGCGGCCTTCTGATAGCCATGCTGCTAAGTCTGCTCTTCCTCCTGCTGCTGAGATTCACGGCACCAGTCCTTGTCTGGGTCCTCATAGTGGGAGTCCTGGCAGCCGACGCATACGGTGGGTCCCGTTTGGTTATAGGCGGAAGCCGCTCGTGTGCCGTGAGCACTCACTGGTCATGTGGGTGTATCGCTGACGTGCCTCACGGTTATCCTGCCCTTACAGGAATTTGGCATTGCTACTGGGAGTATAACAACTACAAAAACTCCAACACGACCATCAACACTCTCGGCTTCACCACCAACTTCTCCGCCTACCTGCAAGTCAAAGAGACTTGGCTTGCATTCAGTAAGTCTGCTTGGCCGTGCGGGTCCTAGTCTTTGTGCGTGGTTCTGCTACCTCACAAAATCCTTCTGTTTGTTTGTTTTTGTTTGTTTGTTCGTTCGTTCGTTCATCCATTTATTTATTTAATTGGCCTGCAGCACGTCATACAGCACCTCAAGGTTTTTGTTATTGTTGTCTTATATATCAGTACTCTAGGTAATGATTGTCCATCACCCTGCTTGATAGATGTAGGTACTGGATTAATGCATTGTCTGTTGCCATGGTAACACACTTGTCTTTCTCCACCGGCGCCCTCTAGTGATCATCCTCTGTGTGGTGGGGGCCATCCTGCTTCTGATCCTCCTTTTCCTGCGAAAAAGGATCCTAATCGCTATCGCCCTCATCCAGGAGGCTAGCAAGTAGGCCCCCCCTCCATTCCCCAACCATCATTTCAGTGACGATTACCCACCCCCCCCCATGGTCCAGTCCATAATGATTGATCTGCATGTTTGCAATGCTTGTTTGTAGTACCTGAAAACATTGACAAGAATCATTTTAACACACGGCTAAGTCCAAGTTTCTTAGTGTGGTTTCTTTGTATGTAACATTTTGCTGTTCAGCTCGTATAAACGAATGCAGGTCTCACAGTTGAGGAAGTGGTGTGATGTCAGGTGCGAGATTTTGATGGTTTTTTCTTGTCCCTAGGGCGGTGGGCCACATTATGTCCACGCTAATCTACCCGCTCGTCACCTTTGTGTTGCTGCTTATCTGCATTGCCTACTGGGGAATGACTGCTCTGTATCCTCTCAGTGAAGAGTTTTGATTGTCGGGGCTCCTCCTCCAATTGTGTGAAGGGGGTGGAGCCACTGAGTACCCACTTTCATTGCTGTATGTGTGTGTCCTCCTCCAATCGTGTGAAGGGGGTGGAGCCACTGAGTACCCGCTTCCATTGCTGTATGTGTGTGTCCTCCTCCAATCGTGTGAAGAGGGTGGAGCCACTGAGTCCCCGCTTCCATTGCTGTGTGTGTGTGTCCTCCTCCAATCGTGTGAAGAGGGTGGAGCCACTGAGTACCCGCTTCCATTGCTGTGTGTGTCCTCCTCCAATCGTGTGAAGGGGGTGGAGCCACTGAGTACCCGCTTCCATTGCTGTGTGTGTGTGTCCTCCTCCAATCGTGTGAAGGGGGTGGAGCCACTGAGTACCCGCTTCCATTGCTGTGTGTGTGTGCTGCTTGTTCTGAAGTGTGCGTCTGTGTGCCAAAGCTGCCCGGCACGGCGGACTGAGTTATCCCTCCTGATCCAGTGTCTGCAGATACCTGGCCACGTCTGGGCCCCCTATTTACAACGTTGTGGCCCTCAATGCCTCTGCTCCTGGCTGTGGGTCCATCAGAGGCAACCAGACCTGTGACCCTCTGGTATATCTTCTAAATTTCCAGTTTACACTCAAACTCTGGAACATTCAGCTTTTACTATTGCTGAACATAGTGTTTCCAAACATGGTTCTCAGTGACCCCAGTCAGTCCACGTTTTTTTCCTACCAAGAGCTGGGAGTGAGCAAGAATGTGGGATTTAACTTTTTACACTAGTATGGCTTAAATAAATTATTAAATACAAATAATAAATAAAAACACTGAAATCCATCCTTCCATCCACCTATCTAAGGAGCCAATTTAATTTCAAAATCAGTTGAAAGCCCAGCTGAAAATTCTAGGCCCCCTGAGAAAATGTCACCTTGCTGCCCCCCCCAACATAGGTTGGCAGTTTCATTCTGCAGAATTTCTGATCCCAAGTATATATAATTTACCAGGTGGGGGTACCTTGGTACAGTGGGTTCCCCACAGTAGGTTTTGGGATCTCTATAAAGTGCTGCCCCCCCTGAATCTGGCAGTGTACCCATGTCCCTCTGATGCCCCTGTCTCTCACCAACCTCTTTTCTCTGTTCTCCTCAGTCCTTCAACTCGTCGTTCTACTTGCCCTGTTCCTCTGCCCAGTGTATCTTCATTAAATACAACAGCGAGGGTCTTTTCCAGAGAAACATGTTCAACCTGCAGATCTACAATGTGCTGGGCTTGCTCTGGTGCCTCAACTTTGTCATCGCCCTGGGCCAGTGCACACTGGCGGGGGCCTTCGCCTCCTACTACTGGGCATTCAGCAAGCCGGCTGACATCCCCACCTTCCCGCTCTGCCAGGCTTTCTTCCGGACCCTGCAGTAAGATCTGTCCCACATCTCATCACTCCACATCCAGACTGAGGCCACCAGCAGAGTAAAAAAGCCCTAACGCTTTTCTGTAGGTACCATGTGGGCTCTCTGGCCTTCGGTGCCCTGATCCTGACCTTGGTCAAGTTTATCCGGATAGTTCTGGAGTACATTGACCACAAGTTCAGAGGTATAACAATTTCCTTCCACATACTTCCCACAAGTTTTTCTGGATTCCAATCTTACGAAGAATTAAAATCAGTTAAAATGTCTTTTTACATTTACCGTTATATTACTGATGTACTGGTATGGACCTCCAGTGTATGCAGTGCTAAGGTTTTTCTGCAGTGACGTGATGTTTTGTGTCTAGTTGCATTTAGTCTTTATATACAGGCTTAACTTGTTGCTGTGTCAGTGCAGCGCTGCTGTCACCTCCCAGTATGAGTGTATTAACCCGTGTCACTGTCTCCATGGAAACCTTGTGTCGCTGCAGCGGTCCAAAACCCCTGTGCACGCTTCATAATGTGTTGCCTGAAGTGCTGCTTCTGGTGCCTGGAGAAGTTCATCAAGTTCCTGAATAGGAATGCCTACATAATGGTCAGTGTTGCCTGAGAAAGGGAGGTCATGACACCAGTGGGGGTGGGGGGCAGGTTAATGAAAGGCTTTGATCCCTCTGGGATCCTCTCCACTTTGCTTACAGGCTGAGGAGTGTGGAGGGTTGTTATAGACAAACGTGCATTTACCAGGACTGTTAGGAAATACCCAGGTACGGTTATTGGAGCTCATCTCTAGGCAGGTCTCGCGTAAAGCTGTCTCTCCTTAGATCATAACTCATCCATTGCGTCAGGCGTAGGTACCCTTCCTTCTGCAACTCCTTTTAAATGCTTTTTTGTCTGTTTAGCTATTAAGCTTTTAAATTGTGCCTAGGTAAGGCTTACAAGTATTATGAATTTTATTTTTTATTCATATAATTGTATGTGTTGAATGTCTTATTCTTTTTGGGATTTCTCCAACCAAATTGCCTTCAGTGAAGTAAATAAAATTGACTTGACTGTTTGTATACAAATGTAACCTAATCTTTTTTAGTGTCTCAATTACTGAGCGAGCAAGTTATTATTGGAGTCATTTTATCTGGTTGTTAGTGATCTCCAGAGTATTTTATGTACGTAAGTGTTATCATGAGAGCTCCTATTTGATTAACAGATTGCCATATATGGGAAAAACTTCTGCGTTTCAGCCAAAAACGCTTTCAAGCTGTTGATGAGGAACATAGTGAGGTGAGTTGACTTGTTTTTCTTTTCACATTGAACCTGATCTCATTTCAGAGGTTCCAGATGAGTCCGTGTGTGTTATGCTGTATGTGTATGGATCATTAACAGGGTGGTGGTCCTGGATAAAGTCACAGACATCCTTTTGTTCTTTGGGAAGCTCTCAGTGGTTGGGGGTGTCGGTAAGACCTCAACTATCAGAAACGCATCAATTTTACAGCTGCTTATGGGGATTTTCCCTAACTCATTAAAAAAGGTTACTTGTTGTTGATACCAGAGTGTGTTGTTTTTCCTGCCCATATTTTTCCTGAAGCTCGCTCTCAGAAGAGCTTTTCACCTCTTCCTCAGGTATCCTGGCATTTTTCTTTTTCTCTGGCCGCATACAGTTGCCTGGTAACACCTTCCAGTCTGGAGTGCTCAACTACTATTGGGTGCCCATTATTGTAAGTTTGACCATTGAGAATCCTCCTGTCTTCCATTTGATATCTATTATACCTATTTTATACCATTTTGCCTCCCCTACACCATCACCATGATAATTAGATGGACACTGGATGCGATTTGAAGAAATTCCCCAATGCCTATAAACCAGGATTCAGCCCACCCCATATCTGTCCTGCCTTGATGACCCTCCCCTAACCCCATATATGTCCTGCCTTGATGACCCTCCCCTAACCCCCCATGTCGTTGCAGACAGTGGCAGTTGGGGCGTACCTCATCGCTCACGGATTCTTCAGTGTCTACAGCATGTGTGTGGACACACTGTTCCTCTGCTTCCGTGAGTACCAGCACATACTAACCCTACCCCCGCAACAAGTACATCCCCCTAGTGACAGGGATCCAATACAAACTGCCCTGTTCCATATGATGGGAGAAGCTTAGTGACAAAACTGTCCAATCAGCAGCGGGATAGATAGTCACCAGCTTTAAACTTACATGACGCAAGTGCTCTCCTTCAGTGCAGTTTGACCTTTTGCCACTGCCCACAATTGTGGGTTGAAGCCCAGGGGCCTGAATTTTTGTTGGTCTAATTTAAGGTCCCCCAGTATAAATGTTCTTTATCTTCGTCCAGTTACATTCTGCCTAGATTACATTAAATCCAACAACTTATCCTGCTAACCCAAACATGTAGCTTCACAATGCAGGTCCTGGGTGCATTTCTGTTTTGTAACTGGTGGACCTACAGTCATCTGCGTACCTTCAAAATCCAGCGCTGCAATTCATCAGACCCTTCTTGGCCGTTTTAATTAACAGCCCCTCTGGTTTAGAAACTTGGGTACGGAAGAGTGTGTGCAGGATCAGAGTCAAGGAAGGAATTGCTAAAGTTAAAAGCCAAAGGAGAGGCAGTGTCAGCATGGTGTGTGTTATTGTATTATACTACGGGACCGTTGAATGCTTGAATCTGATTGGCTGACGAACGTTCTGAGATGTGCAATTATTTTCAGGGAAACGCACGGCGAACGTAGTTCCAGGCAGCTCTCTTGACCGCATTACAGTTCCATATC
>JABFEA020000050.1:84798-98022 GCA_019775915.2 Cyphomyrus plagiostoma | reverse complement strand
CAGGCAACTTAGCTCCTGGGATCATTGGAACATGCAAACCCCTCCACCACGATAAGGTGTCGGCTCCAGGAGGGGTAGAAAGGCGCCTATAAATAAAATGTATTATTATTATTATTATTACCTCTACATCTATAATTGTTCAGTAGGGCAACATGTGGCTGATGCAGAGGTTTGATCATGTAATCATAAAATCAGAGTAAAACATTGCAACCTGTAGTAATCCTGCTGACAGTAGATTTTCCCATCCCTACAGAAGAGAGAGGGATACATCTGCAGTTCACACTGGCACAGGCTGCAGCGCAGACAGGTGCTGTGCCACGCCTGCCCCACGGCATACAGGATGAACCGGTCCCAGACACGACCTCCACAGCCACCGCAAGACATATCACCCTCTAGTGGCACAGTTGGAGACTACAAAGGAAACCCAGGTCATCAACTTCAAGCAATGGAGGACAATGACCCAACAAAAATCAGTAAATGAATAAAATTAATAATTTTATGTAAGAAAATTTCCCATCTGTCTGTAAAATGTAACCATGTACATGAAGGCTGTGGTTGGATTTTTACTAAAATCAATTCTGAACAATTACTGCACGCCCCCTTGTGGCAGCTCCGAAAATGCATGTAATTCACAGATACACGAGTAAACCTATATATATTTTGTCTTAATTTTTTTTTTTAAATACTGCTAAACATAAATTAACATTTTCGCAACCAATAAATCCACTTGAAACTGAGAATTACCAGAAATCTGAATATATTCTGAATAATTTTATAACAATTTGCCTGTAACCTTAGTTTACGATATATAAACAAAAAGCAGTAAAAATTATTTTCCTTCTACTTGCCTTACCATAGGTACAAAGTTTTCATGTTCCTCAGCTGGGTTCCACCCTTCACTGGTAAACCCCACCCTTTGGGTTTCATCACCTTGGAAACTGCCAATTAGCAACTCCTCAAAGGCACCATCCCCAGATGACATCGTGCTAAAGGCTAGAACATAAAAAATTAGGGATGTAATCGAGCTCCTCTTAATTAAAATGGTTAAACCACCAAATTTGATGCACCGTTACATAAATGAGTCATTTAAATTATGACAGAAAGTTAAGCCCTTTAAATAAACATTGATGCTAGTTCAGCTTACCTTGTTAAAATTGCCCTGGTCTGTATGCGTTTCCTTTTTATCTGAGATGGAATTACAACATTCCTCTTCTTCTCAGTTAGCAGAAAGCACCCCACTGCTTCCCCAATAACAGCAAAAAACTCACCAAGGTTACAGAACGCCCAACCTTCTTACATCCATATTTACTTCTCCTCCTAACGATATTTTCTCACTGATCCCACATCTCTGTTGATCGCTTTATGTACAGCCCAATTATTTGCTCCCGTTCGTATTCCCAAGTGATACCATGCTGCGTGTGTAAGCCTAACTCTCGGGGGCATGGTCAGACAGGTGAGAGGAAATCTGATTGGCTGAAGTGGGTGAACAGAGGACTTTCAGAACCCTGAATGTACCAGCACTCCCCCTAGAGACCAATTAGAAGAATAGTATGAAATGTACAGGGATGCTTCTCTGGGCCAAAAAAATGCAGGTGGAAAGACTCAGACCATAAAAGCATGAAACAGAAAAAATATAAAGGAAACCACCGCCACACAGCATTAATGCAATATAAAAAAAACTTTTTGCATATAGTTTGTACAATAACTGTATGCTGCATTTGTTTTAAAAAAAAAACATACTGAACAATTGGGGGAAAAAATGAAGTTTTATTTAGTACAAATCATCTTAAAATGACAAAAGCCATACATTAGCATAATATAACCTACAGCCTATAATGAGCAATAAAACATCCTTTAAAGGTCACAATAACAATTAAAAAGGAAAATTGAACTATAAATGAATTAATGCAAATTGTGAAAAACCCCTGATACCTAAATGCTGATGATTCAGGTTAAAATGTGACTTGTATTCTGGTATATTTTCTGGCATTATTACATAACTAAACATACCAAACAATGTATTTAACTAGACTTTATGAGTGAGACAGCTGTCCATTTGCTGCCTGTAATATTAACAATTAACACAGACCATGTACTTACAGTCACTGAAACCTTATTGTGAGCATAATATGGACGTCATTGTTTACAGAGTAGGATAAAATAAAAAAAAATAAATAAATCGGGCAGAGGTGGAAATTTCAGGTCCAGAAAGTAAAATCCAGACCAGGATTTGTTCCAACCAGCCAGATGAGTGACTCTTTATATCCTTTATTGGTTGGTTGAAACAAAATCATGGTCTGGATTTTTGCTTTATAGACATGAAATGTCCACCTTTGAATTTGGGTGACAGTAAGATCAATAAAAACCTTATATAAAATATACAAACAGGTGGGAGATGGCACTGTTTGAGAGTCTCTGAAAATGCACATGGCAAGTCTCGCATGACCTGTCTTCTACCTTAGCAGTGACAATGGCCCCACTTGTGGGACAAGTGCCTTCTCCTCTCAGTGATTTCAAAGAGTTTGAACCCAGAGATTTCAGAGATTTTCCACACCTCTGATCCGTCGTGCGAGCTGGATGTCACGGGGGAATAGCGTCACGCGCTTGGCGTGGATGGCGCACAAGTTGGCGTCTGAGAACAAGCGGACCAAGAAGGCCTCTGATGCCTGGAGAAAAGCAGAGACATTGCTCAGGCTTCTCTGCATACATATGCTGTGTGCAACCATGTTGCTCTGGACGACTCCCACTGCAGAGCTCAGCATGCTAATGCTAATTCCCAATACAGACTCAATGCAGAGCTCAGCATGCTAATGCTAATTCCCAATACAGACTAAGACCACTCATAATATTGAAATTCAAATAGCAAAACGTCCTCTCATGTGTCAGTGGACAACCGAAACACAGGACATCAAATCAAGGGCTGGAAATGAACCTGCTTTTATAGCTTTCAGAATGGTACCTTTTCAATTATTTTTCTACCTGCATATATGGGTTGAATGTCACAAAGCCAAATGCAAACAGAACATTTTTTATTACACACACACATACACACACACGCACACGAACACACGCACGCAAACAATGGAGATGATAACAACAGTGCAGAATTATGTGGAAGATACTGAGACAGAAATCATACTTCCTGCAGGGCAAGGAGAGCCAGGCCTTCCCACCTCAGGTGCAGCTTGCTGAAGGTCTGGCACACTTCACGCACCTGGAAAGAATGGGTGGTGCACAAAACACACAAAAAAAGAGTGAAAGCATCATTTGTGCGGAAGTACTTCACGAACTGAAATTTATTTAAGATATATTTGCATTGCTGTCATGCTGTGGTAGTATTTGAGTTCTGCTTTACAAATCTTATAGCTGACTGCATTTTCTTTCACTTTTAATTAAAGATTTCAAGATGTGACAAATAAAGAATCTTGAATTAAAAGTGAAAGAAAAAGTATGTCTTTTTTCCATTTACAGTAATATTAGTGTGAACCCAGCAGACCATTGTGGTCCTTGCGATGTGACAATTGCATGTGTGCGAATTGCCATTTTGATATTAACTCTGCAAATGGTGCGAGCCTGTCAGGCCGGCACAGTTGCGCAGTGGGTGGCGCTGTCGACACACAGAGCCGCTTTGTGTGTTTGGAGCTTGCATGTTCACCCTGGGTTTTCGGTAGATCCTCCAGTCTCTCTCCACTGTCCCAAAACATGTAACTTAAGCAAACCCTAATGCCTGGATTGACTGTATGTGTGCACCCTTACTGGCTGGTTGGTTCCTGACTGGCAACTACAATGTATATATTGTATAATATTATATATAAACTATTAGAGGTGGGCGATAAATCGATTTTTACCAATTAATTCAAATTCACAGTTCAAAACGATGTGTTTTTATTTAAATCAATTTTATTACTTATTTTACACGAGAGCGCCAAAAGCCG
This sequence comes from Cyphomyrus plagiostoma, assembly GCA_019775915.2. NCBI lineage: Eukaryota > Metazoa > Chordata > Actinopteri > Osteoglossiformes > Mormyridae > Cyphomyrus > Cyphomyrus plagiostoma. Next base: position 94,087 of record JABFEA020000050.1, on the reverse strand, counting down.
AACTAATGCGACTCACCGTTCTTCACAGGTAAGTTTGTGCGGCGCAGCTAAACACTAGCGTATTCACAAATAACACGGCAATGGTCCGGTTTTGCGCCGTCGGACACAGACCATACAAGTCCTCGGTGCAAAGTCTGTTTAAAAACTTTTGCAACCAAAGGAAGCAGCACAACCAATTTATTTCAGCTCCCGGCACATTGCAGAGTGGTAGAAGCGCCGATGAAAATTAAATGAAAAAACCCACAGCACCAGCACAACATCCAAAGTTAAGCTAGCAATCGGTGGAAGGTGCCCATACATACTGTGGAAAAGCCGGGATTCATTAACCTGCTAAAAGTTTTTACAAGTTTCTAAAAGTGTTTACAATGGCGTGGTCTGCCATGTCACTTAAAAGCATCTATTTGGGTTGTCAAATTGCGTTTTAACTCTGAAGTTAAAAAAATAAAGTTAAAACTTTTTTGAATCATTTGTCATCTGTAGTTTAATTTTGGGGAGGGGAGGGGAAAATCGATTGAAATCGAAAATCGGATTTATTGTGGAACAAAAGAGATTTTATTTTTAGCCCATATCGCCCAGCTCTGTAAACAATTACTCAGTGAATCCTCAGATTAATTGGTAGATTTATTGATATAATCTTCCTCTGACATTGTTGAGCTGCCAATTATTGGGATAATTGGGGTCGATTTCTCCTACTCAGCATCAGAAGGGTTCATCCATTTCTTTCTTCACAGGCCACTCAGGTACTTGTTCAATCAGTCCTCTGCAACTGATCCCGAATGCAGCTGCCCAACCCGCTTCCCACCATCCCCATTTGTCCCACACCACTGTTACACTCCCTCCACTGCCTTCCTGAATCTGCCTGCATCACATTCAAACAGAGGTGGACATTTCAGGTCCAGAAAGAAAAAGACCAAGATTTTGTTTCAACCAACCAGTGGAGTATAAAGAGTCACAGTCACACAGTATTGAACAGGTTGGTTGAAACAAAATCTTGGTCTGGATTTTTTCTTTCTGGACCTGAAATGTCCACCTCTGCATTCAAAACACTGAGGCTCGCCTGCAAAACCAAAAATGATCCATCACCCTCCTACCTAAAAGAACTTTTCACACTGTATATGTAATGTAAATAAATCGATAGATACATCCATAGATGGGGTGTGAGACTGAGGCAAATGCAGCGGGTGGCCTACCACTCTGGAGAAGGGCGCCTTGCGCAGAAGCAGGTCTGTGGACTTCTGGTACTTGCGGATTTCCATTAAGGCCCGAGTGCCCGGCCGGAACCTCTTCTTTTTCCCCCCAGGTCTGCCAGCTGATGTCAGAAAGCTTAGTTACGCACAGCACATAAATGCAAGCAAACTACAGGACAGGGAACACTTCAAAATTAACTGATCCAGCGGACAGCATTTCCCCCACCCGCTGCCCATCCCAGTGTAGCACCCCTACCCCTCCTCACCTGCTGGAGTCCGCACAGCGGAGGTGCTGGGCCCACTGCGTCGAGGAGAGCGGGCAGGGGGCACGCTGGGCGGAGGCTCTCTGCGCTTGGGAGCCGTGGGCTTTCGCCTGTGCTTGGAATCATGCCGCATGACTGGGGGGCACTGCTCAGCTAACCGAGTGGTTTGGGACTTTATGGGACAGCTACTGTGAAAAGGCATGGAGAACATGCATTTCAGACGACACACAATGATTGTGGCTGTTTTACATATTTGTTGTCTATAAACAGCAGATGGTTACCATAATGGACACACTCAGTTTAGTTTACCTTTGATGTATCCTCCTCAAGTTCCAATTTAAGATTGAGCGGGTTGTTCAATTCCTCTAATACAAATTATGATCTGCAGAGATATCACATACAATATTAATGTGCTTAATATTTCAGGCATAGTTATATTCATCTCAAAACCCCATATCATCAAGCTGCCTGCATAACTATCTAGCTTTATGCATAGAAGACATCGAAACCACAGAAATAGCATCTTGATCATAAGAAATCGTTACTGTACTGCCATTGCAACTGCAATACGATAGCGTATAGGCTATTAAATGAAAATGAGCTCTCCATGATTCAGGTGTCATTGTTTACAAAATCGTGTGAAATGCTGCATTTGTTTGCATTCCATTTTTTTTTCTAACTAACCAGCTATCTGAATTTGCTTACAACATAGACCTTACGTTAAGGTGCGTAGGACCCTGGAGAAAGGATATGTATCCCGCCCCCATTATTTTATTTGGTAACCACCTGGCGTCATAGGGTGACCATCTAACCCATATGAGTCGGGACACTATGAGCTACTTCACGTTTTACAAACTGCTTTATAACTGACAGGCTCCCGTGCTTGGCTAAATAGTTCATTTTTTCTTGCGCTTTGACTGGTTTGTTTCCTTGATTGAAAGACTCATCCGGCTGTTTCACATTAACATTAGTGACACATGTATGACTATAGAAGACTGACCAATCATACAGCAAGAACTCGGCGCTAAAGTGAAATCTGACAGAACTTTTTAATTGAGATGGTAATTTGCAAACCTTGTTCAAGCTCATAATGCCCCCCTGACAGGGATTAGATGATCACCCATCATTTATTATAATTTTTGTTATTAATAGTGAGGATGCTCCGATCATGGTTTTTAGGGTCGGTCACCGATAACTAATAGAATCGACTGACACCGATCATAGGGTAAAATCACACTACGACAAAAACGCTGCTGCTGCTGTTTTAAACTTCATGTATGTATCTTAGTCATCAACGCATAAATCCCCAAAATCGCTATTTAAGATCGGTCAAATTAAAGGCTGCCGATCAAGTAACTAAAACTGAAAATATGCCGATTTAAGTCGGCTGCTGATCAATCAGCACTTCTCTAATAAATACCAGTTTATAAAAGATTTACCGTAAATCAATACATACCAGAAGCAACGTATTCTGTTGCTAACATGGGCACGATCTACTTTCAGCTCAGCTCACTTTCAAACAATGCGCCCTGTAACCAAGCTCCCAGGACAACCAATCAAGAGATCGGTTCATCCGATGGGCGGGACTTGTACTACACCGCGAGGAGCGGAGTTGCGCACGTCCAACCAATGAAAAGGGTCAGTTCAGCTGCGTCTGTTCGCTCATTGGACAATATAGAGGAACGCTTAATTCACGTGCGGGGCGATGACCAGATGTTTAAAGTACTTTAAATCATGTTTTATTCGCTTGCAGGGAACTTCTAGCGTGAAGGGATCGAATAATCTTTTTGCTCTATAGATGTGATGCATGTACACTTCTTTTCCCCGGGTTTCGTTCCGCAGTCGAACGACATGCATTTGGCTGAGTTTGCGTCTATAGTGGATGGCCTAAGGTGCTTCTCTACCTGTCGTCCTCTACTGCCAAAATTGCAGACTCCGGGCCGACATGACCATGACCAGAATGAGTTGTTGGAGGATGGATTAAAATTATGATGCAATTTAGCACCAACAACAAGTTTATTCAAGTCATACATATCCTGTAACAAGGTGTCCCACTATTGATTGTGTGATGCAAATTTCAACACATACTGAAAAACTTTAATTCTAAATGTTTACGACTGTAAGCATTTATCATTACTGAGGAAATGAAATATTTAACTTTTAATATTAAAGTTATATGAGTAAAATACTCTGAGTAGCGTAATGCAATTGGAACAAATGAGCATTATACATAATAAAAGGCATTCAACTGGCAATAAGTAAAATGAACTGAATTGCATTTTTGGGTTTTATTGCTCAAGATGATACCAGTGTTTATTGACTCATTAAAAAAAAAAAGTTTTACGTTATCCTATTGAACGTCATCATTTTCCTGTCTTCCTCCGAAAGCAGCCTCCAGTCAAGTGCTTGCTTCCCTAACAGCGTGCAGACTGCAAACCAGTCCAGCTCGTTCTAACTCACTGGGTGTCCATTAGATGGACAGATTCATCCACGACATCCAGGGGGAGAGGGGTAACGGTCTTTGTTAACACTGGTGTGGTTCCAGGCTTATACCTATAGCTTCCCTCCCTGTGAATGGGAGATGTGGACAAAGTGGGAGAGATTAATGCATCACTTATTATAACTGACTGTACAAAACAACAGTGACACAGATAAGCACTGACAAATTGCAACTGCACTTAATATACTAACAAGTATTTTAATCCTAACAGAGAGTGCACAACACTACAGACTGCACAAGGGAACAGAGAGCACAGTAACACTCACTTTTGCCCCCTCTTTGCTGGCTGATCATAGCCTCTGAGATATTCCACCCCCGCCTTGGTGATGACACATAGGTCCACATTGCTGCCAGAGCCAAGATCACAGAAGATTCCGGCAGTGATGGCATCCCGGACTAGAGTTTTGGCCTCCTCCAGCTGGGAAGAAAACAGCAAAAGAGGCAGCAACAGCAATTTTAATTAACACCAATTTACACTGATCACAGCAAGAGCTGAAATATCCATTAGAAGCACAAATAAGGTTACTGACCTCCATCTCTGGTTTGTATCGATCCTCAAAAACAGAGATGGCAGCTGCAGCCCCCGAGCCTGAAATTTTATAGTGTTGGTAAACAGTTTCATTTTCAAATTATTTTATACATCGGTCAAAATATAGCTAAATGCGGATTATTTTTCCTAAACACTAACTGCAATGTCCTTCATAGATTATTTAAAGCATTTCAGTTTTTTTGCCTTATTAAGATTTTTTGGAGGGCAGACAGTTTTAACTGAAAGAATAAAAACTCAGTATGTACCAGATGCAAACACAGCACATTAATGGTTACGGGGCAAACTAATGTTCCTTGGAGTTAGGGAGATGTAAGGTTAGATGATCTTTCTCACCCATGGTGAGAAAAGGAAGTTTGTCTGTAGAGCCGTGAGGGTAGATGCTGTAGAGATGGGCTCCTGTCACGTCCACTCCCCCAACAATCAGAGAGGAACCAATGTGGCCCTGATACCTAAGGAAAGAGGCAGCCAGTAAGTTTATGCATGTTTATTCATGTCAAGGTACATCATCATTGCTATCTGTCGCACCATTAATCACTCTCAATGACATTGCTTCTTCTTTAATGTGATGACACTTCCTTACCTGAAAAGAAGCTGTTTGAGCTGTCTGGTCACAGTGACGACCAGTGGAGGGCGCCCTGTACTGAGTGAGTGCAGCTCCACATTGGAAGCCATCATCTGAGTGGTAATCTCTGCATCTGCAGCGACCCCTGCCCCACAGCAGCTGCATGGTAGAAGAGCCAGAGAGGGCTGTAATTACCCACCGGACTGACGGAACACAAATACTAACAGTGCGAGTTGGAATGCTACAGTGAGTACAGAATTTCGCTTTTCATTAAGTGCAGTGGAGACTGCAATAAACTTTCTACTAAACTCCTGTAGATGTAGTCGTCAATTATCTCAGTGCTACAATGTAACTAAAGATAAAGATCTTTTCACTTCAAAATTTAAGTTTTTCTGAATCAAACTAATAACTTTGTTTTGAAATATGCACACCTGCATGGTTTTAGAAAGGATGAATGGCAAATGTCTATTAAAGATATTGAGGCCAACAATTAACAATAAAACATATTAATCATACTAATCAATACTGATTATGCTTTTTTCTTCAGTACACAAACTTATTTTCATACAATGTTCCCTTCTGTGTCCTATGATGGGACAAAATAAAGGTCATCATTTATGCTGCAGCTTGCATGTTGTAAATAACACAGTGTAGCTGCTATAGCGCTGCATTACACCATACATGCTGGTTTGTTTTGGTTTCTGTCCTGTACAGGATCAGACAGTGTGTTTGCTTTTCAAAATCACTCTCCCAACTCACTAGATGTTCGGAGCAATGTAATGGATCTTCATGCAGTTTTTATCAGCCACCACCATGTCATCCGTGGCTCGGGTGTCAGCTCCGAGTATCACGCCATCCTGAGAGGGGAGGGGTGAGACAAAATATATGAGAGAAGAAAGCAGACAGCAGACGGACAGAAAGGAAAGCGGGCAGAGTGGAGCTGGAGCAGGTGGAACATTTATTTAATATTTAGCATTTAACATGAATCAGTAAATGGTAGTGTTGCCTGAGATCAGGCTGACAAAACAAAGGCTAGAACACATTTACTTGTCCAGTAGGAGGACAGAGAATTTCCATCCATCCGTTTTCTGTAACTGCTTGTCCTATTTAGGGTTGTGGGGGTCCAATGCCTATCCTGGAGGCTACAGGCACAAAGCAGGGAATAACCCAGGACACCTATGGGCAATTTGCTAACTCCAATTAACCTTGGAATATTTCTGGACTGTGGGGGGACACTGGAGTGCTTGTACTGGGAGGAATCCTCATGACAACACAGGGAGACCATGCTCCACACACACACAGCCGTGGTGGAAACTTGAACTCTGGTGACAAAGCAGTGAGGCTTAGTGCTCACCACTGCACCACTACATTGAATTTAAACCATCATTTTTTTGCACCAAAAATAAGATCCTTTCTTTAGGCACAGTGCCTACTGGATTCTGTATCTAACATTATATATCAACAATAATTTAGGTTTAGTCTTCAAAAAGCAAAGCAACCAGCCAAGTATTGTTTTGAAATATGCACACCTGAAATATGATTGGAGTCATTCATTTAGGACTAAATTTAAAAATATTCTCCTTGTGGACCAAAATTATAGATGGATTACGTGTAACTCTTGATTATTCTGATCTACAGTAGCAATGAATTATAACTTTAATCAAACAATTGATAGCCAAGGTGAAATAAAACATTTCTCCACCTTAAAAAAGTAATCGCTTGAACCACAGCAAAGTAGTATTACAGTCCACACTCCACATAAAGGTTTCCATTACCTTGTACATCATTCCAGCTATGGTGGTGCCGGTCTTCCTGGCCTTAGGGGCACTGTAACCTAGCTCAGATAAGTTCCCTTCTAAAACAGCATTTCTGTAACACACACAAAAGTTGTCACAAAACATCATCTTTGTAACACAGTTTATATACTGATCTACGCACATTGTGGTAGTGATCATTCCACCGCCGAATGAAAATTAGGAATACAAATATGCGATATAATAAAGTTTTTTAAAGATTATTTTAAGGACAGATGTGAAACGATAACTACAATACTACTACTGATGGAAAAAAAAACAGAAAACAACGTCTGCGACAATCTCTGCGTGTCAAAGACACAAAGCATAGCAAAATGTGCTACTCACCTCCGTGCGTTTTCGAAGGAAAAGCCGCAGCTTTGGGAAATACATGGCTCCACAGTGCTCGACATACTCGAATATGATAGTTAACTTGATTTAAGAAAACGTTTCAATAAACTGAGAACAGCGCAAAATATACAGTTTTATCTTAATATTTCACGCCGTTACAGAATGCTACGCCTGCTGAATGCGTCAGCGTTTTAAGCTTATTAAGGCGTTCCGGCTCAAACTTTCAGTTTCTGTTTGAACATAACAAGTGAACTGTAATGGTGGTAAAAGAGCACCAGGCAGCAGGTTCGTCTCTGATTGGGAGATGTTTTGTGTGTACTGCAGGGCGATTTAGAGACACCATTTGACATAAAAGGATGCGTTTTGAATGGAGCAAGAAAGATAAATCTCGCTCATACTTCATGTTTTCGGCGGGCGTTTCCGTGCGCGCAGCAGCTCGTGTGTGTACTGTGGATGCGGATGGTTACAATCGGCGCATGCGTACTGCAATGATATTCCTCCAGAAAAGAATCGACCCTGGGCTTCAGTCGCAGGAGGTGCAAGATCATTTTAGAAGGGTAGGTGCACCTGCGATAATTTTTGCCGACTGGGGCGGGGCCGTACCTACTACCTTGCCATTATTAGGATACAGTGCGACCCACTGAGCTACCACAGGGTATTATACTGAGACAGAATTTATTATTAGGATTGTCGTCTTAATTTCGTATGTAAAAGTAGATGTTACAACAGTCTTTATGTCGAGATATTCAGTCCATCTTCCAACCACTTTGGTTAGGGGATAGAAAGCAGAGATGCAGGCTGTGTCCATCGGAGGACATGTCACTCTCTTTGGACAATTTAGAGACACCTGTTATTGGACTAGAGGAACTGAGCGACACAGGGCAGAGATGGGATTCGAATGCCCAACACTATTGCATGAGACCAGCACACTGTATTGTGATACTTTACCCACTGTTTCTCTGGTTTACACCAGTAACAAATTTATACCGTTTTGCATTTGGAACATAACAGGTCAAAACTAAAGCTGAAAGTTTTAAGTTATTTTGACTATCGATTTTGATCTTTTATGTGTGTCAGTTTGATTCTGGTAGATATTTTGCTTCCAACAAAATGAAACCTTCAGTTTTGTATTTATGTAATATTTACTAGCAGGATCATGTGCAGAAAAGATAACAAATTCCATCCAAAGAGAAACACTGGCATCAAAAATATTTTAAATTACATTTCAGATGACGCATAAACTCTATTATTGTTTTACGCCTATAGTTTAAATGTAACATATTAGCGTCTGACAAATGTATAAATCAGAACCACTATATATACTTACAATTCTTTATAATTTGTGTACTTATATGCAACAGTGAAATATAAATGTAAGCATGACTTATTTTCATTATGATCGTATCCCCAGTTTTTCAATGTGCTCTGCCCTCTTTTACTGTTTCTCATTATTATTTATTTCCTGTCTCCTTGTTCATGCATCATTGTTACCCCCCCCCCCCCCCCCCAGCGCACTCCAGTCCAATGCAACCCGTTAGAATTTTGTTGAGGCTGGTAGAATCCCAGGCAGTCGTATCTCTCTTTTTTTAGTTAAAACTAAACGTCCCCTTGTGCTTGATCATGCACACATCCAGCATAAACCAAGCAAGTAAAATCTGACAGATTCTTGTTTAATTCAATTACAAAAACACTGTAGGTAAAACTGTCCAGACAGCCATGTTTACATAAAATAATACTGTGCTGTCCTGTCCATTTGGCTTGGTCCTAAACCACGAATCAGCGACAGTGCTTGTTTTTTCTCTTTTTTTCTTGTTTAAACTAGACATCTTGTGCCATATCTGCACCGTGGAACAAGAAACCACTGCATCACTGAAACGCATTGAAATGATCGTGTTCGCTTCTGCTATTCACAGCTTTCATGTTTGGGTCAGAGCCTCTTTCCACATAGCTTTACTGGACTGGAGTGATTTGAAACTAGCATCAGAAGTAAACCAAGGAAACAGTATAATACAAGCATTTTCAAGGTTGCCCCTCATGTTTGATTAAGAAAGTAATTACCAAGAAAAATTTATGGCACATTCAT
>JABFEA020000050.1:10349-25640 GCA_019775915.2 Cyphomyrus plagiostoma | reverse complement strand
AGACCCAGGACACGCTGGAGGGACTATGTCTCTTGGCTGGCCTGGGAACGCCTCGGGATTCCCCCAGAGGAGCTGGACGAAGTGGCCAGGGAGAGGGAAGTCTGGGTTTCCCTGCTGAGACTACTGCCCCTGCGACCCAACCTCGGATAAGCGGGAGAAAATGGATGGATGGAACACTGATATAGCAAGCAAACAAATAAATGTTAATCTCCCATTCACCTAAAGCTACTTGTTCAGTACAATGTTGAGGTGACCCTGGAGCCTATTCTAGGAAGCACAGGGTATAAGGCAGAGGACGCCCTGTCCAGAATTCCACTGCAGGACACATACAATATGAGATCCATCATTAGCTAGTTACAGTCGTCATTTTCTGTTTAGAATTTTAATGCGCACTGTACCTGACGGGCCTGAAGCTGAAGGTGATGAAGAGCAGCACCACCATGACGCACACGGCTCTTTTGTTGCCGCCCGATTCTCCTCCCTGTAGGTGGAGACAGCAGGGTGGAGGGTTAACATGCCATCAACACGCCAGGATTAGGGTGAACTGAAAGGAGATAATGTGGGTGAAATTGCACGGGTGCCCTGTAGCTAAAGCATGGGCGCCCTGAGCAAAGGTGCCAGATGCCCTGCAGGAAAAGTGCCCTGCTACAAAGGCACAGGCTCACTTAAGTTACCCTGCAGCAAATCTATGGGCACCCTGCTGAAAGGCGCCTGAAAGAAAAGATACGCTGCAGCAAAGGTGTGGGTACCCTAAAGAAAAGTTGCCCTGTGGCAAAGGCACAGGCTCCGTAAAGAAAAGATGCCCTGCACCAAAGGTGTGGGCGCCCTGCAGTAATAACGCCGGGTGCCCTGCAGTAATAACGCCGGGTGCCCTGCACTAAAGGCGCGGGTGCCCTACAGAAACATTGCCCTGCAGTAAAGGTACGAGCACCCTGCAACAAAGGCCCCAGTGCCCAGTGTCTCCCCTGTACAGTGTGTGATAGCACCCTGTGATCTGTCTGACAGATGATATTCAGGGGCTCTGGATAGAGTCTCCCCCTGGGCTATGTGGATGAGAGACAGAGAGCTATTTATAGTCCATGTTTTCTTTAGTCTGACAGAGGATTGAGATATATATGTTAAACAAGCTATGCTGGAAGGTCGGCCAGTATGCACCAGTCACAACTGCCCCACTGCCAGGTACCTCCTTCCCCGCCAGTCGCTCCCGCAGCGCCTGGTTCTCCCTCCGGAGCCGCTCGTTCTCCCGCTGCGCCTCCTTCAGTTGGGCCTCCAGGCTCTGCAGGTACTCCTTCTTCTTCTTGCGCGACTGACATGCAGACTCCCGGTTCTTAATCATGCGCTGCTGCCTCTTCAGCACCTTCATCTGAGTAGAGGGGAGGCACTTACATTACCAAGGATACAAGGAGGCATGTGTACCGACATTAATGCTGTACAGATACAAACAGATACAGAGAGAGAGACGTACGTCGATGTCGTTGGCGCTGTTCCCTGGCAGAGACGTGGCGGGAATGATGGGCTTGGCAGCAGGGGTGGCAGGCGGCCCGGCGCAGTGGGGAATGCTGGGTGATACAGGCTCCACCTTCACAATGGCTGGGGTCGAGCCAAGGCAGACTGACTGCGAGAGCATGACTGGGGGGGGATGGAGATGGAGGGGAGTTCAAACTGGGGGAGGGGGCAACCACAACAGCCCTACACTGCCCCCAGAAGGAGCCGGAACTCTCTGATGTGAAATCACATGTTGTTAAACATTTACTGCATGAATCAGGACTTAAATGAAAATATGTCAGGCACATAATCTGTTATTGCAAATTTGGTCCATACAACTCATCCATGTTCATAACTGCGTGTATATTTTAAACTGTATTTCTCACAGCATTTTTCGATGTCTTCATTAGAAGAAGTGTTGCTTACACTATAACTGACAAGATCATACAGCTGAAGGTGAGGATAAAGATACATTGACTTGACTTTGAGAAAGAATGAAATCCAGTACATCTGTATGGCGCCCTCACCAGGTCGGTTCTGGTCCATGCCGGGCAGGCCCTGGAGGATGAGTGTCTTAGCAGGACTGGGGCTCTGCGGGACAGGCAGGGCAGCCACACACAAGGGCCGGGGCTGGATGGGCGGTTTACTGCTCAGGATGCTGTTGGCTTTGAGGGCTGTGGCCGAGGGCACCGTTGGACCTACGGGACCTGCAGTGGGGCGAGAGGCAGGGCACGTGGGTGGATGAGAGGCAGGGCCAAGGAAAAGCAAGGCCAACAGACAGGGGACACTGATGTTACTTGCCGAATGCAAGCAGTCGGCAGTTCTGCAAACAAGGGCTGTACTGATGTTCATGTTCAGCATGTTCTGCTATTTCTGTTTGCAGGTTAAATTGCCCAAAATATGGTCCTATTGGCACAGAGGTGCACAAATATCTTCCACATTTAGAGCTACACTACCTACCGCCTTTAGCCATTACCAGGCAGTGGTGAAATAGATATTAAATATACAGATATTAAATGTGTATTTGGGGAGGGGGTGTTCTTACCTGGGGCCTGCACTTGTGGGTCAGTGCTGTTGTGCGTGGAAATGTGGGCTGGCTGGGACTGTGGCTGAGCAGACGGGGTCACCGTCACCTGTAATGTCCCTACTGGGGGTGACAGGACGTCCCCGAACATGTAAGGGGGAGTGGGCGGGTTCTCCCCTTTCACCGTCATCTGGGAAATGGAGGACGAAACGTGAGGTGTGTGTGTAGGCTTACCGCATACACGCAAAAACATGCTGACTGTACGCTACGGTGCACTAAGAGTGGGACATTTATGTGGTATGTGACACTGTACCTGGATTGATTAAACATGCTGATTTACCCATGGAACAAGAGTGGGGACAAGGCAGGGAACAAGAGTGGGGACAAGGCAGGGAACAAGAGTGGGGACAAGGCAGGGAACAAGAGAGGGGACAAGGCAGGGAACAAGAGAGGACACTCCTGCAGGAGGCTGACCTGGGAATCCGGGGTGGATGTCAGAGAGCAGTCAGACCCCAATGAGGACGCTGGGGAGAGGGGCTCGGCCTTCACCTGAAACACTGTGGGACAGACATGTTGTTGAACATAGCGAGAACATGGGCATGTATCCCGCTTCACATCCTGTATCTGAACCCAGAACCATACGGAGCTTTATAGCCCAATCAAATGCAGCGAGCAATGGACCAGCTCTGCTGAAGTGTGGATGCTTATTTCTTCCTGGGGAGAAAAGTAAGCTGAACTGTCAAGGTGCTAAAATTTTCCATCTTAAGACTGAAACACTAGCTGGAGAATTTTAACACATACAGCTAACATATAGTCTCTCTCTCTCACACTCACATGCACACACACACACTTCTGAAGAACTTACACATATCCACAGGTAAGGGCTGCGTAATGGTTGCATCATCTTTTAAAACAGGGCTTTCCCCTTATGACAGAAAGTGGGAGAAGAGAGAGAAAGGGCTTCACATTAGAACAAGATTAAACACATGGCTTTAACACCACTGAAACAAAGTGATATCTGCCTCCCAAACTCTACATGCAAATGAGGCATATGTGCATTCAAATGTCTGCCAATGGCTTCCGATCAACCAAAATAACTCCATGAGCTGCCCATCGCCAAGTTGGTTTACCTGAACATAGATATACGCTGATCCCTAATCTTCACTCAAGCTCATTATCAGATCATTATCATTTCAATCTAACTCCTCTAAACAAACCCCATCATGGTCTTAATTCACTGTTACGGCCTGCTTTCTTCTGCGGCCTCAGACTCTGCCGGAGATTTCTCTCATTTTTTTTTTTTTTTATCTCTTTGGCGGGGGGTGGGGTGGGAGGTTGATTATTATGCTGGGTAATTTCTGTAATGATGCTAAACAACAAAAATGACACCCCTTAACTTAAATATACAAATGGATAAAACACAGTTAGTATAATACTAAGAGGATTAAATAATACCAAAGAGAAACTTGTAATACATTAAAAACACTTTTCCACAATTAGGGTTGGAATACAAACACACCCTCGCACAAATGAAGCACACTACATACTGCATTTTTGGGTTTATTTTCCATGTATCCCCCATTTACAGGACATTGCAGTACTCTTTACCTGTTAGAAGGTTATCATTAAGGTGTTTCCATGGCGACGTAGGGTTGTCAGGATCAAGTGTAAGGACGAGATCGTTATCAAACTAGTGGGGCAGAAAACCGCGAAAACAGGTCAGTAAACAAATAAGTGCAGTGTGCAGAAGCATTACACCAGGTACCTCAACCGGTTATTAACCAGTTTACCAGCTTGTGTCAAGTGCTTCCAGTGACCTCATACCCAAAATGTGGAAAATAGAAACGGCTTCACCCTTCACCTCAGTAATACATTTTGTGACTACATACAGCCTTTTCACAGATATATATTTATATCTATAGAGTAACCTTAAAGGCCTAATATATAGGTGACTGCAAAGATAACACATAAGCAGCAAGTTCTGTCCCACATTTACTGAGTTACCACCACTATAGACTGCCCTGTCTGGAAAGAAATTCAATCCAGGAGGTTCCAAACAGCCCTACTGTATCAGATAATTCCTCTGCACCATTCTTACCATGGTGTTGTATTTCATCCCTCCGGAGTACTCCGCATCCTCTCCCTCCTCCATGCTCTCACACTGGTACAGACAGGCATCTGACGGAGATGGAAAACACAGTGCGATCAGTGCCACTACCAGTGTGTTTGAGAAATGCATCCACGCTTCCAAAGGACTGCTCTGCATAAGGTACGGTCCATCAACACAGAAACGTCCCTTATACTAGTGGCCTTCCAATTAACACTTACAATTTTTAGAGACTGCAGAACTTTATTCAACTGTTGCTCCAGTTACTTGTTTAATCATCCAAGATACAATATTTGTAAAAACATAGCACTGATATTTGTAACATCAGACCACCTGCAACCTCTAAAAATTGGAAGTGTTTCTACAATTTTGGTCACTAGTGTGGGATTTCCCACAGAGCTTTAAGGTCCCTTATCCAGGGTGACAGACTTGTTAAAAGACTGGACACGCAGCCAAAATTCTGCAGAATCCTAGGAAAGTTCCTGTGGAAGCATCGGCAGTACTCAATCCAATATTACTTTACTGAAATATCCATTATGTACATAAAAGCACTACTATATTAATCATTCAGATTTTTATGGTAGAATAGGCTTTTTGGGGAAAACAACCTTTTTCCAATCATGACTACTTTGGGAACTGTTATTGAAAAACAACACGCAACATAAAGAAAGCAATACGTTGCATATTATTATTATTGCAGGGCATCTCTAATCCAGCTAATATTCCGATTCGCTGTCAATCGTGAGCCAGACAGACCTGTCGATGCTACAACAAACAAACAAATCGTAGATTAAAAAACTGCAAACAAATGAACTACCGTAACACACTACATTGTTATTAATAGGTAACGAAGGCTTTCGGCTGAACTGAAAGACGCAGTGCGTGCTCGAAAACCAACAACTGGCTTTAATATGTCGCTCATGACGCGTATTGGGGGGGGGGGGTGAAGTAGACAGTTACCAACTAGGAGCAGCTAAAAATTGCCAGATGTGATACAGAAGTGACTTGACACCTATGAATGAATGAGAGATCGCACTCTTCAGCAGCACCCCGCATGCATGTATGTCAGCAGCAGCCAAGTACAGTCACACCCAGCGCACACTGCATGGACATTTCCGGTAAGCCAGGCTAGGCAGCTACACAATCTACAAATACGGCAAAGACGTCCAGCTACCTTCCGCTTTTAACTCGCCATACGGAAACGGCTGTCAGTCAAACGACAAGCTCGGGCATATACGGTGTCGGTGGAGTTGAGGGTCGCACAATCGTGAAACCACGACGGGGAGAGTGCATCCATTCACCATATCCAACCATGCCATCCTGAAACAATGCCGATGCGATTCTTTTGGACACTCGACCGTTACTCACCCCAGTCTTCGCTAGTCAGAAGGTTATCGGCGAAGAAACGGCTGTCTAAATCGGACAGTAATTCTGTAGTCATAGCCTCCCGACTGAGCCTGCTACAGCTAATAAGCGCTAGCTATCAGCTAAACCCACGATCAAACAAAAAAAAAATCCCACACACTAGATTTGGTTAGTATGCACAAATATAAAACTTTCGAGAATTACACATAGGTAAAACAAAACATGTACTGTATGTAATGCTATATTTACAGATTACAATTTAATAACTGAAACTCGGTAACGCACTGTCCCACAAAACACACGGACAAGGAAACACATTTTTTTTCTATCGCATCCCGCCTTCGACTGTCAATAATAGCCAATAGAAACAAAGTATTTAGATAGACATCTTTGTTAACCATACAAAAACTACAGATTTTCTAATTGGTCTATCTGAAAACCAATCAGTTTTTAGATTATATTAAAAATCCACTTTAAAGATGATTTTGCCCAATCATATGCTAGATTACCGACTGACATGTATTTTAACCAATAGCTATATTGCTATTGCAGTAACACTGAGTTGGAAAGATACGTCGACCAATACATACTGAAAACAAAGTATCCAGTTTTGTCTGTTTAAAATATGAAATCTTAAATAAGGCTGGAAAACTTTGTAATTTACGTAACTGAATACTTTACTTGAATTTTAATATGAAGTTAGGGCTATGTTAGGATAAATTCTTTACAATGTCTCGCAATATCAAACCACAAAATCTTGCGAACGTGCAGTTCGGAAGCAACGTGTTTTAAAACTAGTAAGTTTTTGACGCGTGAGCTCGAGTTTTTATGGAACGCCGTAGCAGTATTTTCAGTCAGCAGTTTATGTAAATACTTTATTCTTGTGATTTCAGCAGTTGTAAAGTTTAATTTCTTTTAAGTAGTACATTACAGCTGGAACTGTAATATCCATGGTGACTGGAAAAAGACGAGTGAACCCTAAAATTACAGGGACAGTCTGTGTCTGTATGGGTTAGGATGCTGCGACTGTGATCAGAGGTTTGACAGAGTGATTCCACCTTTGGGCCCTTCACCCAGGCCCTTAATTTTCAGTTGCTCTGGGGAGTGTCTGAACCTAGCCCCCCCCCCCCCCATAAAGAAATTATATATGATGCTTTGATCTACTAAATAAAATAAAATGCTGGGTCTTAAGAATTCCAATAGCAATGCTGCAATTTGCCAAAAAGCTCAGGTGGTGTTTATGGATATCTTGCCTACTGTCTATACCATATGCCTCAGCATTACAGTTTTCTTTTTATTTCAACAAATCAGCCGAGACTAATATGATTATCATCCACCCATTTACCTTCTTACCACGTATTCTGGTCAGAGAATGTGGTGCCTACCCCAGACAGTATAGGGCAAAAGGCTGTAGTACAACTTAGATGGGATACCAGTCCATCACAATCTATTTTAATTATGTAGTTAAAATCCTCTAAATAAACTGTGAATATGTGACCAGTATATTTTGTTATGTACCATAAATGTTTCTGTGCCTCATCATTGGGTGACCAATGAAATATTTCTGGTTATGATTAATGTCATTTAAATGTCACGGTCTATTTATATGCTGGGGAATACCCCGGATTGGAGTTTTGACCACTTCATGGCACATGCACACAATCACAAATTGTACTTTATGAGATACCAGTTAGCATAACTGCATGTATTTGGGCTGCAGGAGGAATGCCATGTGACACAGGGAAAACATGCAAACTCCACATGCACAGCAAAGGTAAAGGTAACGTAAGGAGCATGCACTGATTACAGTGCATAAACAAATAAAATAAAATGCTGGGTCTTAAGAATTCCAATAGCAATGCTGCAATTTGTCAAAAAGCTCAGGGATGAGAACCAGAGTCCAACCATGTGGCGGGTGATACCTCACCACCAAACTAGTCCAAATGAAGCAGTGTGAGTTTTTTTCCAGTGGCTAGAGTGCCAATCCTGCCACCAACCCCCAAGTTATTCTCTGTAAGTTGGATGACCTCCTTATAGGGCTTGATGTAGATTAACGACACACAGCAAAGACAAGATTCAAATATGCCATTCCGTGTGGTTGTCCGTTACACTGAAATTTCAATCTGTACTTTACTATACTACAATACTATAAACTGTACTGCTGTATACTGTAACAATGTTGCTCCTTGTATAAGCATAACTGGTCACTTTGTGTCCTTTCAGCAGAGCACAAGCTTATAATTTACATCTTTTCCAAACTTTTTTGTCATCTGCCTCCGCAACAGATACTACTATACTAGAAAACATGCACAAAAATAAACGAACAGGAATACAGAAGCAGCAACTATGCCAACTTCTCCATTTTGTGTGGAAAAACAATGGGACCATTGTCTATCAAAGAATTAAAGTTACCAATCAGCTGTCAGTGATTATCAAAAAAGCCACTCCCTGTGGGTTGTAGAGTCCCATTTCTCCTACCACCAGTAAACAAAGCATATGCATTATGCTTTGTCTGTGCATGAAGTATTGCATGCACTATTGCATTTTTGTTACCGTTTTAGGTACATCATCCATCTGCAAAGCAACAGAAACTACAAAACATAACGATGAAACAGGACAGATCTGGAGACCTAATGGTGGTAAACATTCTTTACTTGAAATATGTCATATGTATAAGAAAGCAGTAACTATATATAAATATTAGTTGTTAATATTTTTATTAATTAGTACATCTGATAGCTTCAACTATATTCTGTAATATAAACTATAGTAACAAGCAAAATGTTCAGAACGAAATATATCTGGTTTCCAAATGGACTGGAGTAACTGAATTCACTGTGATACTGTGCACAACTCAGCGATTTCACTGCCTCATGTCGTTTCCATTTCAGCATGGTGGATAGCAGGAGCTTCTGTGATTTCTGTTGGCATGGTTACAGGGTTCTGTGTCAATGTGTGGAAATGCCATTCCAAGAGAAAAGGTAGGATGCAGGCTCTCTGGGGTCTCGTCTCTCATTGGCTAAGGCCACAAGGACATGCACCTATCCCAGGCTTTGTTTTCTGTTTCCTCTGACCCTTAATTGTTAAAGGTAGATTAGGTACTAAATTAACATATATTGTTGCATGATACATATACACTTCTGAAGTTATTATTATAAGTTGATAAAATGTCTGGTCTACACCAGGCAGATATTTACATAGTAAAATTATGGGTTTTCACTCTTCGAAATTTGTTTGCTCCCAACAAGACACATACAGTAGCAGATAGTAAAGTAAAGAATTTGAAACCCCCCCCAAACCACATGGTTTAAACATTAGCTCAGGGTCTACGGGATCTCCATGCTTGTGAAATGCTATTCCTCTAGCATGGAATATTTGTAAATTTCCAGTTTTTTTTTTATTCCATTCCATTCCTTAAGATTGATTTTATAAAAAGTATTGTTATTTTTTTTAATTCAGATATGTCTGACTTAAAAGTTTGTGCAAATTTCTCTCCAATATTTTAGCAGCTACAGAGCAGGAGTCAGAGGATGAGCATGTTTACGAATCCATAGAGGACACAGAAACAGACACACCTTACGGTTAGTGTAGTTTGGGCACTTAAGCACATAAGAAAGGGTAAAAAAGGATGTGTTCTAGTCATACAGATGAAAGCATGAACTAATCATTGCCTTAGTGACATTGTTATGCATGTTAAAAAATATGGCTGTATCTTTAACACATACATGTAGTAGTCAATTTACAGTTGAGCATTTTTGAACCACTAAGTAGTGGTGATAATCTGGCTAACCTGTTGTATATAGATACTTAAAGGCATTCTGATAAATGTCAGAACAATGACTTTTGAAAATGTTTTCTGTTTTTATATCCACCTTACAGGACATACACTGTATGGACAAAAGTATTGATGCACATTTCTTAACCACTGAATTCTGGTGTTTCATTCAGACCCATTGCCACAGGTGTATAAAATCATGCACCTAGCCATGCAGGCAGGTTTACAAAGATTTGTGAAGGAATGGGTCATTCTGAAGAGTTCAGTAAATTGAAGCATGGTACTGTAATGTGAAAGTTCTTCCCTGATTGATATTCCACGGTGAAGTGTAAGTGGTATTTTTGCAAAGTGAAAGTGTTTAGGAACAACAGAAACTCAGCCACAAAGTGGCAGACCATGTAAAATAAGCAGAGTTGCAGAGTGATGAGGTGCATAGTACACAAAATTTGCCAATGCCCTGTTGACACAGTAACTACAGAGTTCCAAACTTCCTCTGGCATTAACCCCTGCACAAATACTGTATTGGGACCTTCATGGAATGGACTTCCATGGCCAAGCAGCTGCCTGCAAGCCTCACATTAAAATGCAATGCCAAGTGTAGGATGGAGTGGTGTAAAGCACACTGTCACTGGACTCTGGAGCAGTGGAAACCTGTTCTGTGGAGTGATGAATCATGCTTCCCTGTCTGGCAGTCTGATGGATGAGTCTTGGTTCAGCAGATACCATGAGAACATTATCTGCTTGATTGCACTGTGCCAACTGTAAGGTTTGGTGGAGGAGGGATAATGGTATGGGGTTGTTTTTTCAGGAGTTGGGCTTGGCCCCTTAGTTCCAGTGAAGGGAACTCTTAATGCTTCAGCATACCAAAACATTTGGGACAATTCTATACTTAAAACTTGAGTGAGAACAGTTTGGGGAAGGTCCATTTCTGTTATAGCTGCTCCAGTACACAAAACAAGGTCCACAAAAACATGTTTTGGTGAGTTTGGTGTGGAAAAACTTGACTGGTCCACACAGAGGCCTGACCCCAACCCCATAGAACACTTTTGGGATGAACTAGATCATAGATTGTGAGCCAAGCCTTCATGTCCAATATCAGTGCTTGACCATGCAAATGTTCTTCTGGATGAATGGACAAACATTCCCACAGACACCCTCCAAAATCTTGTTGAAAGCCTTCCCAGAAGAGTGACAGAGCTGTTATTGATGTCTATGGATTTAGAATGGGATGTCATATAAGTTCCTGTAGGTGTAATGGTCAGGTGATCGGGATCAGGTGATTGTTGTCCATGTTGTGTATATATTGTGCAGTATTCTATCTAAGCAAACTGATAGTCATACAACATCCTAATTTATAGTTTAACTATAACTATTACGTAGGTCGGTGGTACGAACGGCGAAAAGAGGGCAATCCACTCGGGTAGACGGGAAGACAAGGTATTATTCCACACACCACACCGACACATTGAAACTTCAATGCCGCATCTGCTGGAATAGACGCAGACCTAAATACACAAGACAGGCACGAGACAAGTAAGCGGCTAGTCACACAGGTGAGAACAATTGGATAGCACAGGAGGTAACGAGGTGGGCGTGGCACACAGGAGGAGCGGACGGAGCTTGGACGCAACAGTGAGAGATCCATATATCACTCAAAGGTTTTAAAAAATTATCTTTAAAATGTTTTAAAAATTATTCCATTTGGTCACTGGTTAGATCCAAGTACAAATTTAGGTTTTCTTTGTATTTGTTTCAGAACCTTTGCTGATACCACACCAGTCTGACTGCACTACTTTGAATATGAATTTGAGGATTATGGCACCAATTGCTCTTTGTCTAAATTAGCAAATTGTATTTTTTTGTTTCCACAGGTTCACTGAAACCAAATGAGAACAGTATCAACTGATAACACAGAAGTGAAAATTAAAGCTTCCGCAAAACACCGAGTTAATCCCTGGGTCAATAGTCACTTATCATTCTGCTCAATGTAATCAGGGTAAAGGCGACACATTTCATTCTTGTGTTGGATCAGTTGTACTGTTTTTTTGTGCCTAGATCTTGCTGCCCGATCTCAATGTAAAGTGTCCTCGTACCCAGGTCCTTTTTTTTTGAAAAATTAAATGTTATGTTAAAATCAGCTTTACAACTAGAAGTAACTGATCACCATATTCTTGTGAAGAACATTCTCGACTCAGTTTATTTACAGTATATTCCTCTAACATAGATGGATCAAGTTTTTATGTTTCTGAAATATTGGATTAAATTCACTGGCAAACTTAACTCAGCATGGTGCATGAAAGTCTTTTACACTTTATTAATAATTTGCAAAAAGTCTGCCAAGTAACAAAAAAGCTTCCGTTATGACAAAGATCCAATGGTCTAAACAAGGTAGAAGCCCAAAGTTAATGCTTCAAAAAAAGTTCACAGAAACTTCACAGAAATCTTTAACACAATAGAAGCAGATCAAAATACTGTGTGTGTGTGTGTGTGTGTGTATGAATTATGTTTATATTATCACCAAATGTTTCACATAATGTAGCAAAAACCTGTTATTTTGAGATTTTGGGATTCAATTGTCAGGTACCCACAAAGAACTGTGAATACAGTCAAAAAACTAAAAATGCCAAAAATCTTTTATTTAGTTTGGCTACTTGTGGTTACGGTTAGGGCTGGGTAGGGGTTAATGTCATCATGTTGGCATTAGAGTTTTTCCCACAGTGATGGCAATAAAGGTGAAATGTTCTGTGGGGGTGGTGTGTGGCTCTGCCGGGTTAGGGTTAGGGTCAGAGTGCCCATGTCCAGATGGTCTCAGGTCAAATCTCGTTGTCGGTCAGGAGAGTAATCTCAGCACTGGGTTCAGCAAGGCCCTTGGCCCAAATTGCTGCAGACACTGGTTACTCGTAGTTCCTCACTTGTATGTCATTTTGCATAAAAGCAATTGCTAAATAAAACAAATATTAAATGTAATGTTCTTTAAGGTGCTTGGAATATTTTTTGTTCTTAATAAGGATAATCCTGACAGGTATGGATTTCTGTATGAAAATGCTGCTGTTTTTAATGAGTTTCATTCACTGGATTATTTCTGTTTCTTTCTTCTGATGATTTACTTCCTCCTTGGATATTTTGACCTTTTTCCACTGTTACTCAACAATCTACTTATATTAATAGGGCATCTCGCATCGCACTCAAATATGCAGTTAACGACATGTACATGCCCTACTGTTTGTGGAAGAATGACATCAGTATAGAAATATATAATCATCTTAATTAGGTATTTACCATTTATTGTGAGAATGTCATTTTGCAAAGATATATTACATATATTTGTGAAAGCCACCAATATCAAAATGTGTAACATACTGTATGTGCACAATATATGTACATCATTAATAATATAATTTGTTTTCATTACTATAGTGAAACATGGAATTATTATGATAGACCCTCATTGCTGTTTCTTTTGATGATAGAACAGCAATTATTATTTTCATAATAGGAACTTGATTGACAGGTAGCTGTTTGGCACTGGCAGATAAAAGCAGAAGTTTCAGGACAGGAGACAGGAAACTTGAAAGAGAAAGAGGAGAAGGACCATGAGGGCTGACATACTTCTTCACATGTTCTTCTCGGCTTCAATAAGGGCCTCAATCGGTATGTTTTCTCTTCTGTTTCTATTTGGCTGCTAGCACGTTTTACAGAAAAGATATTGATTGTTAGGTGGCATTTGAACCTCAGGTTTTTTTTAAATAGTCTGTTTGAATCTGGGTAGTAAAGTGGAGCAGTTGCGAAATACAGTTGCTTCACACGTCCAAAGTTTGACTTGTGTCACCTACACTCATATTTTCCCCCACCGTTCAAAGACATACAGTTAGGTCAATTGGTATTTCTGAATTGCCCATACTGCCATACAAAGGCAAAACACAGTTACTGGATACTTTATTAAAATTGAGTTATGACGCAGAATTGGGCTCTGTTTTATCTTGTCACAAAATATCTTAGTTGAACTATGAAGAAAACAGAGTGTGAAAATTAAAGTTGTTGGAAAATAGTTTTTCTCAGTTTTAGTATTGGTGCAGTTGCTGTGTTGTGTATAAGGCAGCAACCTGATAACCAAACAGCGGCACTTTACCAGTGGAAGGAGACATAAGCTGTCAGCTGTAGATAATCTGGGACAGGATGCTGGTGACAGTACTGCAATAGTACAGCTCAGTGCCAGAGACGTGTCATGTTGTCTGAATAGTTAACAGAACCATGTTTATGTGGTTAACTGGGTAGCAAAAACTGGGGCTTATTGGGGAAGTTGGTTTCTTTTAAAAAAGAGTATGAATTGGGCAGGAAAACAAAAAAAATGTATTTTTGTTATGGGAAAGATGGCTAATGAAGTGAGTGAAGACAGAAACTCATGGTCAACTGACTGGCATCTCCACTCACCATTCATACGATGTGCCGTCACACCACTCAGAGGCTACAGATCAAAGCTACCGTATCGTTGGAATGTGATTAAAAAAACATGCACACACACAGAAACTGGACTTTACCTGGAGGACCATAACAGATCATATTACAATAGAAGCACGGAATATAGGGGCTGGACTGTAGGGTTTCCGGACCACAATGGGATTGGAAATTATCAGCCTGATATGAAGGAGAAAATTGGTCAGTAAGAACTGATCAGTCCTGAGCTGTGCTGTAGGTTGATAAAGTGGGCAGGTGCTGGTCATCTAAAACAGGGGAGGGCAGCCCTGATCCTGGGGTGCTGGAATCCAAAAGCCTTTCTATCCTACCTGATGAGTTTCTTTGTCTGAGTTAAGGTGTGGATCAATGGAAAACCTGGTGGATACTAGCACTGCGGGATCAGGGTTGCGTACCCCTGATCTAAGGTTTTGTATTAGTTTAATTTAGCATTGTTTAGAAAGCTGTTTATACCAGTTTTTAACTATATTGTGTATAATATATTGTGTATAATATAAATAAAGTGCGTATGGCTAAAGCTCTAAAAAGTCATGTGATCTATGACACCCCTTCCACCTGCTCCAATCCTGTCCTTCAGTGTTCTTCAGAGTTTCAGTGCCAGAGGAACATCATATTATATTGAACTGCAGCATCCAACCCTGGAGCGCCACCTCTCACCTGGTGTGGA
Organism: Cyphomyrus plagiostoma; assembly: GCA_019775915.2. Lineage (NCBI taxonomy): Eukaryota > Metazoa > Chordata > Actinopteri > Osteoglossiformes > Mormyridae > Cyphomyrus > Cyphomyrus plagiostoma. Next base: position 10,744 of record JABFEA020000050.1, on the reverse strand, counting down.
CACATGGGGGTAACCGTGTCATTGCAAAGAGTGACTGGAAAGTCACCTCTAGTATTGACAGAAATAAACACTCCCTCCTGACAAATGGATCACTCCTAGTGAGCAGACTGCAGTCCTCCGACTCTGGAGTGTACCACTGCAACAAGCGTGCTGTGGCAAACATTGAGGTTTTGACAGGTATGACAGCAGGAATATCAGTCCTAAAACCAAAAGGTTCTATGGGGTGATTTTAACCCAGCAGAAGAATATATAGTGATACCTTGGTTCTCAAACTCATTAGGACTCAAATTTCTTGAAAGTTGAACAAAACACTTTGACCTAGAACTCGATCTGAATATCAGAAGTTGAACCGTGAACACTGACCTAATATAAATTGTACGCGCCAGGAAATGAGT
>JABFEA020000048.1:18309037-18320390 GCA_019775915.2 Cyphomyrus plagiostoma | reverse complement strand
TGTGGGGAAGCAATAAAAAAGGCCAATAGAATGTTGGGTTATATCTAGGTGTGTGGAGTTTAAGTCAAGGGAGGTGACGTTACATTTATATATTCCTTGCTAAGACCCCACCTAGAATATTGTTTGCAGGTTTGGTCACCATACCTTAAGAAGGACATTGCTGCCTCAGAAAAGGTGCAACGGAGGGCTACGACAATGACTCCTGGTGTTAGAGGAATGTCTTATGTGGAGAGGTTTGCTGAGCTGAATCTGTTTAGCCATGAGCAAAGACGACTAATGGGGGGGACATGATCCAGGTCTATAAGATTCTAATGGGTCTGGACGCTGTTCAGCCAAATGGCTATTTCAATATTAATTTAAATACTAGAACTTGTGGCCATAAGTGGAAATTAGCAGGAGAACATTTTAAAACAAATTTCAAGAAGCACTTCTTTACACAGCGTATACTTAGAGTATGGAGTAGTCTTCCTGCTAGTGTAGCGGAAGCTAAAATCCTGGGTTCCTTTAAATCAGAGCTAGATAAGATTTTAACAACTGAGCTATTAGTTAAGTTCTCCCCAAATGAGCTTGATGGGCCGAATGGCCCCCTCTGGTTTGTAAATTTCTTATGTTCTACTTGAGGGCTGCTGCTAGTCATGGCAACACCACTACTAATGCAAGATACAATGAATTGTTAAAACCTGGTCCCTGTTCAGGCACAAGTTATGTAACACTGCTGATTCCTGCCTCAGAACCAACCTATTACACACTATACGTAGGGAGGGAATTTTCAGGGTGGCATAAAGAGAAATACATCATCAGTTCATAGACGAAAGAATATTTACTAACAAAGGTGAGCATATTAGCCTAGCAAATGTACATGTAAATAACGAATTAACAATAACTCAAGAAACCTGGTGTTGAGATGGATAACCATACAACTGAAATGAATATCACAGTCCAAAGTGGTGACCAAAAGTCCTTTTCCAGGTGAGGATGGTCCAAACAATGGTAGGACTTGAAGTCAGAAAAGAAGGTTGGCAGTTGCAAGTAAATCAGGGAAAAAAAAAGTCCTTTCTGAAAATAAAAAAATACACATCCTGCTTTTTACTAAACCTGTATATAATTCAAATAATTGTTACTAAATTAGACAAACAATACATCCACACCATTCAGGAAAACATCTTACATTGAGCCATGAAAACTTCCCATTCCTCAATTAATTAAGGACCTTCCTTCCTTTATTCTGAGCCTTGACAAACATGGCTGCCCTTGCCCTTATATAGGCTCTTGCTCCTTATAGTCCTCTTGGAAATTATACTGACCCTTAGAGGACAGGAGTATAATTGCAGACATCTGGTAACAAGCCATTGTTTGTTACAGTGCCTTGTTACAGCCCACACACACACAGTGCCTGTTACAGCGCAAACATAAACAGTTCCCAGTTACAGCATGTGCACACACACACACACATAGATTTTGTAGCAATTACTATAAAAATCAGAAACCTCTCAAGAATCACTGAGATTTAATTGGTATTTTCTCCATATTGTACATATTGTATTTTATCAGTGAGATTTAAACTTTATTTTAAAAAATTTAAATCAATTTCAATATAAAATTCAGTGTAGCAGTAGTAGTCATCTGGCCAGGACATTGGCTTGCTAAGTGCTTCGGTTGAAAACAAACAGACCAACACGGCCAAAACTCCCAAGGAATGTTCTTGAATGTCCAAGGTCACCAGTACAATGTCCAGGTTTAATTGGGTCTTAGCAAGAAGGGGGTCATTTGATCTATAAGGCCCTCAAATTGCCCCTCGGGGATAAATACAGTTTTGATTGATTGAATAAACAAGGCTCAAAATACTGTACAACTTTACCTTTAAGGTTTCGATTATGGGTCAATCTCAACCAGATTCTCAACCCATGAGTTGCGACCTAAATTTGGGCTGTGGTAAGTTCTGAAAGGGTAGCGAGGCAGAGTTTGAAATATAAGCATTTTAAAATCAGCAAGCTCCTACGCTGATCCACAATCAGATTTTCCAGCCCCAATCCTAGAATTAACCTATAAATGAACCTTGGGTTTGTAACTGCTTAGGGCAAAACTAATGAACACTCAACCAATTTGAGAGGTCAAACTACAGATGCTTAATTCGAAATTACGGTCACGGTGTAAAAAACATGGAGAACCTAATGAAGAGGATTAGAGCCACCATGAAAATATTATTTGCGTTCTGAGATTAAAGTCAGAATTCTGATATTAAAGTCAGAATTAAAATATTTTCATGGTGGCCCTAATCCTCTTCAGTAAGAACCACTGGTCTAGACCATGTGTTTGTGTTTACGACAGACTGGCGAAGGCCAGCACACACAATGTTTTCAATTAAAACTGGCCAGGGCCAAAACACTATCAGCAAGAAACCTGTAATACTGACAGAGCTCACAGCCAATAAAAGCCAACCGTCATGGTCTACAGCCAATCACATGCATCTATGGGTGGTACTACCTAATGACAGGTAACAGAAAAGTAAATTATCTATTTAATGTCTGCTTCTGAAAATTGCAAAGGTGTCGCACTGTAAAACCACAATTTTTAACTATGCATTTTTCATCATGAGAAGAATAAATTACTTGCACAATAACACGAACGTGTTCATACTGTTGATATGAGCAGCACGGAGGTTCACCACTTAGCCTCCGCCATTTATTGGGGCTAACACCTGCTGTACAAGATGCCTACCTTGTGAACAAACAACAACAAACATGTTTATTTTTGTTATCACAACATTACATCATCTCAAAGTGCATTACAGCATCACCCACCCAAAGCCCCCAGTGAGTAAGCCATAGGCGACAGTGGCAAGGAAAATACTCCAGAGAAGGAGGAAACCTTGGAAAGCACTAGACTCAAAGGGGGAGCCCATCCTCCAGGGGGCAGCAGAGGGAGCCCTAACCCTAACCGGACTCAGAGGGGGAGCCAGGGGGCAGCAGAAAAAGTCATATCGGACAGATGGCTAAGTGCCAAGTCACACTGTCTAAGTCATAAGATTTGAGTCACAACCGGGGAGCACGGAGGTGATGACAAGCTGGTGGAGATGCTCCTTCCGATCGTCAGGCAACCAGAAGTAAGATAACACTGTCAGAACCACGAGTTGGATCCAAGGACGTCATGGGTAGTGGCGACGTCAAATGTAGATGGGTGTGCTGGATTTCTTGATTGATCTCCAGGCAGCACACCCCAGGAGGAGTAGGGGAAATAAAATGTGCAATAAGTTCTCTAGCTGAAGTAAGGTCGGCAGTGCTGACAGTTAGGTGAGTGCTATATGAAGGGTAGTGTGCAAACCCTGGCAGATATGGCTATGGCAGCATAAGTAAGAGGGAGAGGCAGGTGGGAATGCAGGACTGGGGAGTCCCTGAAATGCCAGCACTCCTATCCCATAAGCGATTGTGAAGCTAGAGTGACAGCACTGTCAATTCAGTTTATCCAAAGCCGATGGCACTGATGCCCACCCAGCTCTACACCTCACACTATAGGTCTGACTGGGAGTGAGGAGTTAGCTAGAGCTAGAACTAGAGTCCCTATAAGCTAAACTAAACAGGTGTGTTTTTAGTCTAGACTTGAATATTGAGAGTGAGCCTGAAACCTGCACATCAGGTGGAAGACCATTCCACAGCTGAGGAGCTCTATAGGAGAAAGCTCTGCAACCTGCCGTAGCTCTTTCTACCCTGGGTTTGTGTCAGCAGGTCTCTAAGGTATTCTGGTACAAGGCCATTAAGTACATTATAGGTTAATAGCAGTATTTTATAATCAATTCGAGACTTAACTGGTAACCAGTGAAGGGAGTGTAATGTGATTAAAAGAAAGAAAGTGGCAGTACTTTGCAAAAGTGAATCAAGTTGCATTACGTTCTTAGCAAACTGCTCCAGGACTGAAACCATCTTTTCCAGCCTCTTTTTATTAAAATGTCAGGGATAAGTCCACCTGCAACGAGCCACCACTGAGGAGAAGATTCCCTCAAGCGGCATCTAACAAGACTGACGTGTCAAATTCCCAGTGTGTTTGTGAAACAATCCTAATTATTTGAAACAGTGGTTTTTAAAACTCCTTAGACCCAAATATCACTTCAGATCAAAAAGCACACCGGTAAAAAAAAAATCACACTAACCTGAATAACATTACTGAATTGTCATGGTCTCCTCTCCTACCACATGGGGGCACTGTGGCTCGCATACCACAGTGTGAGAAGCACTCATTTAAAATGTAGATAGTATATAACATTTTTTTTGTTATAAAATCTAACAAACACTTCGTTGATATTTTACATTTTTTAATCTTATTTTTTAAATGCATCCCAAAAAGCATAATAAATCACCCAAATCAACAGCTGTTTTGAGTTAATGGCATTCTGAGCTTATCACATGCACTTTCAGAATCTGGCCGGTTGATGGCGCTAAAGTCTTTCATTATATGCTCCACACCAAAACAAAGGAATGAACTACTACTACCATAAATAAATAAATAAATATAAATAAGAATACATATAAATATAGCAAGAAATGTTTATAAAAGTAACCTGGGCCACATTTCTTACAATTCTCCCAAGATCAGGGGATATTCCACAAAGCAAGATTTCTCAATTAACTGGCTTAACTTGAGCTGGAAGTCATGATTATCCAATAGGAATGCTCCTTACCTAAACTCTTACTGGACAATGATGATTATCCAATAGGAATGCTCCTTACCTAAACTCTTACTGAACAATGATGATTATCCAATAGGAATGCTCCTTACCTAAACTCTTATTGCACAATCATGACTTCTAGTTTAGTTATTGCACAATCAAGACTTCTAGTTAAGTTAACTCACCTAACTGAGAAATCCTGCTTTGTGGAACACCCCCAGAGTAATTCTCCACACTGCCTGATAGGAGGTTCAGAGTGATAGCTGCCATTACAGGCTTGTATTGAGCCAGTTTGGCAACTGTTTTCTCAGAGACTTGAAGTGACCATCACACCTGCTGCTCTTGACTGAAAATAAATAATAATAATAATAATAATAAAACACTACCGGACAGAGATGAACAACCAAAAAACTCCCCTGCCGCCCCTTTCTGAAGCACCTGTCTATCACACAGAGCTTAATTTCCTTTGTTTGCAGTTTGAATAGTTGGTTTATCCTGGGAGCAACAGTCACCTTCTCTGAAGTTTAGTAGAGCAAGTGCTCTGCTTACTTAGAAATGTCATATTCATTAAAGAACTGTTATGGCAGCTTCTAATGAAGTCTACAGTGTGTGTCCTTCATGCTGTGAATTCCTGTAATCAAATGTTTTCCTTTAATAAACCAACTATCCGTCCTTCATAACCTGATTATCTAGTACAAGGTCACAGTGAACCTACGGCTTTTCCCATGAAGCACAGAATGAAAGGCAGTGCACACCCAGAGTAGGATGCCAGGCCATTGCAGGTGCGAGGACTGTGTCACTTTCTGCAATAATAATTAACAAAATACCTTATTTTATCAGCTATAATCCAGTCTGTAATCTGTCCATCTTCCCCAGTAACCTCCTAAATATTCAGTACCATAGAGAGACTCTTGTTATACAAAAACTTAGTAACACTCAGAAATGCTCATTAGCATTGGTCGTTTTATTTCTCTTGACATACTTAGGCAATTACTGTCATTTTATTTTGTTTTCTCCCTAAATATGTGCCGGACTGTGCATCACGTTTCCTAGCACACCCCAGAGGGCAGAGAACACAACACAAACTATGACAGCTAGAATTTTGGTGAACACTGTGAGTGGACCAGCACACCAAAGCATAATTAGTGCAGTTTAAAGGAGCAGGAGATCCTTACTGGGACAGTTTTCCTACCGCAGCTGAATCCCGGAACAGCTTCAGTATCTTAAAAGTAAATCTCAAGTTTATACCGGCTGGCTTCCCTAGTGCTAGTACCTTGTCGTTTTAGTATAGAGACCAAATGAAATTCAGCACCTGATCCCCCAGGTTGGGGGCTGGGTGTGGGGCCAACGACCCCACCCTGTAAAACTTCCAGCAAGTTATGGAAACGAGGACGAATGCTACAATAATGGAGCCTGTAGTGGACTTGAGGCTAATAATTAGCAGTAAGACGGGTTCTTTTGAAAGCCTCCAGCAGGAAGTAAGAGGTACAACTTACTCAGGCCCAAGACTAAGGTCTGCCTAGGAACGTGTTTGAAACATCCAGAAGAGCGCCGGTACTCAGTGAGATGAAAATGCACAGGTTGAGCTTCCTTGGGATTCCTGAATGCTGATGGCTTGGCCACATCCTCACAATGGACTGGAACTATATACCAGTGGTTGCTCTGAGATGGACACCAGCTCAGAAGCGCAGACAAGGCCACCCTAGAACAACCTGATGGCGAACTGTGATGAAAGAGCTAAAGAAGATGGACCTAACATGGGGAGAAGTGAAAAACGTCAGCCAGGACAGGAGCAGATGGAGGCATATCGTCGACGTCCTATGACCTTTCGGTATGAAAAGGATTAATGAATGATTATATCAGCAGGACAGGGGGTGGAAGAAGTCTTGTAGATGGTGAACATTTCTTTTTTTCAGTGAGTTAAATTAATCTTCAGGGAAGGGACTGAGCCATTCTTTATTCAATAAATTCAATTCAATTTAACCCGAATAAAAAAAACAGCTTGAGTCACATCTCTGTGTTAAATGGAAAAATTCTGGGATGGCAGTGATCATTTCCACGATTTCTTTAGTACAAAAAACAACCTACGAAAATGCCTGATTCATGCTATCCTGCAAGATGGTATCAATGACATCATGACATCAGGTGACATCATCAGTTCCAATTTAATGATTATTACACAAAATTTAGCATTGGATTTTTAAATTATGATAACTTGTATAATTATCGCAATTTATAATTAATTTTAGTTAACAATAAAAACGTACATTGTTAAAACATATACAGTACACGTACTGTTGTTTTAGATTTCAGAACAAAAATATAAAATGCAATGAAATAAAAACAAATAAAATGTCAAGGATGGTATCATATACATTTGGATTTTTGACAGTTTTAAAACCTTTAATATTGTTCTCCAGAATCAGCAACCCACACCCTCACTTGATTGTTAATTAATAGTATCTTGACATTTATCTTTTTTTTTAAAAAAAAAAATTATAAAAAAAAAGCAGCAGAACATTTCATTGGAACCCCTGCTCTGACACAAGAACAATTCCAGTGCCCATAATTGCTGGTCCGGAACAAAACGATTCCAGAGCCAGATTAGTCTGCATCTTATTGACACTGACATGTTTTCCTCACTGATACCAATCCACATAAGCCGTTTTAAAACAGTAAACCATTCACTGACAGCTGTGTAAAGATAGGCTTCTGTTTGTGGTAGCATTCAGCTTGCTAGTTAGCATCCAGATACCATGTGCTATGGAATAGTTTTAATATAAATTAATGTATTATTGATGTATTATTTTATTTTATTTATTTAAATTATTATTTTTTTTACTGCTCTTGGTGGGGGGGGGGGAATCCTCTGGGTTGGCCATTCCTGAAATAATGGATTCTCGAATACATACGTGTCATTAGACAGCAATGCCATGCTACCTTGCACTATAAGCACAAAACACACCATTGATCTGGAGAGTTCAGTGTGCCTGGAACGTGACCACTGCACCGTTTCCACCTCTGCTGGGACACCCTGACATCTGCTGAGAGGCGGACATGAGTCACAGCTTTTGTGGGGCAAAGTGGTGGGTTATCTACGCACTAAGGCTCAGGGTGACCTCCACGCCAGCCAGGAGTAATCCATCCGCCCCCAGGTCGGGGGGTTTCCTTACATCGACAAATGACCATAAGCACGTCCATCTCAGGGGCACCTCACCCTTTGGTTGGAAAGTGGAGTTATATGTCTGTGTTTGTCTCCTCGTATCTGATGATTCCAATTCTACTGGAAGATGGGATATTCTAGACCTTGGCAATGTTACTGAATCTGTGTTAATCATCTACCGGTTAGAGGAGAAAAAATGCATAATAAAGAACACTTTAACAAAACTTGAAAAGTAGACTTCTATGTAATGATTATATTGTCTGTTTGATAAAGCACTGCTGCATTACAGTACAGATCACAGATCTAGAAATTTAATATGACAATAGGCATTCAGTGGTGGCAGACATATCCTCTGATTCATCGACTTAATTGCGGTCCTTATATTTCAATAAAATCAGAGCTTCCTGCTGTCTGGTAGTCACTATTTATAATTTATTATTATATTTATATCTCTAGTCAAAGTCAATACTATTTTATTCAAGCTGAATTAAATATAAAACCCTGTGAATCATTTATTAGGGCAGACCTTAGTCGGACCTGTAATCCATTAATCTCGTCATGTTTTCTCTCACGCACACAATACATGGAGGTGTTTTCCTCAGCGAAAGGACACGACGCAGGGAGCGTAGGGGTTGGGAAAAAGAGCCCGGGGGGGCTCAGTATCCCTGGAACATGGAGGGGGCCATTCGGTGAGAGGGCGACCCCACCTGAAGCAGGGTGAGGGGAAGAAATTAGAATTTGACTCAGTGTAAGAAATAAAAAAATGTCATATTAGTCCAAGGAAAATCTACGCGGATTTATGGAATGTAATTAGACTGTGTGTTGATCTACCAACCAAACCTGAATTACTCAACTTTAAGTTGTTATGACTAGTTTTGACAAATGGCAGCCCTAGGGGAGACTGGCAAAAACTGAGCAGTTTATTACTCAAACAGGGGACAGAGCAGAAAAAGGACAGAAAAAAATCCATACTAATAATATTTTATAAAACAAAGCAAGGTTCCCACCTGCTAAGACGTAGGCTTTCTGTCCAAGGCAGGTGCCATTTCCCAGATGGATTAGCGGGACCTCAGAGCTGACAGGCAGGGTTAGCTGGTTTGGAGAACCTTGCTGGGTTCACGCTCCATTTTACTGGAAGAGGACCAGTGTACCTGGGCATGGATTTTATCAAGGAATGAGGTAAGGAGAGTTTCTCAATATGTTTCTCAATATACTTGACCATACGTGTTCTTGTGTACGCCTTTTATGTCATCTTCCATTGCCAAAGACCAGGTCTAATATTCAAGAACAGAAGTACAGAGAATGTTGTTGCCCTGCCCCAAATATCAAGGATACATCGTTTGCATCCTTGCTAAACGAGACAAATACCATGCATGATTCATTGCACCTCAAGTTCAGTATTGGGAGGCAGGTTATTTTAGCAAATTATCTTGAGATAAATGAAGGTTTGAGGTAAGTTACTTGTAGTATAGACATTCATAATGACAGCCTTTGAGGAACTATTGCTGTCCATGAAGATACTCTGCAGCGGAGTAACTACAGGCATCGACAGATGTGTTAAGGGCACAAGGAACCCTTTTCTGTTACTCTGTTAGTGCTCTGTTCTGTTAGTGCTCACTGTGCCCTGAAAAACATAACTTTGACTTGTCTGCCATATGAGTTTTTGATAGACAGTTGAGCAAAGCTTCTGATGATACAAAGAGCCATGCTCCCTAACTGTTTGTTGCAGGGCTCTGCAGCCACTGGCGCAATGACTGGATGACTAGCACAGCTGCCCCATGCCTGTGGAGACCAGGGTTCGAGTCTCTGTCCCAGCTCTGTGTATGTGGAATTTGTATGTGCTTGCTGTGACATCATGCAGTGCAGAACTGGTGTTGTGTGGGGGTGTGACCCTGTGATGGGCTGGCATCCAGTCCTGGGTTATTCCCTGCCTCATACTCATAGCATCTAGACCCTTGTGACCTTGCATAGGACAAGCAGTTGGATGGATATTTCTGTACCTCTGACCCAGCCCTGGAGACTAAAGAGTCGTGCTTAGACAGAGTGGCTGAGGCACCCTATTAAGACATAGTTTATATTAAAAATCAAAACAAATGTGCTAACGTCAGCCGGAGGACTGATGTCAAGCCCAAGGCAATTTTATTTTTAAATGCATCCCCAAGAGATTACAGCAAAATCACCAATGCTGTCATTAAACAAAGCATAAGTGAGCCACCAGTTCCAGGAACGGAGCACAGCAGCTCCACGTCTGTGCAATTTATGGATCCTCTGAGTGTTTACCAAGTCTGTGCCTACCCTTGACTCACTGGAAGAAATGGCTGTCTGCCGGCATTATAATTCTGCCATAATGGAAGCCGTTTTTAAAGGCATTCTCATCTGAGAGCCCTGACAGCACTGTCACACACTCACCCTTACCCTCTATCCTATAATCTATCCTATAATGCTATCCACAGCTTTTTAAACAGACACAGACATAACAAATGGTGACACAAATCTGCCGTTTGAAATCTGTCTCTCTCCTGCACACATGAGACTCAAACGCTAAATTTCTTCCCCTTCACTGTCAAAGTGCCTCCTCCACAACTCAGACAAAGGAAATCGATGGTGGACACAGAGGGTCGCTCTAATTAAGCAAGCCAAGAACATGACAGACATTACGAGTAAACATGCAGTAACATGCAGTGTTCCAGATGTGCTTTCTTAACAAGAAATGTTACACCATAAAGCTGAAGAATCGGTCTTTAAATGGCCTGAGGGTGACGGTCTTTAAAGCACCACTGCTTTTTAAACCACGTTCATCATTAGATGACGAGTAAAGTTCATTATAAAGATGTCTTCAAACAGTGTGGGATTCAGCACTTCAGCATGTATTACTGGTTATAGGTTTTGACGTGCATCCATGGTGCACACTGGCCCTCGAAAATGCCACACAAATGCTACATGGGGTGGAATGGCTTGAGTCACTTACCTGTACATCACTATTTTCTGACCTTGGACCATAATGGTGGTGGTGGCTTTTTTCTTGGGGGGGGAGGGGGGCAAGGTGCAGGATCTGTCCAAGCTGATTGGTCTGGAAGACAGATAGAGCACTGAGATGCACATATATGGATCAGGGCATGTTGGCACAGTGGTTAGTACTGTTGCTTCACACCTCTGGGACCAGAGTTCAAGGCTCTGGCATGATCCCTCTGTGTTGATGTGTTGACCTCCAGGTACTCTCCTTTCCTTCTCTTCCCCCACTCCAAAAACATGCTGAGGTGAATGGTATATGAATGTGCCCTGCAATGGGTTGGCACCCCATCCTGTGATGTTTGCGTCTTGTACCCATAGGCTCCAGGCCCCCCCCATGACCCTGAATAAGACAAATAGGTACAGAAAACAAAAGGATGGGGTTCTGACTGCAATGGCATGACGAGTGCAGTGAGACCTGTTGTCTGATTCGCATGATGTGGCGCAGTGAGACCTGTTGTCTGATTCGCATGATGTGGCGCAGTGAGACCTGTTGTCTGATTCGCATGATGTGGCGCAGT
>JABFEA020000048.1:18212336-18226202 GCA_019775915.2 Cyphomyrus plagiostoma | reverse complement strand
GTTCTGAAGGCGAAAGGGGGTCAAACACCGTATTAGTATGGTGTTCCTAATAATCCTTTAGGTGAGTGTATGTTGCTTGTATTGTGCCATTGTGGATTTTCAGTGTACATTTACACAGGTCTCTGTGTTTGTCGTCTGTTCGCTGTATATCTTGAGTGTTGCAATGATTCTCTGTCTGTTTATACCCTAGTTGTTCATTAGTTTCATAGTGTTTCCAACTGTAGCAGGCTGTGGCAAGACAAATGTCCACCGATCTTGGTCGTGTGGCAATGTGGCAATAAAGATTGGGATTCAATGCCTCTAGGATCCACAAGTTGCCCCATCCTGTGTTGCACATGGCCATTGCCTGCGCGCAATGTGCAGCAGGAGGCAGGGACGTATGCAATTTACTGCAAAGAGGTGATAATGTTGAGATTATACTCCTTGTTTTGTCATTTAAGGGAGTGACTGACTGCCAGTCTGTATTACAGACATGCAGCCTGCACAGGTGCAGCTGGGTCTCTTATGAAAACGCAAAGACATTGCAGAGTTTACTTCGTTGTTGCAGCGTCGGCTGCCATTTTAACTTTGACAAGAGCGGGAGGCTTTGCTGACTCACCACACCTGTGCCGTGTGTCACAGCTGTCTCACCTTTCCCTGGTGACCGCGTGGCCGCTGTAATGAACTCCAAGACCACCACCAGACATCAAAAGCTTCTTCATCATCCCGTGGCATCTTATGAGATACAAGCTAGCCAAGGAGCTCTCTCTCTCTCTCTCTCTCTCTCTCTCACACACACACACACACACATACACACACCACACATGTATTCTTATCTTTATGGGGAATCTCCATTTATTTGGGCAAAATCCTAATCCCAATAATGATGACTTTAACCACTACCCAGCTCTAACCTTAAGTAACCAAATGAAATATAAGACTTTTGACATTTTAAGTTTTTTGATAAAATAGATTCCCCTTGTGGGAACTGAAAAAAATGTTTTTTTTATCACATTGTGTGGACATTTGGTTCCCACAATGTAATTGATACATAACCCACACACACGGACACAGGCCGACACATTACTGCGAGTTGTGTGCTTCGCATTATAACATGCTCTGCTTCACATGTGCCTCGGTTCACCCGTTAGCTTGTTAACAGCTGCTCCACGTCTCGCTCTGTTCCGTTCTGTGTTATATATCTCGTATCGACATTCTTTTAAAGTTGCTCTGGCATCTGCTAGAGAGGAATCAAAAGAGTGTGAATTAAATCCCTGGCCCCGCGAAGCAAACCAGACCCAGAGAGGCTGTCGCCGTGGCGATGGCGGGTCGGGATAGCGGGCGGATGGGCCGCGACGCGCCTCCTGTTGGACTGTTCTCCGTCTGAAGCCCCAGGCAGGAGGGAGGCGGGGGAGAGTGTGGAGAATCTCACCAAATGGTCCACCCACACACAGCTTTCCCGGGCGGCACGGATCCCCCGCATGTCGGCGGTATGGCGTCGGTACGAGACAGAAGCCTGGCGTGGGCGAGTGGGCCACATGTTGCCAGGAGTGTGGCGGCCCCACTTCCTGCAGAGCTGGGCCGCCCGAAAAGCCTGAACCACCGGGATCGGCCCGTTTCCATAGCAACGAGGCCACGATGCCAGTACGCCAAAAAAAAGGCATTATCGCACCAGTTAACGAGTAGCCTAACAAGCCTTTCTGATAATGAAGGTGGCCATGACATGACAGCTATACAGATAAGTGCTGAATGGCGACAGGGGCCGATTGGTAGCTGCACCAGCGTGGCACAGATACCGACAACAAATCAGACAAGAAAGAAATACAAAATAAACAGAATGGAGCCTCTGCTTGATGCACCACAATGAAACGTGTCCTCTACATTTACGCCATAAGTGGCGAAGCAGGTGATAGCTAATTCACCAACCAGGAAGCAGCACCTTACTGGCATTTCACCCAGCAACCTTTGCAATCACAAGCACGCTTCTGTGACTGTTAGGCCACCACTGCCCCAAAAATGATTCCAAACGAAATGCCCAGCTCCACAGGTCGGTCCCTTGTCAGCCATCACGTTGCTGATATTTCTCTCTTAAGGGCTGTTTTTACCCATTACCTGACTGTAAAGTTGGAACAAATGACATCAGGAGCTGCTGGGATAGCCAGTGATGTGTCAATCAGATTCTCACGTTTCTCCTGTCTTAAATACTCGTGTGGAATATGTGCAAGAAATAAAATAGGCTGTGCCTGACAACAGTCTTCACATACGGCTGGAGTTATTAAGTTATTAAGTGATTAAAAATTTCCAGAGGTGGATAGTTCAAGTCCAGAAAGTAGAAATCCAGACTGAGATTTTGCTTCAACCAAGCAGTTGAGCATAAAGAGTCACAGTCACAGATACTCAGCTGGTTGGGTGAAACAAAATCTTCCTGAATATTACTTTCTGGACCTTAACTGTTCGCCAAATATATTTATTGAGACAGAACAGAAATAACAACAAACATGTGCAGGCTAAACCATGCAAAAGAAATTGTAGAAGACGCAGAACCAAAACATTTGATTGGTTTGACCCACCTACACTACAACCTGGTTGGCTATCCTTCTGAACCAATCATTTTTCATTCTGCCCTCAGAACATTTTTGTATAAGTAAAATTCCCATGATCCGCAACTGGGGGATTAAGGGCCCAGCTCAGGCACCCAATAGCAAATTCACTCTCCCGACCCTCACATTTGAACCTGTGACCTTCTGATCATAGGCACTGCGCACTAACCAGCAAAACCACACGCCATCTGTCATGGACAGTCTTTATCCATAACATAGCTGGATATTAGTGTGTGACCCATTTAACGGGAATCTCCCTCAATGACACAATAAGTCGATTGAAACCATCGTCCCATATGGAGCTCATTTGACATCCCATTATTTGCTTAAAAAAAGGTTTGACTTTTCAGCCAGACTCCCTGTGAGAGTTTGGCCAGTCATCACAGATACCGGCATGGCTACCGGGAGGTCAGCTGTAGAGAATGGCAGTGGAGTGAGCCCAGCTCTGCTTTGACCCGGCCAGAGAAGGAAGGCCAGTCAGCGAGGGTGGCATCGCAGGATCGCTATAAGAATGCCCGGCCACTTCATGCACCCGATAGCGACAGTCTCTGCACACTTCATTTCCCTTGCAAATCACCCTGCTTTCCCTGGCTGCTGGCCGCCCTTTCTCGAAACACACGTAGGCACACACGCGCGCACACACACACACACACCCCTAATCTCCCTCCTCAGGCCTACAAATAAAAGGCCACATAATCATTAAAAGAGATGAGATTATTACTCTGAGAGTTGTTTGATTCTGAACAATGGGAAGGAGGAGTGGGTGGCGACGGGCATTAGCCGGAGGCGTCGTCTAATGTGTGCTGTTCATTCATTGGATCGGTGCGGCCCATGTGAACGAGGAGGCCCCACCCCCTAGGCCCCCCACTGCACCTTCAGGCGTTTAATGACCCTGTTGTGACGAAGGGTAGGATGTGGATATCTCCGGTGCAGTCCACATGGTTTAGGCTGTCGGCATTTAGCACTGAAGTTCACACCTGCCCCGTTTGTTCAGTTCCTAACCCTCTCTGTGAAATATTTTCTTTCATATCTCAGTTTTCGACACACTTTCTCGTATTACATTCTAAAGCGATATTTGAACTCAATAATATCAGGATTGTGCATCATGAATATGGATAGTAGGCTGGTTTATTGTAAATCAACTACTTTTTTTGGTGTGTTTCTTACATTACATTGTCTCCTCCTGCCTATCAGTGCCCTACACAACAACGAAGAACCAATCACAAATTGGGCCAGAGGCTAGGCCACACCCTCAGGCAAAGGACCCGTGTTTGCCATTTTCTGCTATGGTCAAGGCTTTCCCATACATGCTACATGGGCTTTTTTTAAGATGCCGGTTTGCTTTAATCCAGCGCCCAAGGCTCCCCAGAGAGCATCAACAGTCTCCGGCCTCCTTATTCTGCTCCTTCCTCAGGACTCCTGTCGGAACAGCTCGCCGAACGCTGGCGGAGTCGAGTTTGAGGACGGCGGCGTGCGACGTGTCCCTGGCGTACACCTCCCACATTCCATCTGCTCTGCCGGCGATGACGCTTCTCCACTCCGCGCCTTGTTTTGCTCGAGGGCCGTCGCCATGACCGGTGCTGTTTTTCTGGTTTTTTGGGGGTTTTTTTTTGGAGCGCTGCAATATACCAAATGATAAAAGGGGTGGAAACCCCCCCCCCGTGTGCATCTAATCGCTCATTCACGCCGCCCTTAATGACTTGTCAGTGCCTCTGCCCTTCCATTTTCTGTCAAATTAATTCTTTTCTTGCTCCCCGGATAAAGGCACACAAAGGACTCCCTGCACAATATAATGAGTCATTAAAATTCAGCCGCTCCGTGCTCTGGCCCTTGGCACTCTCCCCCAGCCTGTGCAGAACTCCCGGCTGGCACGCATGCATCCTTCCAGCTTAAAATTCCACCCCATGAACTGCAGGCAAGGGACCTGCCTCCTCCACAGTTGTAGCTTGAGGTGGCCTGGTCAGGGCGGGGATGCCGGGTCGTGCTCAAACTTGAGTGCATCGTGACATAGGGAGCGGCGAGCGCTACATGCTAAGCCCAAGTACAAATAAAATCAGGATTGGGAGGGCGGTTCTAAACGGGCGTCGGTCATGCCCAGCTCTCTCCAGAGAGTCTGAGAGTTCCCCACCCACCTGGGTATCCTTAGAGACGAGAACCCATAACCCACACAAGAGCAGAGGCCGCGTGTATCTGAACAGTCATGATCAGTTCTAATCATGCAGTGATCAGTCCATTTTATGCAGATAGATCAATTACAGCTCCAGTATTACATATTAATCTCTATGTGTGATTTAATACTCTCATTACTGTATTTAGAGGATGGCGCGATTTGTGACCAGATGATACAAGGATGCTGGGTTTCTGTTGCCTGCATGCTTTATAAACAGCCTAAACGGGTAGAAGCTGAACTTGAAAAAAGAGAGTAGCTGACAAAGCCCACCCGTGTTACACGTGCTCAACGGTAAACAATGTTCATTTCAAACTCGGTGGCATAAATAGGAACGCGAACCATCCATTAATCGCGCCTATGAGTGTGTGATGTGAGGATTATAAAGATAGGTAGTTTTGTTATTGGCATCTGAAAGCAAATTTCGCCTTACACGTGGACGATTCGAGGGCTTTGGGTTTGTTGCGTACAGTATCTCCTTTACCCGATTCTCACATAATTCGGTCATTGTGCGCTTGCTATTGTCATGCGTTGCTATACGAGCTTGCCAACCTGCTGCTGGAAACGTCGCTAGTCCAATCATACAACCGAGTTGTCTCGCTCATAACTTGAGGTTGCCATAAAGTTATTATGATAGGAGGGTTAAACATGCGTATTTCAAAATAAAGTTTCTTAAATGAAATTTTGACAGCAATTTTTATACGCATATGAAACTGCGTTTATAAAATGTGCAACTATGCAATGCGTTTCGTTTAAACTATCGCACATATGAAATGTAGTAAGTTATATAATGGCCACTGAGCTTCTTGGCATGGCAAAAGTCGTAGTTTAGTATTCTGCATAAACGCAGCATATTTTCAAAGGTCAAAGCAGCCATGGAAGTTACAAACCGAAACCCAGACACCATACCGTCGCGCCGCCAAAGTACCATCTGCTGTTAATTTATACAGTTTTCCTGATATCAATTGCCACAACCGATTTATTTAAATGGTTTATTTAAAAATGCAAAATAACGCATGATGGAAAACAATTTTTATTTTTCTTTGAAAACGGTCAGAGAAAAATGTTAGCGCTGCCTGAAAGATTTTCTGTAGGCCTTTAGTTAATATTTTAATTACATCTTGTCTGCTTCAAAGACATTATAAAAAGAAATATATAGAAAATTACCTATATACTGTTTTATGTTTCATGGAACATGATGCTCTTTCTTGTGACAAGCAGTACATTTTCAAATTGCTCATAAAAATACCATAGCACCACATTTGGGAAGTTTTCCGTGTTTCTTTACAGTGTATCAGAAAAATCAAATGCACATCCATTGCGTTACATATCATTTTAATTTAATGACATATCGGACAGCCAAGTACTTCGAAAACAATAAGTACGCGAAGGCACGCGGCAGTGTAAAATGATAATGCTCCACGGCAAACAATAAGCCTGCGATTAACGTGAAAGACAACGTTCTTACGCACGTTATGCAGACAAGTTATGCAGCCTAAAGGCGATTTTCTCAAATTGCCCTTTCAAGAAAGTGGTTAAGTGCGTCGAAAAGGATTTGCCCTATGGTGCTTATCGGGTAGTTAAAAAAACCGTCACGAAAATCATAATTCTTACGAAAATCCGCATGAAAATAAAAACATTTACGCCTATTCATTGTAGGTTTGTAAAAATCCAATTATGTAGGCCTATTGATTGTTTAGGCCTGATAAAAAGCTATTTCGCCCTAATTAGTATGGTTAGTATAATAAGGATGGCACTCTACATTACAGAAATATGTTTCAGTTGCCGAGGAACACTGCAATCTATTCAGTAAGGTATGTATTTGTGTGTCCTTAACTTTTCCGGTTTCAGATATCTGGTAGACGATGGCAGCTTTATATTTTTAACTGGGAACTTAATTTGTTCTGGGTACCTAAAACTGGGTAGGTGATGCAAGCTCACGATCATAAAAGTATTCATAAAGATTAGATTTATTATTTTTATTATTGCATTTTGTTATCATTTTGAGTTCTGTAATTTATGAAATAAGAAACGGAAATATGTCAAATTCAGGGAACTGTCTTCCCTATAGACGTGTCATTCAATAGCCTCTTTACGAACACACCATTAACCACAATTAAACATTAATTAACAATATATTTCTTTAGATTTACTCGAAGATGATTATTTTGGCGCTGGTTTTATATTCGAATATATTCTGACACGGAATAAAAAGGTCAATAACTCATCAAAATCTAATTTCGTAATGCTCTATCAAATTCTAATTCTTGTCCTCACCAGAAATGTTTGCATATGGGGCGCATTTACTGTGGGGGGATGCTCGTGGGACCGCATGCACCACTGTACAGTGTTCAGGTGAAGCTGGGGAAGCGGCAGAGGCTGACTAGCGACGGTCCTTCATCAGCTTCAGCATTGATCGCTCAGTCCACCTGGCCCATCACTCACAGCGCGTATGGTGCTACCGCATCCGTTCCTTTAGGCGCCATCCGTCACATTTCGCCGGGCATAGCAAAAGACACCTGTTGCCTCAAATGACATGTACTTGGTTGTGCTGCTGCTTGGTTTCCAGGTTAATAATCCGTAACATCTGTACTTTTTGTAACTTATAAACGAAATGTTGTTCTGATTTACCTAAATTCTCATCAGGCTTTCTACTGCTGTAAGATAAAAAGGCGATATATACGTGAAACAAAAGGGGAAAAATCAATAAGCATGATTATAAAAGGGAACATTTTAACAGCAAAAATACTTGTACCGTCTCGAATTACTGTTGAGTCTGATTTTGGTGATCTGACATCGCTTAAGAAAACAGTTTGAAAAGTCATGCATGATAGCTACTAATGGACTTCAACGTAGCCTCGAATTTATTTGACTGGTCCCAGTACTCTAACAGCAATGAAAAACGTCTGTTTCGTTTTTAAAGAACAATCTTTCCGCAGTCCACGCAGTTTAGCGTACACTCACGCGCAGGTGCACTACTGGAAGAGTTGATGGTTTTAAGATGGTCCTCATGGAGGACTTTCCCTCGATGTCTTAGTACAAACATATCTAGAAGATAAAGACGTCCGCGATATAAGTGAAAAGAGCCGAAGACATTCACAAAAATCCTTGCATAAATCAGTAGGCACTTGTATATTTTATTCCTAATAGACTTACTTTTTTCTGTTGTTAGTTGGCACAACACCCAATCTAACTATTACTTTATTAGTGCAGAAAACTATGAGACGCCCGAAGGTCCGTAAGAATTAGTTAGTGATGGGCTGATAGTCCATCTGCAAGGAAGATGTTCATGGCCTTGACAGAGTTGTGTATACCGGCTGGTCCCAGTTGTGTGTGGGACTATGCGAAGGCGGCATGGACAAGCTGTTGATCAGTGGACTTCCATATGCCCGGCGGGAGGAATGAAAATACGGGTATTGGTAAATACTGGAGGGGTATCCCGAATATGGATTGTAGTAACTGGAGCTCTGGAGGTCAGCGTAGTCACACTGAGAGCTGGAGAATGAGGCTCCCGCGGCTGAGGCGGTAGAAGTAACGCAGGACTGACCGCTGTACGTCCCGAAGTCAGCGTGGGAAGGGGAGCTGTGGGAATGATCGCTGTAGTGACTCGGGCTCAGTTGCTCGGTTTTAATATGCGGCCGCTGTTGTCCCGCTTCAGTACCGGTCGGGGACGTGGCCGATGTGGCACTTTTCCTGTTCCAGAGGGGGCCATTCGCTCCCGGGTGACTGTATGAGGAATTGTATGAAGCGATCGCCGCTGAGTTTTGTCCGTGGCAGTGATCCGGGGGCAAAGCGGAAGCCGTATGACCGTTTAGTGGCAAATATTGGTCGAATTCGTGGACGTCAAAGGTTTCCATGTTACTAATAACATCGGTGCTAAGCTCGGATATGTCTACGTTACTGAAGTCGATGTTCTGTCTAGCGGAGTCCAGGATTCGCCTCCCTTCATGCTTGAGGTCCTGTTTTCCTCCATGATGTAGATCAGTTTTCGGGGTGGTGGGTGGGGTCGGGGGACCATGACTATGGCCTTTACGAGAAAGAAAACAATATGAGTTTTACGAAAGCAGAAGGAAATTAGTCATACCTGCTGTTGTACTGTACAGTAGAATGAAACCCATAAAATGATTAAACTTTCCAGTATTCCGTTAAATTCCTTATTAACCAGCATTGTGACGTCAACAATTAATAATTAATAAGCAAGCCCCTGCTCTGCAAGCACTCACTTGTATGCTCTGGGTGATGATGGTTCTCTCCGATGCCTCCCAAGCCGACCATGCCTGGCTCAGACTTGTACATCTGGTGACTCAACTCTGCCCCAGAGTCAGAGTCACTCTGGCCGGGCTTTACGCTTTTCCGCCGTCGGGGCTGATATTTGTAATCGGGATGGTCTTTCTTGTGCTGGACCCTCAGCCTCTCCGCTTCCTCCACAAACGGCCTCTTTTCGTTCTCTGACAGTAAACTGTAAGTAAGAAAAACCCATAATTATTAATATGAAACTGTCACGATGGTTTAGAAACGTTTCGCACATCCTTTCTGATTATGAAATAGGCCTATATGAAAATTTAACACACTATTGCGGAAACTTATAAAAGGACACTCAAACGACAGGTCGTCGGTCGGAATATCTTCATTGTCATTATTATTAAAAATCTGACATAAATGAGCAATGAAAAACACTCAGATCTATATTACAGAACGTTATTGTTATTATTTTAACGGCTTCAATTTTGTGAGACAAATAATAAATACAAATATAAGTAGGCCTACAATTTCATTTTTTAAAAAAAGCACAATATCACTAAACATTAAATACATTTAAAGTGAACGATGACTGAATGACCAATTAACGTTGCTTGTATTTAAGGAAAATTAACACTTTCAAGACTAAATAAAATATCAAGCAATTTGATATAAAATAATGTAAAGAAATGTATGAAAGACAATAAGCAAAATAAGGAAACTAACCGCCATAGTTTTCCAAGGGTCTTACTGAGCTCCGCGTTGTGGAGATGAGGATACTGATCCGCTAGTTTTCTGCGCGCCGCTTGTGCCCAAACCATGAAGGCGTTCATCGGTCTTTTGACGTGGGGTTTGTTTTTCAGCGATCCGTTTCCCCGTACAGGCATCGGAACAAGTGACCAATCGTATCCTTTCAGGACTTGGGACACCGCGTCTCGGATGCAGGCTGGGAAGCGTTCGTCTTCCTCACCGTCCATTTTCTTGCTCATCCCTGTCATGAGCAGGGAGCCATGTCCGTCTGATCCCGTCGGTGAGGATGGGACATCTGAATCTGAGTCGTCCTGTGACATTGAGCTTGTGGTCCCTGCAGGACTGCAAGGTTGTTCCGTCAGGGACTTGTCGTGCTCTTCAGTCATTTTTAACATTGGATCAAACCAACCCCGAGCAAAATACGTTTTCGTTGGCTTACTGTTAAAGAGATGTAATGATTCTTAAAAAGGATAATTAGAATATGTATATGACCTACTGTAAATGGCAAGGAATGCGCATATTCACGCAACGTTCGCTACGTTGAAATAAAATTATTGTACAATCAAAACAAAGCAGACAAATGTATATCCTCGTGTGTTCCGTTTTCTTCTTCTTCTTCTTCTGTTGGCTGACCGTTGACTACTGTCTCTATTCCACACTGTGTCCAGTGGGTATGCGTTGGATGAACTTTGTTAAAGTTCCTTTCCATTCACCCCACCTTCTCTCTTCTGATTGGTCGATCGCGCGGTGGACTCTCTTACATAGATCTGCACGTTTTAAAGGGTTTTTGTATGACGATAAACATCCCTCCATCCACCTTTTGTCTTGGTCAATGTCGTGCAGATGGGCGTAAATATTATATGAAAAGTTTGCTTGTAAATGACTTACTTGTGAGATTTGTGAATAATTACCACGCCCCCTGCACGATTTATTTTTTTTAAATGTTGCAGTAGTAATTCTTCACTGCCTTGCATTTCGTTAAAACTATGTAGGTGTAGAACAGGAGACAAAATACATAGTTTATTATTTATTCCTACAGCGTATATTACTTATCCTATAGGCTATATTGAATTTAAAGTACAATGCTATTTCAGTAAAAGTACAATCGGCTAATTTGAGAATTGCAAATCGCACAAACGGGGATTATATTCTTAGCTAATAATTCGGAATGTTTTGTTTTTAGCTGTTATCAGCTATTGAGTCAGTGGGCAGGCCGTTGGGGTCTTCAGAGTGAGTAATTTATATTGACCTCAAGCTGGAAGTGACACGTGAGCCGAGTAAGCAAGACATCTGTGACAGGTGTGGTTTCGGCGCTGAAAACATAAGCTTTTACGCTGCTTGTGTTAAATTTATGATTCTAACTGTAACGAACCGGCTTTCTTGGGATGCATGTCGAGTATTTAA
The DNA here is from genome assembly GCA_019775915.2 of Cyphomyrus plagiostoma. Lineage (NCBI taxonomy): Eukaryota > Metazoa > Chordata > Actinopteri > Osteoglossiformes > Mormyridae > Cyphomyrus > Cyphomyrus plagiostoma. Next base: position 18,215,063 of record JABFEA020000048.1, on the reverse strand, counting down.
AAATTCCAAAAATACAGAGCTTGCTCGAGACATCCACAGACGTTGAACTTTATATACGGGAAGGCAACGTAGGCTATATCTTAAATAATTAGGCTATGTTGGAACTAATTGCATGATATTGCCCCATTTTGTAAGTACACAGAAAGTGGTATGTGTTATTTTGATTTAAGAAAAATATTTGAAAAGTTACTCGCATCAAGGATGCATTCCTTTAAAGTGTCTAAATAATTATTGAAAAGTATATAATAAAATAAAATTATACTTTTAGATGTAACTCTGAATGTATGAGTTAATCTAAAACAATTGATGAATTAATCGAAAACTAAATGCCACACATGAGTGATTAGAATAAGAAAATACCAAATAACCTACATTTATATTTGCGACTGCATTTTGTGAATTAAATGAAATACACTGAAAAAAATCAACTGCACTATACAACATGTCATCCTTCCCGAAAGTACGTTTTTTGTCATGTCAAATACATGCTCATATCACTGGCAAAAATCCACGTTTAAATATAATTGCCACTTAAAACTTTATTGCCTCATCCTCTTTTTGATTCCTTAAAACCATCAGTAAAGCAAAACTTGCCTTTTAAACGGTACTTGTCAGGAAAAAAATATTTAATTAATTAGACTGAATACGTTCTGTTAAAATATCCAAAAATTCACATAAAAATACTAACAACGAAAAAAACAGTTGCTTTATTATGTGCTAAGTTATGTGTTAAGTTTTAAAAAATATACTTAATTAGGTTTAGTTTAGACCTACAAGTAGTTCACAATGAAATTCTGTATTCTCAGAACTATGCAAATACAGCGACAAATAAATGTAGCCTGCTATGAATTTCGTTATGTTAATAATTAAAAATAAAAGCATTTTAACCAAATAGTTTTTGAAAACTACAATGTTAAAAAAATGTCATCCTTTGTTGCAAGGATTGCCTGTTAATGTTAACTCTGGTACCGCAATACAGATGCTATATTTCAAACTGAATACTTAATTTAAATTGGTCAGACATAAAGATTATTCATTCAATTTCAGTGAAATTATAAAAACAGAACTATGACATGATATAAAAATTTTCCCATGTGAATGCCACATAGGAGCGTTTACTTAAATTTACCACGATTTTATCTTAATATATGTCTTTATATTTTTGTTTTCTTCTTCGTCATAATTTACGCGTGGGCTTCATTGCTGCTTTGCACTATCTTGTGGTTAAAACGTCAGATTGTGGCATGTAACATGCCCTAAGTTTTATTTTTATTTCGGACATCCTGCATAGATATTACAGTACAACAGAACAAATGCCAAACTTCCCGAAATATGAAAATCTGTAAGTCTTCCCCCGTCAGTATAACTGTGGCTTTTTAAAACCAACATCTTTGTGTTTTGTGCTTGGAATTCCATACTATTTGTGGTTATACCCCTTGTTCGTTTCACCCTGGAGTGTGCTTGTGTGTGACTTACATTGTTTGACCGGAAAAAATGCACTTATGTAAAACGCGGTGTGGGTGCATTGCACGCACTTGGCGAGGTGCGGTCTACCGTCTCTTCCTCCTTTCAGTATTTATGCGGAAATTTGTTGCTCAGTTTATCATAAATAAAATAATAAACGGGTAAAGCTTCATATAAATAATACGAAGTAATACAATGCGTAGTGACTCATTCAAATGTTTCCGAAAATATGCGTTTCATATATATTTCATATATATTTTTCTACGGAAATATTGCGAAATGGTGAAATCGTCGAGTGGGACAGTAGGGAATTAGCGAATGAAGCAGACATGAAAAGCACATGCAGAACTGCGACGTTACTCCCAAAAGTTTCCAGAAGCTGCCAGTGCTTCGCTTTTTATAGTTCCGTTTCTGTCGCGCACACCTTTTTCCCGCCCTCTGTCGCGGATTAAGGAGCAGAGCTCGCGCACCTGGTTACACACGGTGCGTCTATGGGCGGCGCGCGCGGCTCCAGCTGCTCCTGATATATAGAGCCGCTTTGGACACCTGCACGTGGGCGTCTTCTACTGCGGCTGTAACTCGTACAACTGCGCGCCATTCTTTGAGCTGATATAGTTTAAGGGAGACAAAACCCTGTACGTAACCTGTTTCTTTTTGTATTTCTGGAAATTTAGTCTTCTTGTCTGTCAGTCTTATAACTAACTTAATGTTTTATTACCATTTCCCAGATTTGACCATATCCTGTCCAGTTATCTCACTATCTGATATTAGAGCGTTCCTTTCTCCAACAGCGACGGGAAAAAAATAAAGCCACTATGTTTCCGTGTCTACTGTAGCGAAAACAAAACGTCTAAAATAGACTGCGACAATAAAAATAACCACTCGGGGAGACAACCAAACGCGACATCTAAAGGGCACCAGCGCTACACTGCAAAATGCGACTTATTATCTTTCAAAAATCCTGCTACTGAATATTTAAACGGTTTATTCAATAGCTTTAATTACATGTAAGCTTATACTATACAAATTAAAATGATAGATAGATAGATAGATAGATAGATAGATAGATAGATGATAGATAGATAGATAGCAAAAAGTGTTTTTATGACTAGCGTTAATAAAACGCAGTTTCCCTTTTCACGAAACATTCGTTAGTATCAGTAATCGATGTAGGTGGCCCAGCTGAGGGGGGGGGGGGGGGGGGGGGGGGGGGGGGGGGGGGGGGGGGGGGGGGGGGGGGGCGGGGCGCGGGGGGGGGGGGGG
>JABFEA020000048.1:18159741-18179732 GCA_019775915.2 Cyphomyrus plagiostoma | reverse complement strand
GGACCCGCGGGGGCGGGCCATGGCACCGGGTTACCCCCCCCCCCACCCCCCCCCCCCCCCACCCCCCCCTTTTCCGGTCCCTTTCTGCCACCAATATTTTTACAACTCCCTTGTGTGGGGGGGGGGGGGGGGCGCACAGAAGAAGAGAAGAAGCAGGGGGGTAGCTTTTCATCTAAATTGGTTCTTGGTCGGGCTGAATTAATCATATGGCTCATGTATCCAGGGCTGTTCTGTGGATCGGGTGCTGAACCTACAACCAGCTCAGGTACCCAGTTCTGTTTTGTATCTTGGGAACTGAACCTATGGCCATTTGAGGGACCCAGCTCTGTTCTGTGGCTTGGGAGCTGACTCTATGGGCACCTGAGGGATCAGCACAGTTCTGTGGTTCAGGCATTGAACCTGTGATGAGAGTGGTCTGTGTTACAATCCAATCATTGCATTCTATAAAATAAAAAATGGAAGCAACTTTTCCATGGAGCGGTACACTGGCCCCCAGACCGCGTCCCCTGGCCCTGCACCTCCACGCCTTCCCCAGCAAGCTCTACACTCAGGAGATAAACACTAACCATACTGCTAGCGAAACAGCAGGCTCTGGGAATGCACAAAGCCACAGAAATGGAGAAAGTAGCATAGGGCTTGTTTACGAAGGTTTGTCAAGCAGCTTCATGACAGGCAATGCGGCACTAGTCTCATCCAGATGTGGCAGGTCGGCTGCTGCAGGCCTGCTTGTGCGTTTCACAGCACCGGGACAAAGTCTCACTGCAACCGATGGTCCCACGGACCCACTGCTGCTCCAACACGGACCCAGAGGGTGGGGAGGGTGGCATTAAGATGAAGGGAAACACTGAAAAGATGGAGGGAAAACAATGAGTTGTCCTGACTCAGCCCTGTCCTTCACATGTGAAAGAGCTGTAAGCAGCCAGGACTGGGCCGCTCTCAGTAGGGGGTCGGATGGCATTTAAAACAGGGGTCACGACCTAAAGGAAGCTTCAGCTTTAAGACTCATCAGTGTCCCATTCAGTCAGGCAGGTCACCTGATCAGCTGCCAGGGATGAAAAAAAACTGAAAGTTAATCCTCTATCCTCAGGATTAATAAAGTTCTATCTATCTATCTATCTATCTATCTATCTATCTATCTATCTATCTATCTATCTATCTATCTATCTATCTATCTAAACACTTTGGGCAACTGAAAGCAAGTGAATCTTTGAAAAACATAAGTCATTAAACATAAATGTGGGGGCCACAAAAACGGGGGGGAATTGTCCCAATAAGAAGAGCAGCACGTCTGGCCATTTCTGCTTTTGGTCGTGTCCGTCTGATGGAATCATCAGTCGTATTAAAGCAGCCCAAACAGCCCCCCCCAGTGGTATTCTATCAGGGGTCAGGACCTCTCAGCGTGGGCTCCCCTGTGCCCCCCATGCATGGCCCGACTCGCAGATGGAGAAGAAGATGGCCGGAGTGGTGGGCCGATCGCAAAGCCTGCAGGGCGCCCCCCCACTTCCTGCTGTATCTCTTTTCCACCTGGCTGCGGAGGGGGGCGTCGGGGGAAAGACCGGAGACAGGTGGCATCTCATACGACCCCGGAAGTACTTATCCTGTGACCCCCGACGACCCCGGCAGGAAGCGGCGGGGGGGCCCGGGAGTGTGTGACCGTGTGACCTCCCCAGGCGGCCCTTCCTGTCCCCACACCGCAAGCAGGAAGGATGCGGCGAGCTGTCCTCAGGCGCCGCTCCTCATCGCAAATAAAAGAGCAGCTTTATTAGTTCCAGGCCTCATCCCCCCCCCCCCCTTTATGCTCCAGCGAGACATAAGAAAACACTGTGGATGCCGACGACCACAAAGGCCCCCCCACCAAGCCCCTCGCTGCTATGGCTCATGAGGTGTGTGTGTGCGTGTCTGTGTGTGTGTGCGTCTGTGTGTGTGTCTGTGTGTGTGTGTGTTTGTGTGTGTGTGTGTCTTTGTGTGTGCGTGTTTGTGTGTGTGTGTGTGTGTGTGTGTGTTTGTGGTCACTCTGCGTGTATTTGTGTGCGTGTGTTCGTGTGTGTGTGTGTGTGCGTGTGTTCGTGTGTGTGTGTGCGTGTATGTTTGTGTGTTTCTTTGTGTGTGTGTGTCTGTGTGTCTGTGTGTGTGTGTTCGTGTGTGTGTGTTTGTGGTCACTCTGTGTGTGTGTGTGTCTGTGTGTGTTTGTGTGCGTGTGTTTGTGTGTGTGTGTTCGTGTGTGTGTGTGTTTGTGGTCACTCTGTGTGTGTGTGTTCGTGTGTGTGTCTGTGTGTGTTTGTGCGCGTGTGCTGGTGTTTGTGTGTCCGTGTGTTCCTGTGTGTGTTTGCGTGTGTTTGTTTGTGTGTGTGTGTGTGCGTGTGTGTGTTCCTGTGTGTGTGTGCGCGAGTGTGTGTGTGTGTCTGTGCGTGTGTTTGTGTGTGTGTGTATCTGTGTGTGTGTGTGTTTGTGGTCACTCTGTGTGTGTGTGTGTTCGTGTGTGTGTTTGTGTGTGTGTGTTCGTGTGTGTGTCTGTGTGTGTGTCTGTGTGTGTGTCTGTGTGTCTGTGTGTGTGTCTGTGTGTGTGTCTGTGTGTGTGTCTGTGTGTGTGTGTGCACGTGTGTTCGTGTGTGTGTGTGTGTGCGCGTGTGTTCGGGTGTGTGTGTGTTCGTGTGTGTGTCTGTGTGTGTGTCTGTGTGTGTTTGTGCACGTGTGTTCGTGTGTGTGTGTGTGTGCGCGTGTGTTCGTGTGTGTGTGTGTGTGCGCGTGTGTTCGGGTGTGTGTGTGTCTGTGTGTGTGTCTGTGTGTGTTTGTGCGCGTGTGTTCGGGTGTGTGTGTGTGGTCACTCTCTGTCCACTTGCTCTACTTCCCATACTGATAGCACTGGAGAAGCACTTAACCAAGACTCTCGTGGTGTTCCTCCTCTCCCTGTGTAACGCCATGCACATGTTCACGCACATGCTGTGTGACCATTAGAGCATAGTACTGATCTCCCACTACCTGCTGCAGTCCATGTGGGCAAAATCTCCATCACACATTTAATCGCCAACCGGTGGTGGCAGGGAGTTTCCTCCTACTAGTCAGCGGTGCACCGTCTATGGCTGAACGCATGAGATGGTGTCCAAGTTCATATGAATGCTTAGTATTATGCGTGTCTTTCTGAGTGACTCCTACTAGGTAGGACTTCTAGGGTTGACACCCCATTGGCCTGTCAGCGCTGACTTTTGGGGCCATCAGGCATCCACAGACGGGCTCTGGACCTACTGCACCAGAATGCGAGCAGTCAGCACTTCCTGCTCAGGGTCATGCGCTGCAGATTTCAGGGAGCACCGGCTGCCGTTCGCTGTTTGTTTTAACACCACCTTACATAAAAACCAGCAACAATAAACACAGTGAGGTTCTCCGACGTGAGACGTCCGGTTTCAGCAGGTTGAAGCCACACTGCCACCCAGTGGCTGCATTTAAAACTGCACCCTACGCCACACCGGCATCTCCTATCGAGCAGAGGATCGTAGCTGCGCGCCCGGTGCAAGAGCCTCGAAGAGGTGACCTTGGCTGGGATTGGGGCGGCTAACACGGGGAACAGGAATGAGCAGCAGCCAAACCACATGAAGTCCCAGCTGGGAAGTGGCAGGATTGAATATCCCCTGCATTGTATTCAGGCTCTTCTGTGACCAGATGACCGCCGGCCAGTTGGAATGATGCGTTCACGGTTTCCCAGTCATTGGGACGTTATCTGTGCTACGGGACTTTCAAATTAAAGGAATGAAAACACAGGGGGTTATGCCGAAGGATGAGGGGCCTTTTTGGGACATCGCTGGGGTCCTGAGGAATCTCTTCCCTCTCCACAGGGCTGGTTTAGGCCGCCCCCAGGCCCTGGGCCCCCAGGTCAGTGTGGAGCAGAGTGTGGCAGTGGTAGGGGCCTGAGAAGCCGGTACTATTCGCCTGGGGGCCACATTTAACCTTTTTTTATTGAGTTGAAGTGTGCCAGTGATACTCATGGTAGGTGCCTGACTCTGGCCAGCGAGTGGGGGGGGTTGGAGGTGAGGGTTAGCAGCAGGAGCGTGGCGTGTTTCACCGCGTTTTGCTAAATGGTCTCAGAAGACCCACTAAAACTTGTGCTTTTTTACGGGGTACGTCTACTAGAATAAGCACGCCTGAAAACTGTTTGGGAAACTTTTATGTGCTTCTATTCGCTTAAAAAAAAAACAAAACAGTTCCAGACATTCAGTCACTTAATCTGCTGCTATAAAAGTGCTGAGTGACGGTGATGGCTGTGCGAGCCCATCGATCACGCCGGCCTCAATGCAATCGTTAGCGAATCGCCGCACGGTGATTAGCTCGCCAATTACCTTTCGGAGCGGAACCTGGAAATACAGGCGGGACATTGCGACTGATGTGATTCCAGGCGAGCTGAACGGGCAGAGCTCTGCAGGGTTCTAGCGGAAATGAGCTGGAGGAAGCCCCAGCAGGGGGCTGGTAGTTTGGGCTGGCCAGGAGGCCACCTGCCCCCAGGGCGTATTTACAGGGGGGGCACTGTGTGGCCCTGCAGGTTAGAACTCTGTCCATAATCAGAAGGTCACTGGATCAAATCCCACAGCCAGCAGACTGACACTGCCGTTGGGCCCCTGATCCAGGCCTTTCACCCCCCCCAAGGGTGCGCTATGCTGGCTGATCCTATACTGTGACTCAAACTCACTGCGACTCATAAGCTCACTGTGACTCGTAAGCTCACTGTGACTCGTATATGTGTCTGTGTCTCATGGACAGCAAGATGGGCTAAGTGAAAGGAGAATGAATAAAGTATCACTTTTCTATTCCCCAATGTGGGTGTATGGCACCCTTAGCTTCATGAAGAGCAGGTTTGATCTCAGCACAAACACTGATGATTTTCAGAGACCTACACTTTTATTCCTGTAATTGATTAACTGAGCCCACTGAACATGATCTGGGGGGAGAATTTCTCAGTTAGCTGGGTTAACGTAAGCTAGAAGTCATGATTGTCCAAATGGAATGCTCCTTACTTACCTAAATACTTATTGGACGATCATGATTGTCCAATAGGAATGCTTCTTACCTAAACTTTTATTTGACAATCATGACTTCTGGCTTAAGTTAACCCAGCTACCTGAGAAATCCTGCTTCATGGAGCACACACCACCCCGACCGCCCGCTCCCCAGTACCGTCTCTGCGTCAGGGAGCCTGTAAGCCACTCGCAAGGCAAGCCCTCCATGGCAGTGACAAGCTTCACACTGTGGGCAAACAAGCCGTGCAGCCCCCCCCCCAGCCCCGCCTGGGGGCAAGGGCTCTCAGTCATGTTTCCACTCTGCCTCGGCTGGCCTGGCTCTGGCTCCGGCTGCTTCTATGGGCAAAGCGATAATCCCAACATAATGACCTTAACCCCTACCCAGCCCAACGTTGACCAAGGTGACCAAACAAAATACAAGACATTTGGCATTTTTAGTATTTTTATTGCACTCACAGATTTTTTATAAAATTGAATTCTGCCTTGTGGGATCTGAAAAAAAATGTCCTCACATCGTCAAAATAACAGGTTTTTATCACGTTGTGGGGACGTATGGTCTCCACAATGTAATGCATACCTGGATCACACACACACAGGGATCATGTTCAGACACACACCTGTTACTGCCACAGGCCATAAAGCAACACTCACAGATCAGCAGGCAGATTCTGTTTTGGCAAGCCAGTAAAACACACACACGCACACACACACGCGCACACACGCACACACACGCACACACACGCACACACACACACGCACCGTGCCACACCAGCACTCCTTGCCAATGCTAAGTCAGCTGCCACCCCAAATGGCAGCCAGTGGAGCCTGTGTCCATGCTGGCACCAGAACATGCTGTGAAACCACTGCAGACTGTTCTCCAGCACTGGCATGGAGATGGGAGGGCTGTCCCAGTACGAATGGGGGCAGTGGTGGAACAGGGAAGGCCAGCTTAGGCTCAGTTTATCACTGTCAGTTACTGTTGGAGAGAAGAGGCACTCACTTTACAAAACATTTATTTTCAAAAGTATTAATTAAGGCAAATTATATTATGCGGTTTTTCCACATTCAGCAAGGGACTGGCGGTAGATTAGACAGCTTCCATCTCCATGGCAGCGGTAGCAGAAACAACAGTTAACATATAGTGACGTGCAATAAGACTTCCCACTGAGCGAGTAAACAAAACGCTGCCTTTGAAAGCCTTCCGGTGGGAAGGCCTGTCCCGGTCACACTGGCACATGGTTCTACTGAAATTTCCCATCATGCATTTCAAAGGGTCGCCGCATTTGGCCTGTGCGCCAAGCCTGCGCTCAGCCAAGCCGAAATGTGTCCCATGGACTGGACCTCTGTCTCAAGAATATAAAGGGGCCTTGTGTCAGACCCAGCAAAAGTTCTGACAACACAATACAGCACCCAGCGCATTTGAAGGTGTAAACCTCAAATGTTTGTTTTTCTTAACCAAAATGGTTAAAACTTCTTTCATCTAGAAGTTTACATTTTGTCATGTTTACTATGTTGTAGGAGAAATGCTTTTACAGCCACTGGGCTTTAGATCTCCATGTTAGCCTCAGGAGAAAAACTGCTAAACCCGATAGCTGAACGAGTGAATCGCAAATATCAGGTATGTAAAATCAGCCCTCTGCTGCCTAGGCGCGCTCATGAGGTTCGGTCTCTGCCACTGCGTCGGCTGGTGGTGATGGCCCAGCCATGTGTCAGGCCATAAATCACATCACCTCCACAGAAGAAGCGGGCAACTCTGACATGTTCAGGAAGAGCCTGCAGCTGGGAGCCTGGCGGTGTGCAAGGGGGGGGCTCTTCTCCAAACTAAGAATGTGGGAGCAGAGACAACAAGTGGCTTTTAGCACAAAGCTATAAATCAAGGCTCTGGCTAAAGTAATGTGTCTGTTAGGGTTTTTACCAAGTCGGAGTGTTCCAGAAACACCCCCAAAACTCGCCTCTTACAGGAAATTTAAGTCATCTGAAACTGAAAAGGCTAGAAGGAGAGTAACATTAATTTAGTTTTTCTATCCTCACCAGAGCTGCAGTATCCACTGAATCACAGTTATTTCCAGTCATTATCCTCCTCTGGGACGTGGGGGGTGGTTGACAGAGTGTCACTCCCCACACCTCAAATTAAATGCCACCATGGCCCCCCTCAGCCATTACGCCTCCCAAATGCACACCTTATTAAACACCCTGTGGCAATAATGACAAAGCAGTTCCAGGTGTGAACTTGTAGCTGGGGGAGGTGCTAGGGGTTCTCTGACTTCTGAGGTGTGCTAAATTTATTTTGGAGCTAATGTGGGAGAGAGCTCGTTAGCTGCAGAGCACCGGTGGAAATAAGTGAGATTAGATGCACTCAGAGTCACAAGAGTTCAATACAGATTAAAAAACATAAGCAATGACAACAACAACAAGCTCCACACATCACAGCCCCACAATGCACCTGGTTACTTCTGTGCCTTTGGGGATTCGACGTATCTCACCCCTCCAATTAAAATCTGTGCCCATGATTCAAATCTGCAGATAAAGTGCAACACAAAGGGCGTTCAGGGATGTCCGAGGTGATTAGGCCAGTAGAGGTGTTCCTGACCTCCGAGGTGAGTTGGCCAGTAGAGGTGTTCCTGACCTCCGAGGTGAGTAGGCCAGTAGAGGTGTTCCTGACCTCCGAGGTGAGTAGGCCAGTAGAGGTGTTCCTGACCTCCGAGGTGAGTTGGCCAGTACAGGTGTTCCTGGGCAGTGTGGGTCTACTGGAACTGTGGGAAATGTACCGAAATGACTACCACATACAATCTAACAAACAAACGTATATCGGCATGGAAGCCATAGTCTGTGGGAACAAAACCTCTGCAAGGGCAGTCTGCTGAGAGACGACTGCAGGCTCTTCACAATGTCTCACACTGCTGGCCACTTCTGAATGCCATGTCAGGGAGCCTGCTGATTTCTCCCTGATAGGAGCATTATGGTTATTTTTATAAAGAGGAAGGACTTTTAGCTTGTTTGTTTGTTTATTTATTTATCTATTTATTCATTCATTCATTCCCTCCAAAATTTCCAGCTGTTGCTAGGGGGGGACAGCTGCATGCGCCGTGTAATGAATCTCAGCTGTTGGGGGGCAGGGGGAGGGGGTGTTGGCTTTAGTGGCTGAATGTGATGGGGGTGAGCAAGCTCTGACCCCCCCGAATCACACCCCCCAACCAAACTTCCCATTACTAGTTGTCACAAAATGCTGATGCTTGGAAGATTGTGGAAATGGGGAGGTTGTCAGCTGTCACAGCACATGTGTGTCATTCAAAAAACATCATCGGGAGCAAGGGATTCTGGGACCAGAATTTGAAAGTCGTAGTAAGACAACCAATTATTACATAGTTATCAAAAGCTCTTGATAGATGTTTGTAGAGCTGAATAATAAGAATGTGCAGATGAATCGTTTTTAAAAAGAATGCAATACCGATTTTGAAAAGATGCAGGCTAAAGCTGCAAATTATTTCGTCATAGGTACGAAGTCAGATAAAAAATGATTTTAGAGTCAGCAATTTCAGTTTTAAGCGTCGTCGAGAAATACAAATTAACACGGACTTTAGCCCCCTCTAGTGGGTGGTAATATTCACAAACTTTATTCATTTTACAATAATGCGTTTGGCGTGTTGTTGCATGTGTGATTAACGATATTTTGCATAAATTTAGTCAGAATGTGTGGCAGACAAACACCGATATATTTGTTTGTGTAAAAGTTAACTTTGCCGCATCTTGATTTTTCAACAGGATGTCTCTTCTTTCACTTTCTGCAGACAAACTAAGGCGCCATACATAAAGAGGAATTACACCATATAGACGCGTATACACCAGGCAATTTATCTGCGTGTAAAACAGATGCATCCTCTTAATCTACTTTAACTGTGAACTATTTGTAACCTCTCAGGCATTTTTCCATTTTGCACGGCGACTACAAATAAATTGGAGTGGTTACCAAAATATTGGGTTCCATATGTACATTTTTTACTCCAGGACACGAAGTTTATTGAAACCCATCACAATTGCATTTGTCCTACCAAACGTTTTGAACTGAATTTAGAGAGGTGATCCAAAATAATAACTATTACGAAGAAAGATGGATGTTGAAATTCTTATAATGAAACCCGACGCGAAGCTGCAAAATAGATATTGACCAAACAGCTTAAATGAAGTGCCACAACTTGTGCTTTATACGTTAAAATGTGTATGTATTCAGTTCCTGCCTTTCTTCTGTCATGCGCAAAATACACACGATTGTCATCATATGTGGGATTCAACCAGTAACCATCTCCGGATGTCCAATCACTCCGCCCAACTCCTGGGAACATATCGGCTCTTTAAATGTAATAAAATCGATACAGGTCATACTCTTGTAGATTATCAGCATCACATTATTCTGTCAGTATTTTACATTTCTGATAAACCTGATCTGCATCTATATATGGCATGTTGGCGGTTGCTTAGAAAGCAACCCACGAACATGGAGATCAGTTAAACAAATCGCGTCTGCATGGAATAGTAGGCTACTAGTGTATGGTCAAGGTGCAAAGCAGACGAGCGCAAAATTAAATATGTTAAACAAAAAATGAAATAAAACAGGACAAAAGGGAATATAGTGCCGTCGGATACATCTAAAATGTCAAAGGCACTCGTTTTTGCATATTTATCCGAGTGACTCAACACTAGGACACCGATGCGGTTACATAATGTACTTCACATGAATCAGCAGAAGCGAACCGGGTCTTAATAAGAACCACTGCGCCTCAAATGAGAATGAATGACTCATGTGTACCCGATAAAAGGCATAGTAACTCGATTGTTCTACCATTTGTTTGGCGGCACAAATTAATCCATGTATCCTTGGCTGTTTATGAATAGTCAGATTTGCCTTTTTCCCAGTCTTTTGGATTTTCAAAATTACAGAACTACTCAAAGCCATGTGTGCAAACTTAAAACCAATTAAATCCATAATCATATGCATTTATAATGAGAGCAAGCATAGTTTAAACAGCATAATTACATTATTTGTATAATCCAGTAAACCGCCCGAAACTTCGTAGAATTTCAGTATTTTATTGTCTTCAATTACAGCTCTTCAGAGATGCTTAAAAGTAGCAATTTTCATTCTGCAGCCGACAGTTTCAATACAGCCTTCTGCTGTTTGCACGAATTTATCTATGTAAATAAAAAATAGCGGTCAGTGTAGAGTATCGCACGTGATGGAGTAGAAGAATTCCCATTAGTAATTAAGTACCACGAGTCTGCACGGAAACGGGTTGTAACATGAAGCTGCAATTCATATACTGTGCAAAGAAACATTTCTTCAGCAGGGCTGGACTGACCATCTGGCATGGCGGGCAAAATTTATCTTGGCACCCCGCCCCCATAGCCATGTAGTAAAACTACGAGTTTTTAAACCCCACCGAGAAGGACCGATCGGTAAGGTTGCCAGACAGCACCGATTTTTAATCCCAGTCCACTCATAATCTGCAACAACATAACCCACTTACGTAAATCAAATAAGTTTGTAATCGAGCTTTGGCGAACATTAAATTTTATATTACTAGCCATAACTGAAACAAAAAATGTTTCATAACATGTTCCGAAAACTGTTTTAAGTAGTACAGTATCTTTTGTCAGACTAAATTGGGAAATCGTAGTAGCGCAGTAGGTAACGCCATCCTCCCGAATCCGCAATTTAACTCCAAGCGGCAGGATTTCCAAGTTCTCCCGCATCTGGCGTGACACTCACGCTTTCAGACTTACGCAAGAAAATTTAACGACAAATCTATAGTATTTCTAAAATCAGCTACTTCAAAAGCGTTGGAGTAATTTGCAAACCCTACAGACTATTACAAGGTAATAAAACCGTTACATACATGTAAACGCATGTGCATATGCCCGCAGAATTGTCTCGAACTGGAAATCTCACGCTAGCTAGGTGACCAAAGTTGTCATACCCTGAAACGTTTTCAATGTTTACTGCCATTTCGGTATTGCCCCTTCTGCTCTCCGGTTCCCAACGTGGAAGCTGCGCGCGTTTAGGTGCTTTGCTGCTGGTCAGGTGTACCGTGGACGTGATTTTTTTCGCGCGTGGCCTCGCCTCGTCGTCGTGCTATTGGTCGCGGCTGGCTGAGGCCTCTCGGTGATTGGACGGCACGGCGCCTCGAGCCAGCTGTCAATATTAAGGAACCCAGCATCAGCTTTACCATCACAGACGAACAGCGGCAGTAGGCGCAGATACGAGAAAGCTGCGCTAAAGTGAGTGGACAGCCTAGTGTACACGCACATTGGCAATTAAACGACAATGAGTAAGACCTTCATAGCTATGGTACTGACTCACAGATGAAAAATTGCGAGTGAAAACTAGTTGGTTTTATTTTTAAAACCCGTAAAAGTATTCAGGCAAAAAACAATCGCGAAAAAGCTGTTTAATTTTAAACGCTTACTGCTGTCGAACAAGTACATCGTTACCGGGCCAAACATCTCACCAGAAGCGTCGACAGCGCGTCGGTCTCGCTTGGAAAAATGTCAAGGAAAAAGACCGTGAAAGGCAAAAGTAGCACTAGCAGCCCGACAGCAGCCACTTCGAAGAGCAAAGAAAATGGGAAGCCGGGGGAAAGCATCTCCACGCCAACGTCCAATGGAACGGTGCATCCCAGCCGGCCCTCTCTGAGCAACAGCAGCGAGTTTTATGATCTCGCTTTTAAGGTGAGCCACTCTCACTGTACGCTGTCAATGCGGGACCCAGTGCTTCGTTATTGACATCAGTGGAGCAACTTATAGGTGTTAATGTAACTTACGCTTTGGAGTAGATGCATCCTACTTGATTTAAGTATTGGACTTAGTTAAAGCTCGCTGGAGTTGATCAATAGGATTTTCCCGTTGTTTTGCGATGTTACGCTTTTCGGTCTTTATGACATCACATTGTAATAACTGGTCTGATAAAGAAAAATGACACGTCGAAAGTAGCGGTAATTATGGCAGTTACAAATGTGCAATAACTGATGGCTAGTTTAGTAGTTACCCGTTGCACAGCTGTGTTGTATCGATGTCGTTTTTTGTCGGTGGGGATGTCTACGGAGTTGGTAAGAAATCAACACGTTACTTTGCTTTCTTTTTGCTGTTTCTAATTTAAATAGTCGTTCATCAAAAGGCGAATGACCGTGACATCTGTTTCAATAAAGATAATCCCACACCTGCAGCGCACACCGCTCTTGGGGGTAGCAGGACAGCAGCGCCGCTCTGAGAGAGAGAGAGATCCGGTTGTTTCAATCGTCGGCATTATACTTTCAACAGGTGGTAATATTGTGTGGTTCTTTTCTGCACGTGGTGCGAATTCTTGTGTTTTTTTTAAATGCAAATGTACTCAGTTTGCCGATTTTGGAAGTTATCAGGTGCTGGAGCCGTTCGCCCTAGATTTGCTTCCCATTTCTGGTTCAAGGTCACTTGCGTCCCAACAGAGCCCTCCTAGCTGTGCCCGAGTTTGAACGCTCTTTTGTCATATACCTCCAGTGTTGTCTTCTGAGTAGTGTGGGTGTGTTCATCCTGTGTTGAGAGAATTTTATGTTAAGTACATTTTGGTATTCGTCTTAATAAAAGTTTTTTTTTCTGTTGTGCTCCACCTTTTTGACTCTGGGTTGGTTTAATATAAGATGCACACAGTCCTATACATTCTCCATGGTGTACTGAAGTCTGTGACAGACTGATAGAAATACTCTTGGACCAGCACTGACTGTCAGTTTGGATGACTTACAAAGAAGAATATCCAGGTATGGTATTAGTCGTCCTTAAGCTTGCAAAATGACCAAACCAGCTGTTTTCGCACGTGGCAGGTCTTTTTTTAGCCAAGAGGAGTTAAGACTCCAGAGAGATCAAGTTGGGGTGTGGGGGGGGGGGGGGGGGGGGCGCTACAGCTTTTCAGAAATGTACAGAAATACAGTTACTAGAATAGCTCCCACTTCCGCTAATCTAGGCTGAAAATCTATGACGAATTAACAGCGCAGCTCGACACACAAGCTAAAGCGAAATGCGCCCAGGCATCTTGTCTCGAATTGAAAATGTGTGGTCTCGGCTATATCCTGCAGCCCGGAATACCGTGCGCGGACCGGACCGGCTCTTAGGTGTAAGGCTGGCTGGAGGCCTGCACTGGTTGGATGTCACCTTCTGACCTACCTTGATGAGCAGCTCCCGGCTGAGGGAGTGGTTATTCTCATCCGAGAAGATCTCAGACAGCTCGTGGAATATGCGGAAGTTTTCCCTGTCAGGACAATGGTGGGGAGGAGGGGGGGGGGCAATGTTATTCCAGTGAATGAAAGGGAAGTGGTCAAGTCCATATTGGGAACCCGGCCCCCCCCCCCCACACCTCCGCCCCCACCAGGGATCCCTCCCACACCTGGACACCTCGTCCCAGGTCCGCTTCAGCCGGTACACGGGGTTGCACTGCAAGGCCGAGAGGATCGCCCGCAGCGAGGAGAAGTTCTTCAGGATGCGGCACTCCTGGAAGGCAAGGACACGCCTACGGAGTCAGACTGTGAACGGCGTGGCGAGATGAGATGATGCACACGCCCGGGATTAAACGTAACCAGAAATACATCAGAGGCTTCTGGGTTATCTCCTGGTATTCCAGCCATGCAACATGACTAATGAGGAAGAATCCAAAATTAGCTCATAGGCGAGAATGAACATTATTGCAGGTATGTAGCAGTCATGTATTAGGGTTGTACCTGCCCATGCTTTTGCTGTGATACGCTTTACAGTATCATGCAAAAGTCTTAGGCAGTCAATGAAAATGACGTTTAAATGATATACCAAAATGAACAATACTATGATATCATGTCTGTCAAAACGTATCAGCTTTGCAGTTTCAAAACCTTTCCATTGTCACCCCAGTATTGCAATAAGTATCCAATACACTTGTGTATTTTTTGACTGGACCACTATCACACCTTGTTTGGGTAAGAAATACCTCAAGATATTTTACTAAAAAGGTTAAATAATTCATTGAACTGGTGGTGAAATTTAATGAATATGTGGAATGGGTTCATCTAGCTATCAAACTATGAAACTCCTTTTTGGAAAATAAAAGAAATTCTAAATAGTTTTTAGTGCTGTTACTGATAATTTGTATTATCTTCTAATGTTAAACTGTGTTTTTTTCTGAGCAAATATACACTTACTACCCAGGTAAACAGTCATAATATTTTCTTTGAAAATAGCACCACACAGTGCTGCATCTTTGTAACATATTTATTAAATGGTGAGAAACAGCAGCGCCTCACCCTGGCCACCTCGATCCAGCGCTCTACCACCTTGGCGCGCTGCGCGGGCTTCAGCGCACGGTCGCCCAGGCAGGTGGCGATGACGCAGTTGGTGACGCAGTTGAACTGGGCCACCGTGGCCCGAATGGTGGGGGCCAGGTGCTCTTTGCCCTTTTTGTCCCGCTGGGACCAGATACTGCCCAGGCAGTGGTAGGGTACCACCTTCTTAAACAGCTCCTGGGGGGGGGGGGGGGGGCAGGAATCATAAATCCTAAAAGAATTCTGTAGACATGCAATTGCATCATCTCTGTTGTCCAAATGAGGAACAGCAATACAATACATAAATTAGCAGAAGTGATAAATATCCACACGTCTGTTCATCTTCCATAACTGCTCATCCAACAGAGGGTATATGAGCACAGAGATGCCTACAGGAGTATGAATGAGTATCGGCATTGGAGTATGAATGAGTATTGGTGGAACGCGGCAATGGCGTGGGCTTCCTCACCGCGTCCATGAGTGTGAACTGCTCCGCCACCAGCACCGGGTCAAAGGCAAGGAAGTCGGGCCGCTCGTCCTCGAAGCCGTTCTCCTCCAGCATTGCGAAGGGGCAGGCGGCCTGCTCCAGCACTGCACGTGCACGGCCAGAGGGGGGCAGCAGCGAGACACCATGAGTCACCGAGAACAACCGTGACCTTGCGAGCCGGCACGTTAGCTACGGCCTTCAGATTCCCACTCTGATTCCAAGGATTTCAGCCTTCCCTTCTTCAGACTTATCCAGTAACTTTTTTTTTTTTTTTTTCCCAGAATGCCTTGGGTTATCTCCCTAATATATATTAAGTCACGCTTCCCTTGAGAACTCCTCATGCAGTCTCCCATTAGATGGAAGTCCCCTCTGAACTGTGGGAAGCCTTACCCTCTGTCTCCGGGGTGCAGACCTGCCGTCTGTGGAACTGCGCCAGTAGGTTACAGGCGCGCCGCTCCAGGTCGGACCCGGGAAAGTTAAGGTGCAGGTACGCGATGAGGCGCCGCAGGCAGCTGTACTCTGGCGGCTTCCAGAAGTCCTCGGAGTACTGGTCCAGCCAGGCACCCAGGATGGACGAGATGGTACTGCGAGAAGAGCGCAGGAAAATAAGTACAGCAACTGCTTAACTTACCCATAATTTTGCTCTGAGGTCCAAATTCCACGAGTGACACAAAGCGATGGTCCAATGCCCCAGAAATAATATTCCACCCTTTTGCCAACCAGGCGACGGGTCGATTAAAGCGTTTTTCAGATGCGGAATGGAGTTAAGGGTAAAAGGTAGGGGGTAGGGGGGTAGCCTAGCGGGGACGTCGGTCCATTCACACTCACTCACTATTTCACCTAAATTAATTTTTTTGTATTGAAATGGCAGAGAGAATCCAGGGGACCTAAAGGAAACCCTCAGAGGCGCAGCAAAAGGGGTGTGACCTTCAGGAACGAGACGAGGCTGATGCAGAGAAAGCAGCGAGAGTACAAAACAGGCAGTGTTCCGCAACAATGCACAGTGCCAGTGGTGGGAGGCTTGTACTAAATGGGGGGTGGGGGGTTAAGGGTATGCTATGGGGGTGGCAGTTCATATAGCAGACTTCACTGAAGACTCACTTCTTGCGCTCGGTGCGCTCGTCGTGGGTTACTCTGTGCCCCTCTGCCCCTGGAAGGTGCTGCAGCTTGGCGTACCTGTAACCAGAAACGAACCATTTAGTTTTGTAAAGCTTTATACACTGGGCGTGGCTAGTGTGGAGGGGGTGTGGCCACAAAGAAGGGTGTGGTCAGGTAAAAAAAAAAGGCGGGGTTTTGAGGTGGCAGTGAGTTGAGCAAGTGTACCTGTAATTGGGGAGGATCTAGATCAATTCAGCTTTGCAGATTTTAAACACAGTACGTATACACTGTATTAGACTGTGATAATAAAGGGGATGGGCTGGCCATGGGGGGGGGCACTGAACTTTATTTACTGATGCAGCATCTCATTTATTCAACTGGGAAATATTCAGCTGGTGGATATGATCACTTTTTCAAAAAGAAAGGATCCTTCCACTCTACTTAAGGCAGTAGGTGCCTAGTCTATTCCATCCGTCTATCCATTTTCTGAAACCACTTGTCCATCTCAGGGTTGCAAGGTCTCATCCCGGGGGGGCTACAGGGGTCCGGCAGCGGGAACAACCCAGGGTGCGACTCCAATTTGGTGACCCCAACTGGCAGCATGGACACGGTCAGTGACAAGGGGACAGGGCTAGGTAGGGTGGGCACGGGCAGGTATCAAGGTGGGTCGCTAAGAAAGCGGGCGTACCTGTTCAGCAGCAGATCCAGCACCTGCTTCGTGGTGGCAAAGGAGCGGTAGGTGCACAGGAAGATGGTGACATAAGTGGAGTCGTTTCCACGGAAGGAGGACACCATGTACTCCACCAGCCTGTCCAGCGTTCCCGCCTTGATGGTGCGCACCTTGCACGTCTCGTAGAGGCTGAGCGCAGACTCCGACTCCACGCCCAGCCAGCGCTGCCCCTTGGTGGCCGTGTGGTGCATCTGCACCTTCCGAAGGGTGATGGTGTAAATGGCGCCATCTTCTATCTCCTCTCCAATCTCCTGGGTTGAGTTCTGGAGGAGGGGAGACAAAAATTACTCCCATTGCCTTGAACCCTACACTCGCCGCCCCCCCAATCCACAGCGCAGGGATGGACACGGCAATAAACTCACTTATACAGCATAACATGGGTCATCTGTTACTGCGTCAAAAATGTTCATTTCCCTTCAAAAGCTTTTCCAACATGTGAAGAACTTTGATGTCGATCTCACAAGAAATTGATACACATCCATACAAAAGTCTGTAATCCAATCGAGTGAGAGAGACAAGCAGGAAAAGATTATTATCAGTTAATACGTGCACCACGGTACCTACTGATCTAGAGACCTCATAATTTCACTGATAACTGTAGTTTATCCTACAAGCAAATGTGGACTCTGTCGATTGTTCCGGTTTGTCATTTCTTTTTATTCCATGGTTCATCTGATATAGGCCACAGTAATCGTGTCGGTTGAGACAGAGTGAGTGATTGACAAGGAGGGAGCAAGATTAGCATCTTACTCTCGCGCTAGAGGGACCCATTGACGGGCGTCACCCAGCACACGGAGAGCCGGGATCCCAGCCTCGTGCTGAGAGAGGAAGGGAGGCTGCATTCCATGATCAACGGCGCTGTACCATCGCGGACGGAGAAATTCATTTTGGGCGGAGCAGGGGGTTAAAGGGGGTGTGCTTCGCCACTCCCGCACCTGATCCTTTTCCCTGGAATGACCCGGTAGAAGGGAGATGTCAGGACCTACGAAGTTGTTCCCCTTGGTGAGGGAACCTCCAGATACACTCTGGCCAGCTGATGTCTGTCACGCACACAGAGTTTGGCCCCAGGCTCCCTAAACGGGGTCACTGAACGTCCATCCATGAAGGACGTGAGCGAGAGCAGGCTAAGAGCTGGAGGAGCCCGCATCCGGGTCCTGGCCCGTCTCTGGTAAACACGGGACGCGGCGAAGCGCAACACACCGCAAATATTTATGGCCTCGCGACGCGACGCCCTGGTCAGTCGCGCTGTGGGCGGACGGCATGGCGACGGAAGCTTCGGTGTAGCCGGGGGGGGGGGGCGGGAGCAGCCGGCATATAGCACGGCGACCAGAGCGGACGGCAGGGCAGGAAACTCCTGGAATGTGACTAGCAGCCCTCACATGCCCCCCCCCCCCAAACATAAATACCCCTGCTTTACCTCCATCATCCTCCTTTTTCAAGCGTATGGCGAAACAGAAAATAAAACAATGCATCAAAGGGAGAGTTCTAGAGCTTTATGATACTCCACTCCCGCTGCTGCTGTAATGGATAGCTGAACGTTTGTCTAGAAATGACCATCCTATTGTTTCTCTCTTATGGTGCCCCCTCACCTTGCCCCCCGCCCCGTAAGATTCACAAACCTCTACTGTTAAGGTCAGCATGAACATATTAAAGTCTAACAGCTGTTATGAGGGCCAAAGCTGATAAGCATATTCTTTCACATTGGCTTATTATCAGTCTCATAAGACATAACATATTTTTTTCGTCTAAGATTCCTTACAAGAGTGGAAATGCAAGCAGACTGTGACTCTGAATCCCTCAGCCTGTTACAGACATCCCTCGATTCCCATTTTGTTTACCTTAATTCTGCCATTGAAGCTTCCACCCATTTCATTGAAGGCCCTTTCCTCTCACATCCCAAATAAAGTCCTCCCTCCGCCCCCCCAATGCCCATGTCACTCACTGGCCTTCATCCGTCACGCCTAGGTCAGATCTCGCAGGCTTCCGCCGGGCTCAGAAAGTTTAGGAGCTCTCTGCCTGCACCGATCTTTAAAACGGCGAAATCGCATCAACAAAGAAGAAAGAAAGTTATGAGCAGCGCCGGTACCAGAACGAATCTGACGAGCCGAAGATTTTCATTTGGGGGGGGGCAGCGGGTATGCCGGACATTTTCTACGAAGTGGGATAAATGTTTAATTTGAAGTGAAAGACACATGTGAGATGTCCTGAGCACTTTTACTTTAGCAGCGTATGTCACAAAACATAAATCGACGCAAATAATGCAAATACAGTGCTTCATTCCCTGTTTACCAATATACACCAACTACTCTGTGTAGACATTCCAAACAGAAGACAACAGTAAATTACGCCTGTATCTGTGTCGCACGAGTCCATTAAAGCAGCCTCGACATAATATCCTCTCACACCACTAGGTCTACCAACAGCATTTTTCGAAATCGAATTTATGACATCGCTCTTAAAACGGAAGGTGAATGTATAAAAACTACAATCTAAAACCTATTTGGCAAATGGCTCTAAAACAGAAGCCCGACAAGCAGAGAGAGTGCGCTTACCAACCGGAAAGAGCCTCGTTTTAAGTTATTACTCTGCAGCAAAACAAAACAAACATTGCAAACTATGGTATTTTTAACCTGTGAGCCATCTGTCAATGTTTTAAAACACAATTAACTGAGTAACAAGGATCATTGCCTTTCCCCTACATCAATTCCCCGTGAGACGCCAACTTCCTTGGTTTGATTTTTGCTGTGGATTCTAGGATTCTGCGCAATGACATGACCGAACCTCCCGCATGGCTTACAATCAGGAAGGGATACTATTGGTTTCTACTTAAAATCTTTAATAAAGGCCTAACTTCAAAGCACAATAAAAGTATATTGATATAACAGGTATTGCGTCATCCTATTTCTCATTTTGAGAAGATATTGATGTACTGTAAAAATCTGATATACTGCCCAGCCCTAGGCAAAGACAGAAGTTGTTTATGGGGGTGGGGGGTGCCAAGGCATTGGATAAGTGGATGATCTCACCCCTGAGAAAGATCAGCAGATTGAATTTTAGGGTGGAGCTTTTACAGCATGTATTGTGATTTGGGTGATGGAGCATTTGGGTGGCTGATAGAACAACCGTCAAGGGCAAGATGAAAGGACGTAAAAAAATGAACTACACTCACCTAAAGGATTGAACAAAAAAAAGCTTATTGAAAGGAATAGC
The DNA here is from genome assembly GCA_019775915.2 of Cyphomyrus plagiostoma. Lineage (NCBI taxonomy): Eukaryota > Metazoa > Chordata > Actinopteri > Osteoglossiformes > Mormyridae > Cyphomyrus > Cyphomyrus plagiostoma. The sequence goes on along the minus strand of JABFEA020000048.1, from coordinate 18,159,890 downwards.
TGCCTTGTTTCAGAAGGAATTTGACACCTCTGTGATCCGGGTTCTATTCTCCGCCTGGGTCTCGTGTCTGTTGAGTTTGCATGTTCTCCCCGTGTCGTCGTGGGGTTTCCTCCGGGTACTCCGGTTTCCCCCCACAGTCCAAAAACATG
>JABFEA020000048.1:18144775-18159641 GCA_019775915.2 Cyphomyrus plagiostoma | reverse complement strand
GCACTGCCACCGCCGGCCTGCTTACTCACTGCGCACTGCCACCGCAGTCCTGCTTACTCACTGCGCACTGCCACCGCAGTCCTGCTTACTCACTGCGCACTGCCACCGCCGGCCTGCTTACTCACTGCGCACTGCCACCGCCGGCCTGCTTACTCACTGCGCACTGCCACCGCCGGCCTGCTTACTCACTGCGCACTGCCACTGCAGTCCTGCTTAATCACTGCGCACTGCCAGTGGTCCAGTTGGCCACATCTGCAAAACAAACCACCCAGAAGCGGTTAAGTGATCAAAGCTTGGGGAGGAATGGCTGCTTGCTGCATTTATGTATTTTTAATCTCAGTCTTTTAAAATTTTAGGCTTGAACGTATCTCTAAAAAGTAGCTATTGCTTAGTGCCGTTGACCAGCTGAACGTCTTTGCAACATGGCGTGCAGTTTAGCTTGACTGGAGTCTCAGATCTCTGGTAGGCTTCCGATAAGGACGGAACAGCTGGGAGATACCAATGGCATTTCACAAGTCTGGAGCCAGTGGTGATGAATAATGTAAGACAAGGAACGTCCCAGTTAAATGGCTTCCCTGCGATGGATATGTGTCGAGTTGTGATTTGACTGATATATTCTACTCCCCTGAGCTTTCTGGATGTAAACGGTGTTCTTTCAAGGTTGAATTCCCCATCCGCCAATGAGTGGACCTGGGTGGTTCATAAGCTACAGCTCCCCAGCAAACCTGATTATGGATTGACAGCATATCTATTCTTCTGGAGCACTGACCTTAACCTCTGGGCCACCATGATCTAACACAAAATTGCTTGGTGCCAATATGTTTGACAGCCAAACGGCATTACCCTAAAATAAGTGGAGAGGTGGAACCTGTGTTTACACTTGCATTTATTATTTTTTCCTGTAAGTAAATTACTGTATTGTACACTAGTACTACACACAGTGTCAGAAATAACCGGGCAAAGGACAAGGATGCCCAAAGAAATATCAGAATGCCCCTAAAAAATAAAAAATTTGCAAAAATTTGCCCTCAAGTATTCGAGAGGGGAAAAAAAAGAAAGATGTACTGTTACATTTAACCATCATTTTATTTATATTTATATTAATTTCCATTTCTGTCTCTAACACGCACTCATACAAACAGGGCTGTTGTTCACGGTACGTACGTACATAACTTTATGTAACGTAACTGTAACTTCGTACTCCTATGTAACGCTGTTATGATACCTGTTAGTGACCAATTTTATTTTTTAATAAAGGTGTTAAACCAAAAACAAACAAACAGATCTGTGCTGGGGGCATAGCTATGGACTGTCTGCTGGGGGCATGGCTATGGACTGTCTGCTTACCCATTGCTTTGCCACTCATCTATCAACAACTTTTACAGTCACCTGGGGCTGGGCAGTATATTGAACTTTCACGGTATATTTTCAAAATGGGATATAGGATGACACAATACCGTTAACAGGTTTTATGTGTGAAAAACCAAGGGTATTCCTTCCTAGTCGTAAAAAATATGACAGCTTAGGTCATAATGTTGCAGATTCCCAGAATTTACAGCTAAAATCAACTCCTCTGTAAACATGTCATGGCATAGGTCAGGGAGGTGAAGATTAATTGGTACTTGTTTAATTTCGTTTTAAAATATTACTGGCTTACAGGTGTACAGGTGTAATCCGTGATATTTGTTTTATTTTGTCGAAGTGACCAGTTTGCGTTTACAGTTGTAAAGCGCTGCCTTTTATTTCCCAAAATTCAGCGATTTCTAAAGAGGATGTTTAAAAAAAGACCATAAACTAGTTCATTTGAAAACCTGGGATGAAGTTTTCAATCGTCTTTTTGTGAATGCCTCCATTTTTTTTTAGACTGTGGGAACAAAAATTGCCCCCCAGATATTTGTTTAATTTCCTGCACTGACCACATGGTACTGCAGTAAGTAATCAGCCTTTATGTAATCGGGCTGAAGGCTAAGCTAAGGGTGAACATGCTGGTGTGATATTTATTTCTTTATTTTGCTGGAGGTGTGCTATGAAGTCTGTGAAGTCAGCGTCCATGTTTCTTGATAAGCTTGTCTCTCTCCCCCCGGGCAGGTCATGCTGGTGGGGGACTCCGGGGTGGGGAAGACCTGCCTGTTGGTGCGCTTCAAGGACGGTGCCTTCCTGGCCGGGAGCTTTATCTCCACAGTGGGGATCGACTTCAGGGTATGTCACACACAGGCACGAGGCCGGCACACTGCACAGAAAATGAAGGACACTTGCTGGCTTCTGTATTTTTTTGTGCTTAAATTCGTTTTTTTCTGCAGTTTCCTTTTCCAGCCCTAACCCCTGGCTGTTTATCAGAATGCACACTCTGCCGTTCTTGTGGTCTCACCTGCCCATTGTACGTCATCTTCCATTACTGAAGTACAGTCCCAATACTCAAGAGCAGAAGTACAGAGGATGGTAAAAATTCCCAGATGTCGTCCTTACCCTGCCCCAAATATCAAGGATGCATCGGTCGCGCGTTGTCCCCGGTCTCGTCCCCGGTCTCGTCCCCGGTCTCGTCCCCGGTCTCGTCCCCGGTCTCGTCCCCGGTCTCGTCCTCGGTCGCGCGTCGCCCTCGGTGGCGAGTCGTCCTAGGTCTCGTCCTCGGTGGCGAGTCGTCCTCGGTGGCGAGTCGTCCTCGGTGGCGCCTCGTCCTCGGTGGCGAGTCGTCCTCGTTGGTGCGTCGTCCTCGGTGGCGAGTCGTCCTCGGTCTCGTCCCCGGTCGCGCCTCGTCCCTGGTCGCGCCTCGTCCCCGGTCTCGTCCCCGGTCTTGTCCCCGGTCTCGTCCCCGGTCTCGTCCTCGGTGGCGCGTCGTCCTCGGTGGCGTGTCGTCCTCGGTCTCGTCCCCGGTCGCGCCTCGTCCCCGGTCGCGCCTCGTCCCCGGTCGCGCCTCGTCCCCGGCCGCGCCTCGTCCCCGGCCGCGCCTCGTCCCCGGTCTCGTCCCCGGTCGCGTCTCGTGTCGTCCCCGGTCTCGTCTCGTCCCCGGTCTCGTCTCGTCCCCGGTCTCGTGTCGTCTCCGGTCTCGCGTCGTCTCCGGTCTCGCGTCGTCTCCGGTCTCGCGTCGTCCCCGGTCTCGCGTCGTCCCCGGTCTCGCGTCGTCCCCGGTCTCGCCTCGTCCCCGGTCTCGCGTCGTCCCCGGTCTCGTCCTCGGTCGCGCGCCGTCCTCGGTATATAGCTATATGAACTGTGTGTGATATGCAGAATGGGTTGTATAGGTTCTGCATGCTCGCTCTTTGTGTACTATGTGTCTTTAGACAAATTCCCTTTCATCATTCAGCACCGCCTTCATCCATTACTGTGGCCATGTCCTCCTGCTGCATCCTGTTGCTGCTGATTAGGAACCACTCATTTCTTAGAGGCCTGATAATGTTTGGGCCAGACTGGGGAAGTGGCTGCGCAACAGTGCTGAGATGTTTGCCAACGGGCACTCGTATCTGTGCCGAGTGACGAGTTAATGGGTTTGTTAATGGCTGATTATGTGTTTGAAACCAAAGTGGGCTGCTTAGCTGGAACTCTTACTGGCGCTTGTGTGTCATGTGATTGTATCTTTTTTTTTTCCACCTTCCCTCTTCTCCATAATTGGCATGTCCTGTGTGCCACTTTCCTGACTGCCCGCTAGCTGTAAGGAATGGGGGTAATTAGGGGCCTCTCTGTAATGATAATTAATGGCCTTGTTTAGGCAAAGTAAGGAATTGGGCTGCACAGCAGCATGTGACATTGCTGATCTCCGATTGCTAACTGTGTCTCTATCCGCTTAAAGCAGATGTATTAGCACAAAGGTCACCATGGATGATGACTTGTTGACATTTTTCTAAATATGTTATAAGGCATTTTGTGGAGACCAGCTAGTCCAGCGTCTCGTTCTGAAACCATGGGTATAAATTTGAAGTTGGTCAGTCCATTGTTGTGATAATAGCTTCTACTCTTCAGGGGAGGCTTTCCATTGGACATTGGGGTGATGCTGGTGAGATTTGCTGCCGTTCAGGTTGGGTGCTGATGCTCGGTTTTTATCTCACTTTCTGTGACTCCTATGGCCCTTTAACTGAACTTTCTTCCAGACATTTTACCCTCTACTGTTGCATCACTTGTGGAGGATCAGGACAGCTGTAGTAGGGCAACAATGTGGCGAACTGACTGGAAAGATGGGATCCTGTGATGGTGCCAGGTGGAAAGTCACTTCTGTACAACCTCTTCTGTACAACCATTCATTTGCTTTTAGGATTATTAATGAATGGGGTCTTCATATCCCTCTGGTTATATAATCTATAATGCCCCCCCAGGTCGATGGAGCAATTCCCAAGGGATTCTGAAGGAAATACCTAGTTTTGAATATGTGTCTATAGTATCTATACACAGGGTAAAGAACATTTAAGAACCCACAAAATGAAGGGCACACTTTTACCAGTCTAACCAGCTTGAATAAAGTTAGTAGTAGCTTTACACTTGGAAATAGTATTTGTTTCAGGTCTGATGGACCAGGAGAGGGGAATAGGGTATGTGTATGTGGCTCTGACTTCCCTGTACTGGTCGCATGTTTTATATGGAAATCCTGTCTGTTGACGGCGCCTGTCACCTTGCCTTTATTTACTCTGTAGCATCTTTGAATCAGCACTCCACCTCTCCATCTGGACCTGCGTGGCGTTCAGCTTGGCTATTGGTCAGTCTCCTATCGTGTGTCTGCAGGAGGGGGATCTTTCATGGATTTTCTGTCTGTATGCCTTTGTTGTATGGCTGTCATCACATTCCGTGCTGCCTCACTTTCTGTGTGTGTGTGTGTGTGTTTCCACATCTCAAGGTACTTATATAGCTGTAAGGGAACGCATTGAACTGCATGCTTTCACTTGTTTACTTTCTGCTGTATCACATCAGTACTGCTGTCTAATAGGCTGTCAGTCTCCTTGCATTGAGAATCTGTCATTAGACCCCAAAGCCATCTCTCATTAATTCGGCGCTGGTTTTATCCTGATGTTCAGCTAGCTGTGAACCAAATATACAACTAAAAATCCATTAGGTAGATCTGCACTATGGCTGCTTGTTTTGTTACTAGTATTAGTAATAGTTTTGCAGTGCAAACATTTTTGTGATACTAGTAATACGATACACTGCAAACAAATAGTAACAGGACCTTGAGCAGTGTGTGAAACAAGAGGTGCATGTGCCCATAATGTGATGGAGGAGAAGAATGTATTCAGACAGGACGACGTTTCAGGCAGAGATGAAAGTCCTCTAACAGACACCTCTTGTGTGCTGAGTAGAAGGTTGCTGGTCCTCGGTCTCGGCACGTCCAGCCACACCGATCTTCTCTAGTGGTGGTTATTGAGCATGTGAGCATTGGTGTAATTTTAGATCAGCGCTCATTAGCACCGTCTGCAGATGGGGACAGTGGGACTGGTCGGCGTCACATTCATGGTGTGACTTTTCTGGGTGTCACATGACTAAAGTGCCACTGCTTTCATAGCCGGCGATGACACCTGACAACGGCCGCATAGGAACTGGACACACCTGGCTTTGCTGTTGCTTGTTTGGGGTCCGATCCACGGCATGTGTTTTCAAGGCCAATTATTTACGTATTCTTGTCTCCCCTTCCTCTGTAGCTTAAAATTTCACCTGCACATGGTGTGTATCTCAGCATAAAATGGATTGGCGCCCATGTCCAGAAGGTTGTGGGTTCAAATCATAGACAATAGAGTAGAGATATCACAGTCAACCTCTTCAAGAAGGCTCTAAACCTCAGTTGTTTCGGGGATGCTAGCTGATCTGGTTCTCTGACCCTCACTTGCATATCACTTTGGACAAAAGCTTTTGATAATTAATTAAATGTAAATAAATGTAAATGAAACGCAAAACTCCTCCACTGTTTCAGCTGGACCGCTGAGTGCAGGACCAACTCGATTTACTGCATCTGTTTATCGGCTGGGGTGCAGTTTTGGCTCTGATGCTGTTATGCCCCAGAATAGAGCAGTGGTCAGGAGTTATCAATCTGGCTATTGTTTGATTTTTTTTCTTCATGTCATGACGGCCATTTTTGGGAAACAGTTATGGGTGAGATTGCCTGTATTAAGGCTACAGGCCTGCATTCTGAAGTGCACGGAAAGTCGAGTGTTTTTATGAAGTGGCCCAGGTTTCACAAACAGCCACATGCAGGTGAAGAGCAGCAGCTGAGGTTTGGTCCCGGATCACTCTCTATGTAGTGGGCTCTCATCCCCATGGCACTCACGCCATACGGGTACCTATCCTTCCATGCACCGTGATCCTCTAATCCTTCCTTCTTTGACTGTACTTAGTAATTGGTTCCCTCTGTAATTTGACTCTCTAATATAGAGAAGCGGCAGACCTTCTATTGGACAGCTAAGATAAATCAGATGAGGTAATATCTCTCCGTCTCCATAATTACATCTGGATGCCCTGAATCATGTGGGTCCTGCTCCACGAGGATTACTTACTTTGACAAATACTGTTGCAGTGTTTTACCCCTTCTTCCTTTCCGGGGGGAGATCTACAAGCTCCTCCCTTTGTCGATGAGTTATACCGCACTGCACTCTGCTATCCTCAGGTGTTTTGTTTGCAGTGTTGATTCAAAGGCCTGTGGTGTAAATAAGATTGTGACAGTCCTCACACAAACAGTGTGCTGTCTCCTGTATGTGAGATACTCAAGGAGTTGTGAGTGATCTTGTTACTGTATCCCAACCTAAGCCAGACACCACTGTCACAAGATGCAGTTGCATCATCATGATAATCTATGGTCAAAGCTACCTGCTGACATATCACTGTAATTTTTAGCAATCTACTGTATGCTCAACCCCATCACGTTAATTATCTCGAGGGCAAGTGCAAAATGGCCAATGCAATACACACTCGCCATTGACAAATCGTTTCGCTCAACAGGAACGAAAACATTTGAGAAACTTGTGCTCTTTCTGAGAATTTGTCTCCAGGCAGGAATAACGCTTGACAGCTTCTAGTTACCATGGTAATCCACCAATGAGATGAAATTGCTTGGGCCTACGATGAAGGGAATGTTCCTCTCAATTAAACAAGATCACAGGTCAATGTCTGAAAGCTTGGTATGTTGGGTTCTGTCACCTGGAACCCGGTGAGAGGCAGGAGTGCTAGAGGAGAAAGGAAGGACAACATGGCGAACCCAAGGGGACAGAACAGAGCACTGTGCTTTTCCCCGCTTACTGCAGAGGAATAAGTCTTGTGTGAGAGGTTTCCCAAAGTCTAATCTTTTGTCAACAGACTCTGCCCCCCAGACCTTGCTTATTCACAGCCAGTTTCTGGAGAGGAATGTACCATTATATTCCATCACTCAATGTTGTGTGTGTTTTTCCTGGTTGCTGGGGTCTGACAAACAGGGGTGGTATTTTGGCTTGGACCATAATACCACCTACTGCGTCATGGACCTTTGACCTCTGATCTTTGACCTGAACCCAAAGCGACTCACTGATTCACCCCCTTTGGCCTCACTGAAGACCCTATAGCTCAGGTGTCAGACTCCAGTCCTGGGGGGCCGGAGCCCTGCACATTTTTGGGTTTCCCCTCATTTAACACACCTGATTAAACTTGTGCTAATTACCACACAGCTCTTGAGCTGAATCATTTGTGGTGGAACAGGGGAAGAACTAAGCTACACAGGGCTCCAGCCCCCCAGGACTGGAGTTTGACACACCTACCTTATAGCATATACATTTTTGAGCGGTTAGCTTCTTGCTGTCTGTATCTGTGTCTTTGTGGGGACCGTCCATCACCGTTTCTATGGGGGAAAAACCCTAATCCCATGAACAACAATCTTAACCCCTACCCAACCCTAACCTTAAGTAACCAAACTAAAAAAGTCTTTTGGTATTTTTAGTTTTTTTATATTGCTATGACAGAGTCCCTCCTTGTGGGGACTGAAAAAATAGTCCCCACAATGACAAAATAACAGGTTTTATCACATTGTGAGGAGATTTGGTCCCCATGATGTAGTGTGTGTGTGTGTGTGTGTGTGTGTGTGTGTGTGTAAAACGTATATAAAATACACACTCATTCACATTCTCTGCTTGACGTACACAAATGTGCCCACATGTCCTCCAGTTACCAGCATAGGTCCCTTTCAGCGTCAAGACAAAGGCGTACGTGGTACTGAATGAATCCGCAAATCAATATGGCTTTGCTCTGTCTGGTGCTCCTCTCCAGGTTTGGAGAGTTCAAGCGTGGGCTCTGAGACGGCCAGCGAGAGGCGTCAAAGCTGTGAGGGCACGCCCGTGGCCTTCCTGTCTGGCTGCGTCACGCTGATGCTTCACACCTCTGTTCATTAAACAGCGCAGCCATTATTTCCAATACTCGTCACTGTCTTTAAGCAAACCAAAGACAAAAACACCGAGCTTTTTCTCAACTGTAACACCCCATTATACATAAGGAATCATGGTATGAAAAGATTAATTTTACAAGTAAACGGCAAATTGAGCATCTTAAAGGCAATTTATTGTAATAGCAAGGGTGCACTTGAAGGTAAATTAATTTCTGAAAGGTAAGATACACAACCGACTTAGTTTACTATGACTGTTTCTTGGTTCTTCATGAAGGCTATGCTCATGGTAACTTCAGGTTTTGGTTTCGTAGTCTCATTCACCTACCGTATAGGTTTAGTTCAGGTTAATCTGTTACCTAACTAGTCACATGACTTTGAGTAGCTGAACTCTTCAGAGGCGGGGGTGGGGGTGCTGCCGCCGTGATGCTTTCAGCTTCTGTCACCACGGCAACCATTCTCCAGCAGTACACTCTGAGTGGTTGTGGACTGGAGATCCTTCACTCTGTTGCTCGGCTGGTTCCCCAACAGAGCTGCATTTCTTCGCTTTGAATCGGACATCTCCCATGTGAACGATGACGACTTAAATACTTCTCAGTTCAGTTTCTAAAGGTGAATGCCCCGCATGCACAATTACCACAGGAAACTTAATGAAAACCCTAACTGAGTTTTGTTTTTTCCCGGACACCTATGTATGCTTCATGGTTTCACAAAATGACCGTTGTTGTAGATTTAGCATTCACCCTTTGGTGACCTGGTGGGAATCCCCCCAGGTGTGGAGTGCAGTGGTACCTCACATCATCATGTATGACTGGTACATCATGACTGGAGGGTTCAGACATTTAGAGAGGGCAGGGAGAATCCAAGCAGTTAATGGGGGTGAGGTGAGAAGTGGATGTTGTGCTTCTAACCCTAACCTAACCTAAGCCTAATCCTAACCCAACCAAAAGCACACTGATTCACTGTTAGATGTAGGCAGACATGGACATTTCAGGTCCAGAAAGTAAAAATCCAGACCAAGATTTTGTTTCAACTAGTTGAGTGCTCTGTGCCTATACTCAACTGGTATTCAACTGGACAGAGTGATAGTCAACTGGACCTGAAATGTTCACCTCTGGATTAGGGTACTGGAAACTGCACCCTAAGGGCCTCCTGTAAGGCTGGGGCAATATACAAAAGCTCCAGATACAGGAGCAGGCAAAGACAGACTTGTAAGTATCTTCATGTCTTGCTTTTATTGTGAGGGAGACCCTGACAAGATGTCTCTAAAGGACATGGCTAAATTCACTGAAAGAGTAAGCTATGCACAGGCACTGGATTTAAAATGACATTGGTTTTGGGAAGAAAAAAAGGTTGCCTGTTTTCTAAGTGTGTCTAAATCACAAAATGGTGGGAAATACCCACCTTTAAACACCTTGCTGCAAATCTAATGCATTTTCTTTGAGAAGTTTTCAGCAGTGTGATTTGATGCAGTAGAATATGTCCTCTGGTGATGGTTTATATTTGTGCTACATTTCTGCAATATGAAATACTCTCCCAAGTGCATTTTATAAAAGCATTGGTGATGGAACTAATATTGCCGACTTATAAGGGTGGACAGAAATAGACAACAAAGCTATTTCTGTACCAGCCTGGGTGTGCCCACCTTGTGAGCAGACCGACCTCACTGATTCTAGCCCTGTGTAGGGATGGACTTCTCTGGTACGTTTGGACTCAAACTAGGCTTTGGAGTCTCACTGTGAAGCACATTGCTTTGTCTCTCTGCTTCTGGGGCTTTTTCCTGCTATTGATGCAGATCCAGGGAGATCATCTTCACCCTTCTGAAGGGTAAATGATCCCCCCAGTCAGAAACCATTCAGAATCATTCCTCTTGCTATCTCCTGAAGGATGTGGCACATGAAAAATATGCGACCTTAAAGTAAAATTCATCACCTTGATATACTAACTCAGTCATGGTAATTTTCCTGTTAATTCCCATAGAAAATTTCCAGCTTGGAATATTTCCTAAATTTCCCTGCTTAACTTCCCATGGAATGAAAGTTTCCAGAAATTTTCCACCCCTTTGCAACCTTTGCCATGATGTGAATGGGTATGACTTTCATTCTAGATAGAGTCTGTCTTATCCAGTCCCTCTTTCAGTATATACTAACTGTTCAACTGGTGACCACTAACTTGTTCCCCTAACAATCTACCTAACCATACTTCCAGTGCCTGACTCTTACATTGCATTCTTTGTCTCCAAAACACACACATGCAGAATGAACACCAAGCACAGGCAGCAGACCATGATCTGTCCCCCACCTTTGTGTAATTCATGTACTTATGGGAGAAGTACAGTACTTCCCACAGACGAGCATGTTTGTGCTGGGAGCCTGTGGGTGTCTGAGGACCGAGAAACACTGGAGTATCGTACGCTTCAGTGGGTTAGGATGAGCTGCTTGTCAGCATGAAGTTGCTGGGTTGGCAGTGTGATTTCACCACCGGGCACTTGAAGAACATCCTTATCCCCGTTGCTCCAAGGACCCTCCATTCTCAAATGTCTGACGCTTTAGATAAAAGCATCTGGCAAATACATAAAAGGTAATTCTCCATGAGAGTCACGGGGAGCTTATGCCAAGCACCTGCGTCACAGGAAGATGGGTGGGCATCTTAGGAGCACAGGGACGTGGGTTGGCTGAAGGCTAGCGGTCCAGCGCTGCTCACTTCATTTGCTTTCCAGGTGACACTACACCATCAGTTTTGGTAAGGGAGACAGCCTGTCCCTGCAGGCGAAAATGGCCGCCTCAAACGGCAGGGAGGAGTGATTGGTCTCAGCACCATTGGGGCACTGTGGGCCTGCCTCATGTCAGTCAGCCTCGGTTTGCAAATTGATGGTGATGGAGTGGGACACGGTACCTTGACCTGCCTCTGTAACCCTGACCACTTGTATTAGAGACACTGTCACCGAATCCTCAGTCTCATTGATCCCTGACTCTGGAATCCCATTTGCTAAATGAGCCCATGGGTGATTTAAATTTTCTTAGTTTTTCCATCTTAATTTACAAATTCCTCTGCATGCATCTGTGCCATCCGTTAAGACTTAGTGTTTCATTATTGCTTCATGGAAAAGACCATCCTTGTGCCAGGGAAGTATTATCTGTGCACTGGTTACTGGGATACTAGTTTAATCCTGCACTGGGTAAAGTGTGCAAGGGAGATTTCGTTTGAACTTCCAGATGCTTGAAATTAATAATGGCCAAGGTACGGGGTATCCTTGATATGTGTCCTGCCTTACTGGTTTTCAACTAGCCAAGGTATAACTTGAGTACTCAAACCACACCATCATAGACTTGCTAAACCAGGTGAAAGGATAGACCTCTGCCTTTAATCCTCAACCTTAGGAGAATGTGCTTTGGAAGCAAAGGGTTAAAGCACGATCCAAAACATCCAAAAGCTGCTAATCCCTCATGGATATTCATGAGCAGATTGGAGCCACAGGTCATTGCCACTGTAGTCAGGCCCTGAACACCTAATTCCGTTCAGCTACAATTAGCAGGTTCGCCTCCCTCAAGCTACATGTCATTATGATAATTGTATATAAACCTAATTAATTTTTAGTTATAAATCTTTTTATTTTTAACCCGCAGGACAGAAAGGAAAGAAACAGGCTGAAATGTAACAACACAGTTTATTTTTTTGTCCCTAAAGGTATTTTTGCTTTGTGCTTTGCTTTGTGTTTATTGATAAAGACGCTTCTGCTTTCCTGTCCATGCTCAGTCAACGCCGTTGGCTGGCAGAGGTATCATCATCCAAGCCCATCTAAATAGTTCCATTCCCCCCCCCCCCACACCCTGTCCATGTAGAGCTGCGGGGTGCCGCTTTGATTAATGGTGGCAGCTGTTTGGTCGAGAATGTGAAACGGTTTTCTGTGATATTCACGGAGCGAACTTATCCACCATTAATCTTGTGGGTTTACCTGCAGCGGTTGCTAATCCTGCAGGGAACAGGTGATGTCAGACAGAAGCCAGAAAGCCAGCTGTCTGTCTGTCCTACAACCATCATCCATTCTTTGGTCATTGAGCTGGACATATGTAGCCGCTTAATGATGTAGGTGGGTAATTTAGAGTAATAGCTTCACTGAGAATGAAGCATTGCCAGAATCTTAGACTGATGTAATCCTTTGGACAGAAACGGCTGTAGGACAGAGCAGTACTCGCACGAATAGGAGCGACACACTGCTATATGGGTTAGTGTTAGTTTTCACGGTGTTGTGGTGGGAGCCCGGGTACCTTGCGCCACCGGCCCCCCCATTTACATACCGTGTAGACTTCAGTTTTCTTTCCCGCAAATCAGTGTCAGCGTCGTTCTACTCAGTGCTCCAAAAGAGATGGCGACATCTGTGGCAGATGTGCATAGCTCAGGTCCAAGTACAAATCCAGAACAAGATTTAATTTCAACCAACCAGCTGAGTACTCTGTGACTGTAACACTTTATACTTCGTTGGTTGGTTGAAACAAAATCTGGTCTGGATTTTAACTTTTTGGATCTGAGTGATCTAATTCTGACAAAGGGGCATCCAGTAAGTCATAAACACTACTGTTCGTCTCCGAGCTGTGGACTGATTGGGGAGTATGGGATTCTGCATCAGGCAAAAATGTTTCACACTGATTTAGTGGAAGTCTCACTAAGGCACACACACACACACACACACACACACACACACACACACACACACACAGAGGACGTGCTATTTCTACGCATCTGCATGAGGTCGGTTTGCGAACAGGGGTGACTTTTGAAGAGGAGCCATGAAGTTCTAAGGAGATTGCCGCCCTGTTCAAATGTCACCCAATCCCCCCCCATCCACCATGAACCTTTCATCCTCCAGTGTCTCCCATGCCAGCCGCCTCTGTGCAAAGGTCACCATCCCGTGTTCATTTGTGTTTAAGCTAAGTGACATTCCAAAAAAGACCTGTATTCTACAGCTGAGTCGGGGCAGGGGGGTTTTCTGATGTCATCTCACTGAGGGTTATTGGGGGCAGTAGACAGAGTCCTCCGCTCTGAACGGTGGCGACCTCCTGGATGACCGGTGACTTGAGTGCCTGTGTGCCACCACACAAACCTTGTTCATCAGGCACCATAAAAAGTAAACCTGCAGTGCTTCTAACAACCAAGATATGCTCTCCAGACATGCTTAGATTGCATGTAATGGAGCATAAACTTCACATTGATTTTTTTTATTTTTATTATATTATCCTGAATTGCTATAAGGTTTTTCAGTCAGTGTCTCTACCCATTAGAAAGGCTCCCACTCAATATGTGCCAGACATTTTTTCCTGATGCAAGTCCCATACTCCCCAATGAAACCATTGCCTAGAGGGAGACACTAATGCCTATAACTTACTTTTCTGATACCACTCCGGGCAGCAATAACTGTGAGTGTAAAGCTTTGTCAGAACTGTCTGTGTGGGATGCCAGAGGAGGCCTTGTGTAATTGCAGTTAATTTGCAATATAATAATATAGCTGGCTATCTGACCTGGTTATTTGCTTGTTTGCTTGCTTGTTCGTTCGTTTGTTTTTGTTTTTTGTTTTAAATCACAATCGCATGTTTTTTGGTTGCCAAGATCTGTCTGGGGTAACATGACCTGTTTTTGTTTAGTCCATTTGGCGTGTGGGGCTGCCTTTCCTTCGAGGCGTTCAAGATAAATATGTCAGGAGAGCCACTTCAGGAGTGAGACAGCATAAAGGAAGAGATCACTAACATGTGAGGTGACACTGATATTCCGAGGTGACATCTTAACCTGATTAAATAGTGCCTCTTCTTTGGCTAAGGATGGACCCTGTGACTAGTCCTTTTACTCTGACATGGGTTTGCTGTGAAGGCAGGGTGAGGATCAGGAGGAGTCTTCATCCAGAACATCAGATCCATAGGGGTAGGGACGGCCATGCTTCGCTAACCTTTAAAGAGTTATGTGTTTATAAAGGCTTCTTTCTCTGCCCTCTTCTGCCTGCTTGATTAGATATGAAAGTGGGGCATTATGATGCTTCATTGTTTAGGGTCTATCCACCAAAGAGCAGCACAGGGGCATAATTTCTAAGGTGCCCATTTCTCTGCCACTCCAGTGGTACCGTCCGGGGATTTATAGCGCTCTGTCATAGTCAGCCTCTAACCATGGCTGTTCAGTGGCCAAACAGGCTTCAGGCAAATGTTTATGTTTAGTATTCTCTGTCCAGCCTGACACCTCAGTGAATTAAACACAGAATTGTATTTGTGTAGTTTGTAATACAATAATTATTTGTAGAATTAATGTATAGTTATTTGTACAATATAAGTATGATGCTTGGGCTGTTTGAGCAGAGGTTATTGTGTATGTCTGTGTGGGAGTGTGATTAGCCCAAAGCCAAGCAACACCTCAGAACTTATATATTATATGAAAACATATAAAAAATGTACACTCACCTAAAGGATTATTAGGAACACCATACTGATACGGTGTATGACCCCCTTTCGCCTTCAGAACTGCCTTAATTCTACGTGGCATTGATTCAACAAGGTGCTGAAAGCATTCTTTAGA
>JABFEA020000048.1:17999846-18022787 GCA_019775915.2 Cyphomyrus plagiostoma | reverse complement strand
GTGGTCCTAAAATTGAACCCTGCGGTACCCCACTATGAACACAGGCCCACTGTGACATTGTACCTCTTATAACTACTTGCTGTTTCCTATCTGTTAACCAGTTATCAATCCAGGTCACTATAGTTCCTAAAATATCTGTTGCTTTGAGCTCATGGTCTTTCTTGGGCCAAAGTGAACAGTGAACACTGGCCCATGTTTTTTAGATAACTGGAAAAAAGCACATAAAGGAAGAAGTTGTTGTAAAAAATACATTCAGGAATCCCTCAGGTCAAACAGCTTATACTCTCATATATACATATCCCATATAGAATACGTCTGAACTGGACCTGAGCTAAGTGTTATACAGAAATTACTGATGATCCATAAACCACATCTGCTGCAATGTCTTTTTGCACAACAGACCAATACTGGCCCAAATCCACTTTCTGTGCCATATTTGGGCCAGGTTCACCTTGAATGTTTCCAAATCTGGCCCGTATTTGCATGAACTCAAATGTTAAGTTCAGACCCAACTTACACAAGAGCAGTGACTGGCTTGGCATGCTAAGTTGCTGTGCTAGCAATCCAGAGGTTGCTAGTTCAAGCCCAACCCACCGCAGAAAGTGTTGTCACCACCCAGTTATGGAAAGTAAGTCGGGGTTCAGTGAAGAGAAGCATTCTGCAGTGCAATTATTTTGTTTGGTGGCCCAAACTCTCTTTATTCCACATCGCTCCAGGGCTTTCCATTAGCTCACTGGGCTAAGTCTTTGTGCTGCTGTGCAGAAGGTCACTGGGTTGAGCCCTGGTCTCAGTGGAATGGTAGCATGTCAGTGGGCTCTTGAACAAGGCCTTTAACCCCCACCTCTGGAGGTGCTTTATGCTGCGGTGAGTATGATTGGGTAGGTGAAGAAAAGCATTGCACTGTGCAAATAAAGGCTGAGTTTATCTTTTGACCCTGGTGCAGATACAGATACATTTGTAACAATGTGGTTCCACCTAGCAAGATGAATGTGAATCAGATCTACAGAGCCGTATCTGGCCAGTATCTGAGTCAAAAGTTAAATTCATTGGTGATTGAAGCGGGGGCAGTGAGTGGGTCAGTGGGCTAACCCTCTGTGCTTGTGAGCAGAAGGTTGCTGGTTCGGGTCCTATCTCTGGTGGAGTGGTCACATGTCTGTGGGCCCTTGAACAAGGCCTTTAACCCCCACCTTGGGGGTGCTGCATGCTGTCTGATCCTTGAGCTGTGATGAGTAAGATTGAGTAGGTGAAGAGAAGCATTCCTGTGTAACTGTTCAAATAAAAGCTTAAGTTCTGCTCCAGCATCCTACCTAAGGATGCTGGTATACACACTTTAAAAAGATACTTTTATTTGCGTTAGTACAGCTGCACACCTCATTGCCCCCATCTGATGCTTCATACCTCGGAGGTCAGAACACAGCGGCAGCTGACACACCCAGAGGTGTGACCACACCCAGACATAAGTTGATTGATACAGGATGGATTTATTTTCTAAAATGATTAGCAGAGGATGGTTTCAATCCATCGACCTCTGAGTTACAGGCCCAGCACGCTTCCGCTGCACCACTCTGCTTAACTGTGTTTTCTTTGCAACACGAACCAGCAACCTTCTACTTACAAGCACAGAGGTTTAGCCCAGTGAGCCACTCAAACACGCTCATGGAGGGACCAGGAGCAGTGTGGAATAAAGAGAGTTTGGGCCACCAAACAGGTGTGAGGAAAGAATTCTGGAGCAGTATTGGTCAGTAGTTAATCTGCAATATAAAAAGAGTCTGAGGCACATTTAACAAACATGCTTTACTCACGTAAGTACAGGTACATCACAATGATTCTCTTCACTGACCCCCATCTTACTCTCAGCAGCTTGCGGGGGGGGGGGGGGGGTCACAGTACAGGGTGAGCTAAGGCACAGCACCCTCTGCTGAAGCCAGGACTAGAACCAACAACAGGCACAGCAACTTAGCCCACCAAGCCACTCACAGCCCTGAATTCAATTGTTGTCTCTGGTGCAGATTAGGCCAGGTCAGGTCCAGTTCATGTATCTGTGGCGATTTCAGAACATTTGGTCCAGATGCAGTTCAGACTCATGTTGCTATGTGGGGCGATTGCTTCTCAGATTCTTAGTGCATCAGCTGCGCGTCTGGTAAGTCACATGGGTTTATGTTCAGGCGAATCTTCAGAGTGTATGCAGGCCAAGAGCAATCATTCAGAGCTCTGGAGAGATTCTGGTGCTGACTCTCCAACCTGAATCACTCTGACACCCAGTGGACGTGCAGGAGGATCTATCCCAGAATCAGTTACTACGTGGGTTTAGTTTATATTATTTACAAACTACAAATACAAAACAACATAACACGAACACAAAAGTTTGCTTTTTCATTTTAAATTGGAACATGCGCATGTTAGTCTGTGATGTTTCTGAATCATAAATATTTTATGAAGGGCTTTGTGGTAAAATTAAACATATTACTGTAAACCTAACCAGTAAATTCTAATAACTGAAATACTTTGCCATTTGCTAAAAACTCAAATTGTTTCTTTCAGTCAAAATTCATGAACTGTAGAACTAGTATAGATACATTATGTAAGGAATCCTGGTAGAGGTTCACATGCAGTTTCTTGAGGACCAGCTGCAGTAGGTTTCCAAGAAGAGGCAAAAGTCTGGGTCCTGGGGGCTCCTTTCCTCAGTTTCTTGTGGTGGACAGAAGATAAAGGACCAGGAAAACCAGTTCAGCTCCAAGTACGGTGGCCAGACTGGGAATCTGGAAGAGCTCCTGTACTAGAGCCAGACAGACACAGTAGATCCTCACGCTCAAAGGCCTTGTGAGTAGCTTTTAGGCTGAGAATCCCACACCTGGTCGGGCGGCTTCTCAGTATGAGGAACAGGAAAGCTGGGCTTTGGGACCAGGTCACCACACTTATAGGTCACCTGCTTTCAATAAGCCAATGATATTGTCCCAGAAACATAGATGTGAGACTTTGCACACCCACCTTGTGCACTGCTGAAATATATTTGAAACATTCTGCTTTAATTTATTCTATTTTGTTAGGCCTGGCTGCCTGCCCAGGATGTACCCCGCCCAACAAGATGAATAAAGTTAACAAGGGCTAGGACTAGAGGAGAAACACAGCAGGAACAAAAAGTGAAAGGAGTAAAAGCATACAGTGACAGACAAAGGAACAGGGCAAGAGCAAGCACTTGTAACAAGGGCTACATGAGGATCAAGTGCAGACCATAACAATTAACTAAGCACTAGGGATGGGAATAACAAGGCACAGGTGAGGGTCATCACCACCAAACACTCAGAATTAAAAGACTACGAATGGCATAGCCAGTGACACCTGCTGGCCAAACAGGAAAACAACAAACAAGAGGGAGTTGGGTCCTGATATAGAGCAGTATAGACAATGAAAAACTGTAAAAAAAAAAAAAAAAAGTGCATAGACTGAGAAAATGCAAGTGTTTCAGATGTGCTCTCCACGATGCAGCTGTAGAAGCTCCTGAGGATCTTGATTGACAGCCTTGAAGCTCATTACCACCTGATCAAGTCAGTACAAGCACATTAGAATAATGTAATTCCATAGCACCAATACATTGTCATATACATATTGATATACATGCATATGTGTACATAGGTGTTAGCTTTTATACTGAGGATAGGACATACCAGTATAAAAGGACAATAAAACTGAGTCAGAAAATAGGTCATGTCTAATTCTTCATTTAACCTGCTACAATGTAGCATTTTAAGGTAAAAGATATATCAAGATATGTTATTCATTCGTATAGCTCATATTTTGTTGTCTCCTGCAAGCAATCTCCAACAGTTTCCTTTGCTGAATTGTAAGGATAGGATGCTCAATACCTCGTCTTCGACCTCTATTTTGTTGACAAAGTGTCAGAAACAAGGCAGAGAGAGTTTTTGTATCTTTTATGTTAATTGGAAGTTTAATTGTTTGTATCATGGCACCACCTGCAATAAACGAAATTCTGATTCTGTCAAACATACATATCTATTACAGTATTTAAATGAATAATATGAATTTTATAAATTGACTTACCTGCTGATCATGTGGTTTTACGTCACATAATAGATTGACACTGATGATAAATCCTCCGCATTCTTGAGCGCATAGCTGAAGTATTTTTGCAGACCGCTAGGTGTCGCTGTAGTCTCATACTTCAACTCCTTTATTTACCCCGTCAATCAGGAAGAAGCTTCAATAACTGTGCGGGGCTTTGTTTTCCCAATGAAAAACAAATAATCCAGTGCTAAAAACGATTCGTACATTTGAGCGACGGAAACATTGACACCAATCGCCAAGTTCCTGCACGACATTTCCGCTTCTGGAGGAAGGTGAAGCGTCTTGGTGCTCAAATTGGTGCAGAAAAGTAAGCAACTATCCTCTACTTACAGGCGCTATTGGACATAGTTGACGGATACAGGATGGATTTATTTTCTAAAATGATTAGCAGAGGATGGTTTCGATCCATCGACCTCTGGGTTATGGGCCCAGCACGCTTCCGCTGCGCCACTCTGCTTAACGAGGTTTTCCTTTTACCTAAGTACTATAAAAATGGGTATAATGAATGTTTGTAAATCACTTAAAAGGTATCTTTGAAGTCGGTGGTTTTGTGGTTATTTTTTCGCATTAAGCATCCTTTAATTTCCAATCGGATTCTACAAAAGGAACAACACCCCAGATGGGACTCGAACCCACAATCCCTGGCTTAGGAGGCCAGTGCCTTATCCATTAGGCCACTGGGGCTAAGCACGAAAATTCATTTTTAAATAGACTGTTTTCTAATATAAAATTATAAATTAAATGATAAATTGTCAATTATAATTTGGAAAACGTAAAAGGTGAAGGAAAAATATTTTCAGATTATTTGTTCAGTATGAATAGATGAATGTAGAAAATTTTCGTCCATCATTCATCCATCGTCTAAACGCTAATATAAAAACGACACGACTATTTATTTAAATAACTTTTCCCGAGCAAGAACAAATTCAGCAGTGCAGGGCTGGTAATTCCTGAATCGTAGAATTTTCCGGAAATGACAGTATATCGGGCTACGTGGAACTGGGAGAAAATTATACGACCACGAAGGGACTCGAACCCTCAATCTTCTGATCCGAAGTCAGACGCCTTATCCATTAGGCCACGCGGTCCGTTCGTAAGTTATTTCCGTTAAAGCTGTATGTCAGAAATAAAGTACCGAAAAGTGGTTATGTTGTTGAATGAAAGAAGTCTATGCCGAACACGAGAAAGGTTGCACTTCCAATTTCCAAACGAGCAGTCAACAGACGTGCAATCAAAAGGGTGGAGTCGTAAAGGTGTAAAACTGGTTCATCTATGATTAGGTCGTGATTGCAAAGTCATACAACCGACAATTGTTTTAAAGTTAGGCAAACACGTTACAAATATGTTGGAAGGCATCGGTTCACATTTTTTTTACTCTCTAAATGGACATGCTATTCAGCAATAAACCAGCTGTTATGTACTTGAAAGGTTTTTGTAGTTGTGTAGATATTTAAGAATGAAGAGTTGTTTTTGAGGCAGAGCATGGGATGTGCCTCGTCAATATATAATACCATTAGCCTTATATTTAAAGCAACATAAACCTGTGTAACAAGTCATGTCATTCATAAAATTGTCTGAGCAGGGTTGCCAGCTTTGATCATCTGGCTGGCGTTGAGATTTTAAATTGGAGACTGCACACGTATTTAACAGTTATATCACTTTGTAAATGGTCTGCAAGGCGGGATAGTTCGTAGTGGCTCGCGGCAGTTTCGCGGGACAGTTCATGGTGGGTCGAGGTAATGTCGCGGGACAGTTTGTGGTGGTGTGTGTCACAGTGGTTTGCGCAAGTTGTAAGTCGGTACGAATTAAGAAGTTTTAAGGTCATTCTTAAAACCGCGCATTTCCAAAGATAATAATCTTAAGGAGAAAATCAATAATCAATTATAAGTATTTACTATTTAACACTACTTATATGATAGTGTCTAGTGTGTCCAAACCGATCGTGTTGAGACAGCACGAGCTTCGAACGCCAGTAAAGTTGCAATGTTAGCAAAGGGAGCAATGTTATCGGTATTTTCTTTAAATACACATTGTTTGGACGAAAATCCGGTTGTAGCTCATTGTCTATCTTACTGCTGTTAAATTGACCCGTATACTGTGTTGTAATAACGTTTTGTTTAAGATTTATTGAGCCGCGAAGTTCGAATCTGCCAATATCTTTCCAACTTTACATCGTCTTTTTCGACGATGCAGGAGAAAAAATGATTATGCAGGGAAATGTTTCAAATGTCTAATTATCATAATATTAATGTAACATTAGACTACTATTATAAAGTTCTTCCATTTGCATATTTTAAGGACTTTTGCTTGAATATGACAAGACATTAAATATGCCATAAATATATTAAAAAGAAACAAATGCATTAATGTTCAAGGCCTTGTCACACAGTGCTGTCACAATGTGACGATTTTTTTTTTATTCAGTTGATGTGTATGACAAGAATACGTAGCTCCAATCTGGCTGAGGATTTAATAACAAAAAAAACATCTGAAAAATTAATTAAAATAAACAAATATTTGTGCAAACTCTAAACAGTTACTTCACCAAAAATTATGTATATTTTACAAGCAAACCTTGATTGAATCACTGCATGCCTCAGAATTTAGGAAAGTGGTACCAGTGGCATCAAAAGGGCTTACTTTTTTCATCCTTCGTTGCAGCTGCTGTACGTGTCCAGCAGTTCTTGCAACACTCAATACATGTAAACCAGGAATGTAAAATTCCCATTCATTACTTCTACCGTGGTACATTTCTCAGATCAGAATTAAATCAGAATTAAAATGATCAAAACTGTATTCTGTGTTAGGGTCAGAGTTTGTAGTTCTACGAACTTGTAGATCCTTTTTGTTGCAAATAATTATGTAAATTGTGTGCCATTTACCATATAATGAATTGTACAATAGAAATGAAGCTTCTGCCCAATATATCTCACACACAGGGGCGCCGCTAATGAAATGCAGGCCCTATGAAAAATGTATTATTGGACCCCACCCCCCAACGTAAAACAGTCAGGCAAAGGCCCTCCTTCAGCGCTGGGCCTTTAAAATTGTTCTAACTCCGATATATTGGGCCAACACATTGCTTATACTTATCATTCGTAACTTAACATATTCTAGACATATAATTATACCATCTACTAAATTTAGACTAAAATAGGAAAGATGTTGGTTTGACATAATTCTGCTGGTCCAAAATATTTAGCATCGGTCCTATTACTATCTACTGCAGGTGAGTGGCTCCCGAGAGTGTGCGTGTGGCTCATGATAGTTAGCGAGTGTCTCGTGACAGTGTTTGAGTGTCTCAGGACAGTGGGTGAATGGCTCGCGACAGTGTTTGAGTGTCTCAGGACAGTGGGTGAATGGCTCGCGACAGTGTTTGAGTGTTTCAGGACAGTGGGCGAGTGGCTCACGACAGTTAGCGAGTGGCTCGGGACAGTTGGCGAGTGTCTCAGGACAGTGCTTGAGTGGCTCGCAACAGTGGGTGAGTGGCTTGGGACAGTGTTCGAGTGTCTCACGACAGTGTTTGAGTGTCTCAGGAGAGTGGGTGAGTGTCTCGCGACAGTGTTTGAGTGTCTCAGGACAGTGGGCAAGTGGCTCACGACAGTTAACGAGTGGCTCGGGACAGTTGGCGAGTGTCTCAGGGCAGTGCTTGAGTGGCTCGCAACAGTGGGTCAGTGGCTTGGGACAGTGGGTGAGTGGCTTGGGACAGTGGGTGAGTGGCTTGGGACAGTGGGTGAGTGGCTTGGGACAGTGGGTGAGTGGCTTGAGACAGTGTTTGAGTGTCTCAGGACAGTGGGTGAATGGCTCGCGACAGTGTTTGAGTGTCTCAGGACAGTAGGTGAGTGGTGCGTGACAGTGTTTAAGTGTCTCAGGACAGTGGGTGAATGGCTCGCGACAGTGGGTGAGTGGCTCGGGACAGTGGGTGAGTGGCTCGGGACAGTGGGTGAGTGGCTTGGGACAGTGTTTGAGTGTCTCAGGACAGTGGGTGAATGGCTCGCGACAGTGTTTGAGTGTCTCAGGACAGTGGGTGAGTGTCTCAGGACAGTGGGTGAGTGTCTCGCGACAGTGTTTGAGTGTCTCAGGACAGTGGGTGAGTGGTGCGTGACAGTGTTTAAGTGTCTCAGGACAGTGGGTGAATGGCTCGCGACAGTGTTTGAGTGGCTTGGGACAGTGGGTGAGTGGCTCGGGACAGTACCAACAGGTCAGTACCAAAATAAAGAACCAAACAAACAAATTTTGGTTGAAATGTCCGTCAAAATTCACCATAGCATTGACCTCAACTCCAGTGGGATTATGGTCCAATGTGCATTTTGCATTATATGATGATAGATACAGATATAGAGATATATAGAGATGATAGATAGATAGATAGATAGATAGATAGATAGATAGATAGATAGATAGATAGATAGATAGACAGATCATTCTGATGTATGTAAAATAAATGCTAAATAAAAATGAACAAAGCCCAATTACATTTTGATCATTAGATTCTTTATTTTAAGTTGAAATAATTTTAGACACTCCCCCTCCACAGAAAAAGAAGTATTATCCTTCTTACTCTTTAAGCCAAACTAGGACACTGTAAGTAAATCACAAAGTCAGTGTTACACATAAAACAACAGCGCAAACTCCTATCATGTCCAAATATGGTAAAATACATCCTTATATCCACAAGACTGATTAGTTCTATTAGGCAAAACCATTGGACCTAGTGCCACTGCAGTGCTTCAGCAGGATATCAGTAACTATGATCTGCATACTGGAAATATAGCCATGCTTATCTAATTTTCTTTGTAGCTTTCCAATATGTCAAAGCCTAAATTCAGTTTGGACGTATGGAAGACAAAAATAGACTAGAGAAGAAAATGCAGTGTTTTCTACCATCATCTCTGATTACAGAGCCAACAAGACTATCTTTAGTGAACAAAGGAAAACAGAGAGAACAATAGTGCTTTACTGGGCACCCACTTGTGAATGAACAGGAAGAGTGATGTCATTTGCTGCTCTTGGTCTTTTTCGGGGACTTTGCCCCCGACTTTGTCTTTTGGATGTGGGAGAAGATTTCTTTGAAAAGTGCCTTATACTCAGGGGGACTCTGGGCTGCCTGGCTGTGTCCAGCACCTAGACGCTCGCATGCAGTCTCCGGGGGCTCGGGGGAGGCCGGGGGTGCGAGGGAGGCACAGTCTCGGGCGGAAGAGTCTCGGGAGACGGGCCGGGAGGTCTGCACCCCGGCGTGATGGATACCACCGTGCCCACGTCGGCACTTTCCAAGCAGGTCCTCGTAGCGCTCCAGGAGAGCGTGGTACTGCTCATCCACCTCCCGCAGGATAGACACGCCCTGTCCCGGCAAGCCATTGGCTCGCGGCCCATATCCACCTGGCTTGCGTCCTGGCGAGTATCGACCCCCCATGGAGTTCAGCGCCGTGTCGCTACAGCTCTTATGCACCGATTCTGCTACACTCCCCTTGGCAGTAACTTCAGCGCCCTCTGCCTGGGCTCGCTCTTCTCCCAGCTCGCCGGCTGTGCCGATGACACCGCTGCTGTCCAGCCCGTCCGCGCCGCCCAGCTCCCGCAACTCCCGGAGCTCCACCTCCAGCTCCTGCACGTGTCGCATGCAGCCCTCGGCCACCAGGAGGCGCTCTTCCAGGTGTGCGGACTCCTGCAGCACGCGAGCAAACTCCCTCTGTGCACCCTCACGCCGCACACGCTCGCCGCATACGGCTGCCTGCAGGGCAGCCACCACCTCACGCAGGCCTGCGTTTTCCTCTTCCAGCGAGTGCCAGTCAGCCTCAGGGGTCCCCACAGTGCCACCTTTATGCCTGGCAGAGAAATAACAGCTGTGTGTGAATCTGATAGTTAGAGCCGGACAGTGTCGGAGCCTCCGAAAGCCCAGGTGCTACAAACACATTGTGAAGAATTTCCATGGTACAAAAACCTCTGAGAAGGAGAAAGAGTCAGGGAGCCAAACCTGGGAGAACATAGCTCCTGCAGGCAGGGGAAGGAGCGTCTGCTCCTCTCCTTCTCACTCCACTCTCCTCGAGCTCTCAGCTGCTCCATGGAGCGCAGTTCCTCCACACGGGCCGTCAGCGAGTCCACCTGTGCTTGCAGTGTCTCCATGGTGCCTGTCAATCTGACGTACAATGGACATACACAGTTGCTTCCAGGACCTTGCATTGACTGTTCATTTAATAAACTTGATCATTCTTAAGTCCACTGGAGCAAAATGCAACCCAGATGAAAACATGTCCCTGCAAAGGAAACGACATACATACATGCAGACACTCAGGAACATTTTCACGCACACAGTGATTCATTTATGTATGTCTACATGCACTTACAGCACTGTGCAAAAGTCTTAGGCAGCCAAAGGAAATGTTTAAATGACCTTTACCTTGGTGTAAAACCGTGACATTATGCCTTTGAACGTGTGTTATTGTAGCCATTTCAAAACTTTTGCCAAAAGTCACACCATAATTTCTAGCAACCATAAAATACATCAATGTATTTCTTGACTCAACCACATACCTCGTATGGCTAATCAGTATCTCATTGACTTTTTTTTAACTAATCAAGTTAATAAATTAAGTGAGCTGACCGTGAAATTTAATAAACACATGGAATGGCTAAGGTGCCCCTGAGGAGAGGTTTGGGAACTGAAGTGGTGTTCATCTAGCTGTCCAGTAAGATGCCAGTAAGGAGAACAGAAGAATCTTTTACTAGTTCTCATTGTGTTGCTCTTAATTTGCATATCTTCTAATGCTAAATTGTGCTTTTGTTCTGAGTAAATGTGCTTTAACCATTTCTTTTGACTGCCTAAGACGTTTGCACAGTACAATATGTATTTCCACGCACATGCAAGTCTGCCCCATAATTCACCTGTCGATCTTCTGCTGCGAGGTCTTACCCTCCAAGACCAGCGTCTGATTCATCAGCTCCAGCTTGTGTGCGCTGGCATCCAGCTGCTCATATACCTTGGCGTGCTGTTCGTTCGTTTCCCGCAGGATCTCCACCTGCTTGGAAAGGTACTGCAGGCGATTCCGCAGGGCAGAAAACCGCTGAATCAGATAACGGCTCAGATCTCAAATCGCCATCGATTGTTTTTGATCTCAAATTGTTTCAATGACTTGTTCACATTTCCAGATTCTGGAACCCGACGAGGGTCTATGGGCGCTTTTCCACCACACAAAGTACGGTACTTTCGGTACTTTCGCTTTTCCTTTGACTTCCGATGCGGTTTATTGTTGTGTCTATTGTTACTGCCGTGTTTTTCCTTAGTAAACGTTTCAAATTCGCCATTTTAATGATCGGCTTAGCCAAAGTAAATGTACCTACGTAAACGTAAACGATGGATATCATACTGTGATAGATTAAGCTGACATAACATGACATAACAATAAACCGCATTTTCCAGCCTAAACTGTTAGTTTTAATTTTCGGCTGTTTTTTTTTATATGATTTAAGCTGCGCGTTGTGACGATGTCAATCAGGGGCGGTCATTGAAGATGTCATTTGGCCCCGTACCAGTACCGAAAGCCAGTGGAAAACCGACACGAAAGAAGTACCATACAATCGGCACTTCATGGAAGTACCGAAAGTACGGTACCTGGTGGGGTGGGAAAACGCCCTATGAGGCACTCCATCATTCTGAAATGCATCGTGTGTAACATATGTCCCGAGTGATGTTTTGTTCTAGAAGACTTTCAGATGTTTTCACCTGTACGACTGATTTTCCAGACCATTCCTTCAAAGACAAGACCTATATTTCTCAACCTGTTCTTTCTGGCCTGATAATGGTAAGAAGCACAATTCATCAATATGTCTTGTCAGAGTTCTACATTTCTGACATCACTGTTACTGATTTCCACAGAAATACCTATATGTCCATTCGGATATCTATAGAAATATCTATCTGCCCTTCCATTTCTCATAACCAATTTTCCGGTATAGAGTTACAGTGAGCTGATTTCAAGATGTACAGAGCAGGAAGTAGAGGACACCCTGCATGTGATGGCACAGGGTGACACACACGCACAAAACGCAATTTCCATACACAAATTCCCCTAATCAGGTGTCTTTGAACTGCAGAATGAATCCCAGAGGAAACTTGCATGAGCATTGGTACTGATATTTACATGGAAATATTTTTTTATATGGCAGAAGCTTTTCTTTAAGGCAACATACCACAAAAATAGATAACACTGATTGGGGGGCAAATTCACTAAAACTGATGTATATTAACACGGGCATAATGTGGGCTTTTTAAATAAAGTTTTGTTGTTCGCATTTAATTATTCGTAGTTTTTGTTTTAGTGATAAACAATCACTGCATCCTTAATGATGCTCGGAATGTTACATGGGTACGGGTAGCGCCTCTGCTTCCGCGGATAATATATCACAAGCACACAGTTGTCAAGGGCTGCTATACCAGTTACAAGTGCAACAACAGCTGTAGGAGAATCTAGCATCAAAAAGCTATTCTGATAAATAACACCAGGACAGTGTTACTAGCTTTTAAATCATTTGACGCGCAACGGCTAAGCAACATGTGAACCACCCATAAAACATAACGGAATCTCCGCCTTGTACCGCATTCCCTCCCATGTCTAGTCGCTTCCCTACCTCAATCTCCCGCACCTGCTCCTCATTTGTGAGATACATCTCCTGCAGAGAGTCCTCCATCTCCCTGTTCCTCTCCAGCAATGTCTTCCCCAGCTCCGCTGCCAGGTACAAGTCTGATAGTGACACCGTAGATAGGAAGGAATAAGGGACAAGAGCGTAAGAGACTGCTTTCTACATAATTCGTATTTTATCCCACGTATCAAATGACACAATACATAAGTGAATATTTCACTTGTTATTCATAACCATTACATTTATTATGGCATTTCCATTACATCAACAACCACAGTCAAAATACAAAATAAAAATACGCGGTCTGTGCATTTACTTAATTCCCATCCATTTTCCATTAATACACAGAAAAATGGCAAGAGCATCGAGCACTTTCAATGGAAAATATGAAATAGTCAGAGGCACCCGACGTTGATGGGTGTAGTTCCCGCGGCTGTCGCCGACACTCTGGGTGAGTCATAACGGCAAACCACCGCACCACGATAAGAACCCGTCGGCCCGGTGTCTCGGGGACAACACGCCTGTCAAAATCACGTGACCGAGAATGACGTCAAATATCAGATAATATCCAAATTGTATCCGGATTTTTAAAGGTGCATTCTATAAGAATGTTTATAAAATGTACTTCCAAATTTGACCACTCGATTAACAAGCGTGGCTACTTTTTACTTATCCTTACCATCTGCTGTGCTTTTCCTTAATAAACGTTTCAAATTCGCCATTTTAATGTGTTAAAGGAGGAGAGGAGAATTCTTTGAAAACGGGACGCGAGTACCAATGTGACAATAAAGCAATAAACTCTTCTACACATATCAAATTCATCCTCTCGAGTGTTGAATCTAATTATTCAGATAAATATTGACGGCAGTTTTCTCTTTATCAAAAATATTGACTGGGCGCGTATGTATTATTACACGAGCGCTCAGCAATTATGCTCCGAAACTGGTTACATCACCGGGAGATTTGACAGCTACTTGATGAAAAAAAAAATCGCTGTTACTTCCGGATGTAACACATAAATACGCCAACATATTGCATTTTATATGACTATGATGCAAGACATTGAATAAACCCCCACTGTCTGTAGAAGACAAAGAGATGGCTGGGGACCAATTTGCAGTTTCTCTCACGTACCCTGCTCCAGGTCCTGTTGGTCGTACCATGGCTCATCTTCTTCGGCCTCGAACTGCTCCATGCTGCTGCCGATCTGCTGCACCAGAAGCGCTCAGCTGCAATGCGCAGCGGGGCAAACCTCAGCGCAGGCTTTCGGTGTCCGGGATCAGATTACCGATTGCAGGCGCAAAGATCTCCCATTGCAATTTGCAAATGACTCCACTTATACACACAGAATTAAGATGACCGGTTTATTTATCGAATGAAAAGAGAAAAATAAAACAATGTGTTTTTAATTAACTTTACTCAGTTAAATGGAGCAAAAAAAAAAAACTCCAGCGCTTTGTATTGTCTGCGAGGAAGCCAGCTCTCTTATTTTCAGTCGATCAGACCACTGGCTTATGTAGGAACAGAGGTAATCTTACTAAAAGCGAGCCTAGGCTCGTGTGAAACCATTATTTCTTCGTTGCTGAAATCATTCGGCCGCCGGGGGTCTCAGCATCCTGCCCATGTGTGCCACGCGCCGACGTCTCGCTTTGTCCTCGCCGAGGTCCCTCTCTGTCGCCCCCCTGGCAACCACCAGGATTTAATTGCACAAACAGGAAAGATGACTCCACACTCCCCCCCACCCCACCCCCTTTCCGCTTCTGGGAGGAGAACACCTTGTCAAATAAAATAATTCCTCACATCAATTCAGAGGTGTTCACAGGAACTGCATTTATTGTAAACGGCTGGGTCTCGTTTGGAGAGTTTAAGCAGCTTTATGGATCAGAGTGGCATAGAAGACTTCGGAGAATAACCCAACTCCGCGTTCACTCGGGCATTCGCTCACTCGGCGCTAACGCAAAGCAACAACATTCCCAAGCTGATTAATTCCCCGATGAGTTCGACCTTTAGAAAGCGAAGTCAAAACCAAAATTAAACCGCAAGAAACGCAAAGGATATACAAACATACAGACATATACAACGAAAACTGCCGGATAAACTGATTTTATAATTCTTCCATACTCTAAAATTGAACTAAAAGGCGGCATGTAAAACAACTATAAATTAAAAGGAGAACAAAACTGGCTGAGACTATAGTTACACCGGCAGACTGTAAATGGTTTTGGGGTGGGGTGGGGGGAATTAAGTCCCCTGAGGTGGCATCTCCAAAGTTGACGAGAAGGCCTCGTTGAGTTGAGAAGCAGCAGGAGAGGGCAGTAGCAGGACCTTCACCCTGGCCAGAGCTAACTGGCTGTATTTTTCCTTTGGTGCACTAGGCTGTTGGTGAGTGCGGCAGCAGTCCGAGTTCTGGATCCGAGGTCTCCGGGTTACGATGGAGCCGAGAGACACTCCGAATCTCCACCTCTGCTCCCCTGGTCCATCTCGCCCCTGGCCCGGCCGGATCCTCCCAAATGCCGCCAGTCCGCCTCACTCTCGCAGCGCTGGACGGTGCTGAACAGCTGGCCAATCAGACGCTCGGCCTCTCCTTTCACTTGGGGGGGGGGGGGGGGGATGGAGGCACACAGTGAATGAATAAGTCACACGACAATCTGACACCTAAGAAGCCTCACGCTGGCTTCCTCTTTCACACACTAACACTGTAGATACATGTATGATGCCATTTCAGTTCCCCCTTCCAGGCATCATACTCAAATATGGACCCCACTGACTATGGCCACGCCCCCTGCCCTTCCCTGTGCCGAGAGCCCCGCCCCTCAGCTCACACAGGCCACTCCCCTTTCTTCCATTCCAAATCTTCCAGCCAATGAGCTCACCTTGGCTCCTCCCACGTCGCTTTCCCTTTGTGAGCAGGTGAGACAGGAAGCGTGCAAAGGCTTTAAAAAGCTCCTGAAAAGACAGCATTGCAGCACAGGCCATCACTGGTCATGCATTCCTGAGCTTTCGGAATCCTGGAGGGTTAATAGAGGGGCATATCAGACTCGTGCAGGAGGCCATCAGCCACGGCATCCCCTCACCTTGGTGGCAAACTTGCCCTGAGCGTAGAGCGGGTCCAGGCATCGCACCACCACGTCCGCTGCCTCTTTGAGGGACACCCCCTTCTGCCCTTTCTGGGGTGGCCCCCCCGCATCCGGTCCAGTCCCGCTCTGCTGCACCTCCAGGCTGAACGTCACCCTCTTCCCCCCGTCCTGCTGCCGCCGGCTCCGTTTGGCCTGTGGGGAGCGCCGGTCATCCTCACGCAGGAATGATACGCGGCCACTGCCAGCTCAGACTCTGAAAGCTGACATTCGTGTCCAAAGAGTCTGGCAATCATGCTAACTTCGCACACAGCTAATAGCCAATCTAACAAAGCTGGTCACTATCGTTTATGTTACTGCGATACCATGGTTACCATCAGGGGCCGGGCCAGATCCAGGCAAAATCAAGAGAAAAATACATATATTACTATAGTGTCAGTCAAAAGTCTGGACACACCTGAAAATCATTTGGTTTTCAGCACGATAATGACCCTGAGTGCATCTTGAGGTTATGTAAGTACTGCATTATATTGTGAACAGGGAAAGCAATGGAGTACCGTTAATGACAAATTTTATGTCGGCAAGGGCTCCTGTAAAGTGCTGTGGCCCCTGAACTTGTCAGGATATCTGTGCCCCTACTGAGTGCCTGGTTAACTTGCTTAACCAGACTTATGCTACCAGAATTACTAGGAAATGGTAAGACAGACGCCAGAACACGGGATTTCCAACACCTTCTCCGATGGCTTCCCGTCCAATGCTCCGCCCACTGGCTTATTGTCACTGAGAGAGAAGATAAAGGCATGAAAGGATATGAAGAAAGTGAAGCAGTGTCACCAAACAACACAGAAACAGAATTAGCACTGTGGTTTGAAAACCTGGGGGCTTCTGAAGCTGGTTCTGGGTCCTCCTGCGGGTGGCGCTCAGGAGCGGGGAAGTGTGGATGGGGAAGCTGGTTCTGGTCATGAGGTTGGGGCGCCATCTCCCTCCCAGGTGGCGACTCGGCATCCTGATCCTTACACCCCCCAACTGGCTTGAAGAATTGCGAGATGGGGCGGAGCTGGCGGGCGGCTTCAGCCAGCTTCAGCTGCTTCTTGCTGGGGGCCTTGCAGCCCCGTTTGGTGGGGCTGCCCAGTAGGTTGGTGGTTTTGCTGGGGGAGGTGTCTGTACAGGATGGGGCCCTGACGGGGCCCTCTGGGGTGGGGGCCTGGAGCTCTCCTCCTCCTCCCACCTTGCCAGTTCCAACCATGACTGTGTGGTTTAGTTTGGGCCCCTCCAGAAGCTCGCTGGCCACCTGGAAGGGGTTCGAGGAGCCACGGAGCCCCGCCCCTACTCGCTTACGCTTCAGCTGTGGGGGCGGACAGACACACACACACACACACACACACAATAAGCAGAACTGCCCGGTGAAGTGTGTGTGTCTGTGTGTGTGTGTGTCTGTGTGTGTGTGTGTGTGTGTCTGTGTCTACTTCATCAGGCTATAAAGACAAAATAACGAGTTCCATACAAAATAACTGACACGTTTAAATTGCCAATTACATAATTAAATAATGGGAAAAGACTGGAATGTATCCAGGGTGTCCCTCAGCCGTGAGGACTGTGCAGCGTGGGATAAGCTGCAGGCCGCCCTGCAACGCCGAGCAGGATAGGCAGGTGGAAGGGGGGGGGGGGTCCTTACAGAGTAAATCTGGGAGGCTGATGTAAATCCCACAGCCTCTTCAGAGGGCAGCGACGAGCCAGAGGGTGGCGTCTCCTTCCCTCCCTCGTCAGAGAGGCGGCTGGGCTCCTCCACCACCTCCCCGGGGGCCGACTTCTCCCCGTCCTCCCCCTTCTTCATCTCTGACACCTGGGGAATGACACACGCGCCAGGCTCACCTTACCTGAGTGAGCAGGGTGCGTGTGTGTTACTAAACTGTCTTTCTACACAGAGGCGGGCAGCCGGAACAAGGAACAGCCAAAAAAGAATAATATACCAAAAATATTGGGGGAGTTAAACAGAGAATTAAAACCATAAATGAAGAATAAAAAAGTAAACAGAGACAGGAAAAATAGAGAACACAGCAACACAGGAAAATAATACAAGTAAATGGTAAATGGACTGCATTTATATAGCGCTTTTCTACAAAGCGCTTCACAATTTATGCCTCATATTCACCCATTCACACACCGGTGGCGGAGGCTGCCATGCAAGGTGCCAACCTGCACACCAGAAGCAATTGGGGCTTCAGTGTCTTGCTCAAGGACACTTTGATGGGGTGAGGAGTAAGCAGGGCTCAAACCTGCAACCCTCTGGTTGCCGAACAATAGCACTGCCTTCTGCACCACCAACTTCCTATCACCAACTAATCAGTGCATATAAAGAGACTGTGCAAGTGACAGAAAAGGTGTAGTGTAAGCGCATACTTTAGCGCATACTTTAGCGCATGCTTTAGCGCATGCTTTAGCGCATGCTTTAGCGACTGATGCAGACTCACCCTCTTCAGCACAGCTGCCCTGTACAGATTGGCCGACTTGCTGCTCTTGAAGATGTCGTGCTCGAGGTGCACGGCTAAGGTCTGGAAGTCAGAGCTGAGGGAGGGGGCAGGTGAGAAAGAGGCAGCTGGCCGTGATGCGAGCTACGTTAAGCAGATGAGAATTCTCACTGTCTGCGCAACTAGTAAGTTAGAAGGAGTGAAAATAGCGGCGTTCACAAATGCATTGTGCGAAGCAGCAACTGCCCATTAAATAAACACATGCATGATTTGCTGACAGGTAGAGAGTGTTATATATAGGAGTACCTGGCTGCACAATCTGCTGCCCCCTGTTGGTTCCTATAGGCACTTTCCAGTAGTGACAAGCAGTGTTCCCGAGTCTGAAACACAGGGAGGAGTCACTGACATCTGGAAGACTAACAGGATGCAGTAGCCATCAGTTCACAGAGATCTGGGAGGAAGGCCAGAATTAAGACACACTCTCAATCAATTACATGTCTAACCCATTATAAAGATAAACAGGAAAGCAACAAATGTAATGAAAATAAACACTAACAACCACAGACGCTAGTCAGGCCAACATGCAAAACGGCGACTGGTTACCTTGACTGTAAGCCTTGGGATTCGCTGGCTGTTCGCCTCCCGGAGGGGACAGTCTGGATCTGTAGTGAGATCAGCAGAGAGACCGGCAGAGATTAACAGTGAGATCAGCAGAAAGACCTTTACAGGCTTTGCTCTTAGACTAAACCCCACCACCATCACAAAAAGTACAACTGAATTCTGGAAGTTTACATAAGGCCCGAACACAAGCAGGGCTGCTGTAGAGACAGGGATACCCTGGCAGATGTAGGGGATGGAGAATTTTACTGGGGGCCCCAGAAAACTGGGCAGGGGCCCCAAAGCGACTCCCCATAACATGAAAGGCTAATATGGGAGGCTAACGCTTGTTTCCATTCCATCACACTAACATAACCCCATTGTGTCCCAGTACTGCCCACTGAAGAGGTTAGGTATAAAGGACAGGACTCCCTCGACTTTCAGAAACGCTAGCAGGCCTGCCTCACCTGGAGGGACAAAGGTCTCCTTCGACACATCAGCTACCTGCGTAGGGGTAAGGAGGAACAAAAACGAGAGCGTTGCATTTTATGTTTACCGGGCACCAGGAAAAACCAACAGCACTATTCAGCTTCACCATACACCGTTAATGATAAGCACCAATGTCCGAGTTAGCATGCTAAAGCGTAGCCATTAGAGGGTAGTACCAGCGGGCCCACCTTGCGCATGCTCATCTGCCTTCTGAAGAAGTCGCCAAACTCCTTCCTGCGCTTCTCCGAGTCGTCCTCGGGGGCGGACCATGACTCCTCGTCATACCTGGCACACAGCCACACGAAACACGGATAATTCATTATAATAAGTATCACCTCAGCTTACATATACAGATCAGTTCAGGTGGCAGATCCTGGACAAAAATCATCAAAAGCACAGGCTGAAGCAAATCGATCAACTGCAGTGCCTAAATCAGCCAAAGCTCAAAGCTGCAGGGATTTTAGGAACTGTGGCAGCTTGGATCGCAAACTGGTTAGCTGACAGGAAGCAGCGAGTAGTTATAAGAGGTACAATGTCACAGTGGGCCTTCGTTCATAGTCGGGTACCACAGGGTTCAATTTTAGCACCACTATTGTTCCTAATTTGCATTAATGATATTTATACCAATACAAACAGTAAAGTGGTTAAATTTGCAGACGACACCAAGGTGGGTGGGGTAGCATATACCGATCTAGCAGCAGAGAGGCTACAACAGGATCTTTATGTAATTAGCGATTGGGCTGATACTTGGCAGATGAAATTTAACACAGGTAAATGTAAGGTAATCCGTGCAGGGAGCAGAAATATAAAGTACAGATATTTTATGGGCTCCACAGAAATAAAGGTAGCTGATTACGAGAAAGATCTCTGTGTGTATGTTGATGCTTCCATGTCTCACTCTCGCCAGTGTGGGGAAGCAATAAAAAACGCCAATAGGATGTTGGGTTATATCTAGGTGTGTGGACTTTAAGGGAGGCATATAATTCCTTGGTAAGACCCCACCTAGAATATTGTGTGCAGGTCTGGTCACCATACCTTAAGAACGACATTGCTGCCTTAGAAAAGATGCAACAGAAGGCTACGAGAATGATTCCTAGTCTTAGAGGAATGTCTTATGTGGAGAGGTTTGCTGAGCTGAATCTGTTTAGCCTTGAGCAAAGAAGACTAATGGGGGGACATGATCCAGGTCTATAAGATACTAACAGGTCTCGATGCTGTTCAACCAAATGGCTATTTCAGTATTAGTTTAAATACTATAACTCGTGGCCATAAGTGGAAATTAGTGGGAGAACATTTTAAACAGGATTTGAGAAAGCACTTCTTTACACAGCGTATACTTAGAGTATGGAGTAGTCTTCCTGCTAGTGTAGCGGAAGCTAAAACCCTGGGTTCCTTTAAATCAGAGCTAGATAAGATTTTAACAACTCTGAGCTATTAGTTAAGTTCTCCTTAAACAAGCTTGATGGATCAAATGGCCTCCTCTCGTTCGTAAATTTCTTATGTTCTTAATGACTGCACCACCTAGTGACCACGATTGGTAGCGCGGCTATAGCATTTCTTCCTAACTGACCTCTCAAAGCCGTAGCCCTTCCTGCCCCCGGCATACAGCTCGGGGTCGAAGCCAAAGGGCCCGCGAGGCTCCCTGCCCTGTGCCTCCCCCATGGAGGTGCTGAGGCGGCCGGCAGCCTCCAGCTGGGCACGCACCGCCTTGGGGTCCCGGCAGAAGTCACAGGCCCCGGCACAGTCTGGCTTCTGGTCCCCAAAGTACTTGGAGATGGTGGCATGTCGACACCTGAAGACTCAGGTGGAGAGTGAGGGATATGGCTGATAAGCCAGATGCATTAATAATATGCATTAATAACTGACAAATCCTGCAAGGTGTTCCACAAAATAGGATTTCTTGCTTATCTGGATAACATTTCAGTGTTAAGGTAGTTTTAGCTAAATGTAAGGAAACTAAGATAATGTCCATTTAGCCCAGACTACCTTAAATCCAGCAAGCTATCCGGTTAAGTAAGAAATCTTGCTTCATGGAAGAAATGGCCATATGTCAGAATAGGAATCACACTAACTTTTAGGTGTGAAAATGAGACGATGTGTGCCTTGCAAGTCAGGGACCATTTCTACAGGATGTGTCTCATGCGTCTCAGATTCATTTTTTAACTCATTAGCAGAAACAGTTTTTCAGCTTGTCTCATGGCTTACAGTGAAGAAACTGTATCTACAGTAACTCTGCACATTCACAGAGTAACTCTGCACATTTCAACGGCTCCCCCCTCAAAGAGGAAATCACAGCTCACCCCTCCTGCTCACAAAATGCCACCATGGCTTCAAAGTCCGTCATGGCCGCCTTGTCGCGCTCTTTCTCCGAGCCGCGTTTCTCCTGGAGA
Organism: Cyphomyrus plagiostoma; assembly: GCA_019775915.2. Taxonomy (NCBI): domain Eukaryota; kingdom Metazoa; phylum Chordata; class Actinopteri; order Osteoglossiformes; family Mormyridae; genus Cyphomyrus; species Cyphomyrus plagiostoma. The sequence goes on along the minus strand of JABFEA020000048.1, from coordinate 18,001,052 downwards.
GGGGGGGAGTCAAACGCTTCAGAACTGCGGCCTCCGTTGGTGGACTCTGGGCGTGCCAGACTGCAGCTCTGCCCCCACCTGGATGCGGCTGATCTCTTTGCGGATCAGGAAGCTGATCTGCTCCCGATCTCGAGGCGAGTAGTAAACCCGGCACCAAGACGGAAGCCCGTCTCTTCCGGCACGGCCCGATTCCTGGTAGTAACTCGCCAGGGACTTGGCCAGGTTCCAGTGGGCTACAAACCTATCCAATCACACCTGCCATTATTGCCATTATTATTTATCTTTTTTTCCTTTTCCATCCAAACCTCAATTCAAAGCATAAAAGCATCACTAACCAATGATTACAGCACAACAAGCAGATCTCCTCCCTTCTCTCACTGTGAGCCAATCAGAGTCTGTGGCCGCGACCCACCTGACGTCGGCCTTGTCGACGCCCATCCCAAAGCTGATGGTGGCCACGATCACAGCCACTCTGCCCTGCATCCAGCTGTTCTGCACCTCCGTACGGTCACCCGTCTTGAGTCCTGGCCCAGAAAAAATGTATTAGCCCAAAAGCTAATAAGCAGTTAGCAGCCTGCAGCTTGAAACGCTGACGCTTGGCAGTCTGGGTGGGGGGGCGCACCTGCGTGGTACGGCTTGGCCAGGATGCCGAGCAGAGTCAGTCGGTAAGCCACTTCCTCACAGCTGTCTCTAGTGCGGCAGTAAATGATTCCACAGCCCTGCAGGACAGAACAACATAAGCCTGAGTGACAGAGAGATACAAACAGGCCTGTATCACAAACAGGCAGAAAAATAGACCAAGATACAGACAGATACACACACAGGCCTGTATCACAGACAGACAGAAAAACAGACCAAGATACAGACAGATACACACACAGGCCTGAATCACAGACAGACAGGAATACAGATAAAGGTCTATGCAACACAGATACAGAGATACACACAAGCCTGTATGACACATAGATAGATGGACAGAAAGACTGAAACACACAGGCCTGTATCACAGACAGATACACAGAATGTCTGTGATACAGGCCTGTGTGTATCAGTCTGACTGACAGACAGACATAAAGGTCTATGAAAATGACAGACAGACAGACAGACAGACATAAAGGTCTATGAAAATGACAGACAGACAGACATAAAGGTCTATGAAAATGACAGACAGACAGACATAAAGGTCTATGAAAATGACAGACAGAC
>JABFEA020000048.1:17965703-17976934 GCA_019775915.2 Cyphomyrus plagiostoma | reverse complement strand
TATATACACACACACACACACCTTTCCTGTGTTGCTTATCCTATTTATGGCAGTGGGGGGGTCCGGAGCCTATCATGGAGCCTACAGGTACAAGGTAGGGAAGAACCCAGGATGGGGCACCAACCCATCACAGGGCACAGTCACATGCAATTCACTCACATTTGCACACCTATGGGTAATGTAGTTACTCCAATTAGCCTCAGCTTATTTCTGGACTGTGGGGGGAAACCAGAGCACCTGGAGGAAACCACAGAACAACACAGGGAGAACATGCAAACTGCACACACATGGAGCCAGGGCGGAGACTCAAACCCAAAGGTCTAAGGCGACAGTGTGTGTGTATCTGGAAAAAAGTGTAACCTTTTGTATAGCGTATAACAAACTCCTTCATCTAACAGAAGCCCATCGCAATACTTACCTTAGGGCACTTAACACTGTTAAACATTTTTTAGCAGCTACAAAACACTAAATCTATGCATACTTTTCACGGTTGTAACTTTAAAATAGGGACTATTAGGTCAATAAGATGCAGGTCTATCAGCGCCCTCTACTTTGAGTTATAGGTTCTGTGACAACCAAGCCACGTGACAACGGTATCAACGCTACGGAGTGAATTAAGCGGCGTTTTGCTCTGAACAAAAACTGATAATAATCAGATGTATAGCGTGATGACATTCACGCCCTGGCGTTACGGACTAGCGACTAATTGTTGTGAATCATACACTATTTAAGCCAAGAACCATCATATTACGAACACGTCTTCTTAAGCACCTTACAGCATGTTCTTATCAGTACCTTAAAAATAGGCGGTTTCGGAGAATGTCATCTATAGTGTCATTGCGTACACGGCTTATTGTGCGGTTTCGAAATAGGTAACAGGCCCCTTTCAACAGTCCCTATGGGAGGAGCTTTATAAGCGACAAAGGCGTTCTTGCTGAAAGTGAGTAGTGTCACTGACAGTAATTCTGAATACCCGTGTTTATCAGAAAGCGGATACTTTTTAACTTTGAAATAGTTTGTTTTGCGGGAGTTACAATCTATCTGATTCCCCCCAATTAAAGCATCGTTATCCAAGCGATCTGAAGTCGTCTTCAAAAACTTGTGCGGCGGTACAGAGCTTGAACATTAAAAATGACCAGACCTCGGCCCAGACTATGCTTGCTAGAAAAAGGATCAGACGGCTACGGTTTCCATCTTCATGGGGAGAAGGGCAAGTCGGGGCAGTTCATTCGCCTCGTAGAACCGGACTCGACGGCCGAAGCGTCGGGTCTTCGCGCAGGGGACCGACTGGTGTTCGTCAACGGGGAGTGTGTGGAAGGGGACAGCCACCAGCAGGTCGTGTCGCGCATACGAGCCACCGTGGGAAAGCTGGAGCTCATCGTGGTGGACCAGGAGACGGAGGATGTGCTGAAGGAACACAACTTGAAGTGCATGAAGGAGTATGTTACGGAAGGCATCCCTATTCCGAGCGATGCAGCCGCAAACGACGGCGGGGTAGAGGAGGGTGACATCGCCGCGGAACCTGCACCCACCCCGGCGCCGGAGGAGAACGGCGGAGTCCTTCTGGAAAAGAAACTCAGCATCAGCTCTGATAAGGTAACCCCGATCGGAGGGTGCTTATTCACTCACTTATCCTTGCTGTTAAATGGCTTAAACATAAACCACGTGGTCTATGTATATGGGGTGCTACACTTGAGGCCAAAATTGTGGAAACATTTACAATTTTTAGAGATTGAACAGTTTTCTTCTAGTGCTGATCCATTTACTTATTTAATTGTACAGTATATGATATTTGTGAACATTCTTTGAGTGTTTATAAACATTACAGCCAGTATTCCGTTAGTAATTTTTAAAGCCTGATGCCGTAAATGCTGGGTGTTACCACAGTTTTGACCACCAGTGAAATTGTTATAGGTTCATTTGCCTCTCCGTGAAAAGAAACTTTCCCGTGAAAACATATTTACTACTTAAATCATCATAACAGATCTTGTCAGAGCTGCGGTCCGTTATTCGTTCCTCTGGGACCTGAGCACCTGCTTTAAAGCCGCGGGTTTACAAGGTTTGGTTTCAGGTTCTTATCTTCTCCTAAGCTGCACAAAACCGTTCGGTTCTATTCCTGTGGTAGGGAGACATTGTCGTTTTTCCACACCGGTGATGTGAATCAGATCTGAATCATGTCTTCTTGTCTTCCATTAATCACAGCTGGTTTTATCCACACATCTGTTTGTAGGCTGTAGGCTGTGACGCTGAACTCAGCTGTCCAGCCCAAGCTGATCACAAGAGCTACGAGTGATAAGCTAGGGACACCTGTGACTTGGTTTAGTTGTTTTTCCATTTTGAAAGCTAACAAATACTGTGTTTCGAATACTTTTCATTAGATCTTTTTTTGTTGTCAGTGAGGTTACACATAAAAGCTAAACATCTGTGAGACTTGAATTTTTTTTAAAGGAATGGCAGTAAAATGTAAAATTCACCACCATAAAGTTTGCTTTGCTTTTGAGAAGAATGAATGGACTCTAAATAAGTTCAGTTGTGAAGTTGTTGCTGCTTTTTCCTGCTGCTCTGTGATGTTCTCTGGCCTGAAGCCATTCCCTCACTCTCGCCACAGCCCTGCATTGGAAAAGCACTTCTGGAATGTGGATGGAAGGATGGAATTATCATTTGCAATAAATGTCATACCAGAGCTGCCAGAAAGGCAGCTGGTTCTCTGGATTTCCTTTCCGTTTTCACAACATCCTCCTCCGACACCCGTCAGACTAACTGCCTCATGCCCCGATCTGGCGTTTACGCACAGCAGTACTGATGACATCCCACCAGTGTGTGTCTCTCCGGAACACACCAAGAACCCAGGGGGGAAACAGCCAGGATGTTTACAGCCACTGCGGTCCATCTTGCGGGGCTGGCTTTAATGTCTCGGTCCATCTTCTGTTTACGTCCTGTTTACCTGTGTCAGAAATCCTCCCCTGGGGAGGGCCCCCGTGCAGTGTGGCGTAAGGAGCCCCAAAAACGTGGAAGACACGCTTAAGTAGGCCTCACAAAGCGAGCCAGCAACACGTGGCAGAGCGCCGTAAATATTTATGGGTCTGACCCAAACACATGACAGATGTGGAGAGTCAGAACCTTCACCGCAACTCAGATGGAAGGCAGTAACCGGAAGACACGCATGCACATCCACATGGTCAGGCAGTCATTTGCTTGTCGTTGGTTTCCAATGCATGCATTTCTCAGTCTTTCATGTCTATGAGAAACAGACCACATTGACAGTTCACAAACCGAGTATTATCTGTCCATCTGTCGGTTTTGATCAGAGATATTCTGGTTTCTGCCTTTCTTAGCCTGTCGACATATCCATACATAGAGGTGCAGATATTCAGTCAGTGAGGGGTTTATGACTTTTTTATCTTCTATGTGGATGCTGGTTTTAAGCATCATGTCAACTGCAAGGTGGCCTCTTTTTAATAGCAGGTGCTGTCCGCTGGCGACGTAGATGTCAGAAGTTTGATAGGTGACAGGGACGAGAACCTGTGATGGCAAAAGAATTTTGTAACAGCAGCAGAGAATGTGGTGTCTTCCATTAATCTGCATAATAAAAAAATAAATAAGCACATAATGTTTTTTACAGGTCACTGCTACTCAGGCTACTTTTAGTAAAGTATGTATTAAGCTTTTTCTATAAGTACAGCTCTCCGAAAAGAGAAGTGGGTAAATAGACAAACAGCACAAATAGCAGCAGAAAAAGATGAAATCCTGACCCATTGTGTTTTCTGTTCTCCAAGAATGTGCCCAGGATAACTCGAGAGCTGCCCTTTCCTGTGCACTCTGGTGTGGGTCAGGCTCAGGAAAAGGGCGTGAGGCAAAGAGACCCGCGCAAAGATGTTATAAACAGAACCGCGTAGGGGTCCTTGGGCTAGTCCCTTCGTCTTGTGAGGCTAACAGCTCTTCGTCTTGTGAGGCTAACAGCCCTTCGTCTTGTGAGGATAACAGCCTTTCATCTTGTGAAGCTAACAGCTCTTCGTCTTGTGAGGATAACAGCCCTTCGTCTTGTGAGGCTAACAGCTCTTCGTCTTGTGAGGCTAACAGCCCTTCATCTTGTGAGGCTAACAGCCCTCCATCTTGTGAAGCTAGCAGCTCTTTGTCTTGTGAGGCTAACAGCCCTTCATCTTGTGAGACTAACGGGCTTTCATATTGTGAAGCTAACAGCCCTTTGTCTTGTGAGGTTAATAGCCTTTTATCTTATGAGGCTAACAGCCCTCCGTCTTGTGAAGCTAACAGCCCTTCGTCTGGTGAGGCTAACAGCCTTTCGTCTCGTGAGGCTAACAGCCTTTCGTCTTGTGAGGCTAACAGCCCTTCATCTTGTGATGCTAACAGCCTTTCGTCTTGTGGTGTTTGGTACATTTTTTTCACCTGGGCCTACTCCATCCTCTGCCTAGAGCTGGTAAACAAAACCAGCCCCGATCAGCTCTCCAGCCCCCAGGGGGGCGAGCGTAAGACGATGTGAGCACTTACGTTTGTAATCCCCTCTCAACAAGCCTCTGTGTTCGTAACTGACTGACAGAAGCTGGGGAACAGAGGCCTTCTGTGCAGGAAGGGATCTGGCTTGGGCTGCCGTCTCAGGTAGGAGAGAGGAGCATGCTTTCCACCCCGCCAACAAAAACCGGAATACATAAAAGACACGGATGACGGCTGCCCGCCTGAATGTTCAGTGTTACCTGATATCTCAGTGGCACCTAAATGGGGCCAGACCTTGCTGTGTCTCCCATCTCAGCCCATGGGAACATATGGTCTCCAACAAGCTGTTCTTAAGACCCTGTTTACACAGCCCTTAAATGTGACCAAACTCACACCAAAATGGGATTCCGCAAACCCAAGGAATTTTAGCTGTTCCAGACATAAAAATGTAATAACTGACATAAAAAGAGGAAATCCTCTTTGTGTTTCAGCTGACTGTTTATATGAAGTAAAATCAGGTGGCAGTCATGTGACTCAGCCAAGTCCTGTTAGCTGGCCCCCTGCCAGCGCCTAAGCCTCCCTTCCGGATCTTTCTGGCCCTGCTAGAATCAAGGCCATGGCCCGTTTCCTCGGGTGGCGCCTATTGAAAAAGCCACTGACTTCCTGCTCTTTCCGTCATTCTTCCTGTGAGGTGACCCAGTTGTAGGTCAGGTACAATGTCCAAGGTACTGATATCCGGAGGAGGGCAGAGATGTCAAAACCCAATTGGGTCTGGAAAATGCCACTTTACTGCCGCCAGCTCAGCTCAAGGGGAACCTGCTTGTGTGTTTCCTATCTCAGTGCTACATGTTAAACTGTATGTGTATCTGCCTGCCTGTGTGTGGGTGTGTGTATGTTTATAATTATTACAATGTGGGGACCACATTTCATCACAATGTGATAGAAACCCTTCATTTTTTTAAATCGTGGGGACATTTTTTCTGTCCCTACAAGGGGAAAGTCATATATAAAATTATAAAAAATGTATATAAAATATACATTTTTATATAAAAAATGTATATAAAAATTATATTAAAATGTGTGATGACAATAAAAAAAGCAAAAGATGCCAAGAACCTTGTATTTAGTCTATTCCGTAGTTTATTCTGTAGAAATGAATGGTGAGTCAACACAAAGAAATAATTACAAACCTGTGTGTGTGTCTGTGTATGCATGTGTGATAGTGTGTCTGTGTGTGCGTGTGTGATAGTGTGTATGAGTGTGTGTGTGTGCGATTGTGTGTATGAGTGTGTGTGTCTGTGTGCATGTGTGTGTGTGTGTGTGATAGTGTGTATGAGTGTGTGTTTGTGTGCCATTGAGGGAGAATTGATTTGAGAGACAGAGTTTGGGATTCACCATTTCCTCATCTGGCACATTTTTACACTAGTATCTCTACACGCCAGAGGAAGTGGGGTGGGAATGGCTGGGAGGGCAGCTGTGTCATGGCTACCACAGTATCGAAATTTGGAAGCGGGAGATGTCTGTGAGGGCTACAAAACTCAAACAATGTATGAAGATGACAGACAGACAGACAGACAGACAGGTAGGCAGACAGACAGGTAGACAGGCAGACAGACAGGTGATCACACTGAACACCATCAAAGCACACCCACAGCCTGCTTAAACACACATAAGACCATGAGTCATTGGTTACTCAGATGATGCATGGAGCGAAATATTAGTTATGCCCTAATAATGATTAACATCAATCAATCAATCAATGATTAACATGCAGCGGGTCGGAATATTATATTAATCGCAGGGTTTCTGCCATTTGCTTTGCATAAGCCGACATGATGGTCTGTCACAGTGGTCTGACTTCCACTGGTAATGACAAGCGATTCAAACACTCTAACTGTGTTTTTTTTATTAATGGAGGCTGGCAAAGACATAAGCAGGTTTGACCCATGAACTGCTACATGAGCAGCAGTACGATATCAAAGGCTCTACGCAGTGCGATATCAAAGGCTCCACGCAGTGCAATATCAAAGGCTCCACACAGTGCGATATCAAAAGCTCCACGTAGTGCGATATCAAAGGCTCCATGCAGTGCGATATCAAAGGCTCCACGCAGTGCGATATCAAAGGCTCCACGTAGTGCGATATCAAAGACTCCACGCAGTGCGATATCAAAGGCTCCACGTAGTGTGATATCAAAGGCTCCACGCAGTGCGATATTAAAGGCTCCACGCAGTGCGATATCAAAAGCTCCACATAGTGCGATATCAAAGGCTCCATGCAGTGCGATATCAAAGGCTCCATGCAATGCGATATCAAAGGCTTCACGCAGTGCGATATCAAAGGCTCCATGCAGTGCGATATCAAAGGCTCCATGCACCCAGCATATTAAAGAAGCTGTGAGGCTTAAAGGGCAGCTGAGCTTGATGATGGAAAATTATTTTGGATTCCAACCTGTTCAGCTCATTCCATGACATGAAGAAAATAGGATTTCCTGTAATTATCTGATTAGTGAGTGAGTGAGTAAGTGAGTGAGTGAGTGAGTGATTGTGTCTGACGAAAATTAATGAGTGAGTGAGTGTGTCTGGCGAAAATTAGTGAGTGAGTGAAAAAGGTGATTGAGTGAGTAACGAAGATGAATTGGTGTATGGATAGAGGGATGGATGAATGGATGGTTGGATGGATGGAGAGGGGGATGGTTGGATGGATGGAGGGATGGATGGTTGGATGGAGGGATGGTTGGATGGATGGATGGATGGATGGTTGGATGGATGGAGGAATGGATGGAGGGATGGTTGGATGGAGGGATGGATGGAGGGATGGTTGGAGGGATGGTTAGAGGGATGGGGGTGGTGTGCGGTTCAGTGGGTTAAGATGCCATAAGCATCTGCTAAATAAATAAAAATGCAGGTAAAAAATTTATATTTTGGTTTGAGGCTAAGGTGTGGTACAGGTATAAGGCCGTAGATGGCACAGTGGCTAAGAGGCTTAAGCTGTTGGTGTATTCTGAGTGAGGTATATATAATGAGATAGGCAGCATTCCATTAAATAAAGGTGAGGTTTTTACAGTAGGGCTGGCTGACATGCCAATATATGTTGTGTGTGTTATGTGTTGCGTTGGTGGTCGAGCGGATGAAGGAGGGAAGTCCAGCCAGGCAAACGGGCTTATTGAGGACGGCCACGGCAACCCAACACATACAAGGCAACGTTAATGACAAGTCTGCCGGAAGTTACGCTGACGCAGACTAAATACACAAAACAGGCAGGCAGTAACGAGAGACAGGTGAGAACAATCAGGGGAAAACGAAAGGTAACGAGGTGGGCGTTGCACACATGAGGATGGGACGGAGCAAGACGCAACAGTGTGGTGATAGAAAAAACATTATTTTGTTATATCACAGCAATCTTTACAGCAATATCTGAAATATTTTGGACCATGTGTAGGTTTTGCGTGAGGTGATATCACTATCCAATCTGCAGCCACGCATGCATTAGGTTTCGCGTATGCATACCGCGCAACATTTTACAGCACTGGCTGATCTTTACCGCACAACATTTTATGGCTGATCTTTACTGCACATCATTTTACAGCACTGGCTGATCTTTACCGCGCATGATCCAACAGTTTACAGTTTTCTGTAAACCTTTGTATGCCTCGTATATTAATAGTCTATATTTTGTTACATACCTAACAATTTTTTTCTGAAGATTCTAAATAAAAGGAGAAAAATAATGAAATATGAATATGTAACTTTTATTTGAATATGTAAATTTTATTTATTTTGTTTGAGAACAGGCCTTTCCTTTTGGCCATTTTATATAAACTATTTATTCATTGAATTTGCAGAAAATGTGCTATATCATGATATATATCGTTATCAGGATGTGTTGTGACCTATACCGGCATTCAAGACTTTGATCATATTGCACAGCTCTGGTATATCCTCCTGAGACCCAAGGAAAAAAGTGCGCATCAATTTCAGGTTATTTGTCTTTGGAGGAAATAAGACATCTTACAATTTAGATTTTTTCAGATTTATTTTTATTTCTACTTTTACAGCATGTCGTCTTTAGTGCACAACAGGAATAAATATGTTTCCTAACATCAGTGAAAAGACAGATGCAAAAATAAAATGCCCAGTACAATGGACATAAATGAATGGGTGGGGTCTCAGGAGGTTACTGGGTCTCCCTAACCCCCCCCCCCTCCCACCCCACCCCAAGGTTAGGGAATAGCAGAGCTACGCTGACATCTGTTTGTGCAGATGGGGGTGTCGTGCACAAGCTGCAAACTCAGCAGCGTTCAGTTAGCAAAGACGGGCGGAAGAGAGTGAGAGAGCGGCCCCTCCCCCGCCCTGGGGGGGGCAGTGTGGTCAGCTCGCGACGGCGCCGCAGGAGGTGATGAGCTGCAGTTCACATGACCTCCAGAGCAGCTTACAGCTAGTAGCGAGGGGGGGTCAGGGAGGGGGCTTTACCCGCTCGCATGTTCAAACCTCAGGGGCCCAAAGTGTTGAAGTGTTTGACAGGAGGGCAAGATGGGGTCTGTGGTACTTCTCTACTTGTTTTCTAAGTGCACTACTTCTGCTGAGGGTGTCCCAAGTGCAGCTTAGCAGGGGTGAGGAGTGGGGGGGATCCAGGACGTCTGTCTGGAGGCCCGTGCCACAGTTTGGTCACACCTGTATTGTTATAGAAGTATAAGCGTGGAGAGATAGCATAGTTAGCATGTTGTCGTGGCTGCCTGTGGTTTTCCGGCCTCCTCGACCCTGTCAGTGCTGTCGCCTTGGAAACAGCACTATTTACGAAAGGAAATGCCAGCACAGGAAGTCATCTCGGGGGGTTGTTCTGAGAAACAGCACCAAGGGCCCATGAACACACCGCCTTAACACACACCATGACGTGACCATGGCGACCTGGCAATGGGTGCGGTCGCCACGGCAACTCCACGCACCCACCTCTTGCCATCTGTATCTTTTTCGGGATGAAGCGTTCGCTTTACAGGGAGAATTTCCAGGTTTATAAGAAGACCATTTCATTTGTCTGCCATGGGTTGCTTTAAGAAACAGCCCTCTTCCTTGGGCTCCTTTAAATCAGAGCTAGATAAGATTTTAACAACTCTGAGCTATTAGTTATGTTCTCCCCAAGTGAGCTTGATGGGCCGAATGGCCTCCTCTCGTTTGTACAGTTCTTATGTTCTTATGCTCTCTTTATTTATCCGCCGAAAATCTGGGGGCTTCCCCATCTCCGGTGGCTGAACCCAGACTGTCTGCCCCAGATCTGACATAATCTGACATAAACCGTGCCACACCAGCCTAGGATCATGTAATAATAGTAGTTAACAGTGATAATACATGAGTGTATCTAGAAACAGACCGTGTACAACAATGACCTACCGCAGGGCTTAGCCAGGCCTGTTCAAGGCATCCAGCAGAATGGCAGGGGTTTTTTTCAGATCCCCAAGTCAGCAAGAACATTATGATGATAATAAGCCCAAAAAGGAAAGAAGCAGGTTCCTGGTGTCATGTGACACACCAAGAGCCCCACCTCCACTAGGAGCTCCGCACACCTCCCACTGACCGTGGCTCAGTCAGTCTGTTATCTTCAATGTTCATCTTCCTCACCGTCAGACTCCCCTACGCCAGACCCAATCAAATAAGCCCGGATTAATGCAGTTCAAATGAGCTCCCTAGCATTAACTGGGCTACCAGCCAATCAGACGCCTCTCTAAAGATGAGATTTTGAACTATGGCCAGAGCTAACTTTACAGATCCCGCAGTCAGCATGTTCTGGCAAGGGGGGGGAACTTAAAGAAACAGCACTTTGTTAATAAAGTTCAAAATGAGGCACAAAACAAAGAGACACATTCCAACCTGCACTCAGACACACACACGCGCACACACACAAACACACACACACACAAACACATGCCAAGTCAGGCTGGTTCCTAAGTCCGCAGTGCTGTCAGGACCAGGGTCATTGACTGCGATGACTCAGATGTCAAACTGTAATCACCACGAATGAGACCACAGACCAGAACAGAATCCAGTACAGTAAGCCATAGTCAATAACCCTAAGAACCATCTTTGGCTCAAAACCAGAACAGACAGGATCGATGCAAATCAGGATGAGCAACAGCACAAATGAGTGAGGATGAGCGGCGCAGTGACCTTCACTGCGTTAATGGATTGCCAATTTAACTGCAGTTAGGATTAAAAACTGCCAGTTCCCTGTTGTTGAGGGATTTGCACTGGATGTGATACAGCAACACAAAAGTCAGGGAAGAGAAAAATACAGGAAATGGAATATAGAATTTCAAGAAGGTGGGGTAGAATATTGGCTTGGCTCCGAATAGCAAATGTGGGTTTTTGGAGGGTACAAATGAAAAACAACAGTATAGGGAGCTCCTACAAAGCAGAGTTAAATATAGCTAGTTACCACAAAGCAAATAGAATTTATAGTCATTCTGAAAACCAGCAATTTAGTACAGTAATTTACTAAGAACTAAAAAACAGAAACACTGAAATATTTACAGCATCATTTGTCTGACAGTGATACAGACCAGCTCTCCATCCTGAGAGAGGTTTACCCCAGACAGCATGCCGCAGACGTCCATGCTAGGTGACAGTGATGCAGACCAGCTCTCCATCCTGAGAGAGGTTTACCCCAGACAGCATGCCGCAGACGTCCATGCTAGGTGACAGTAATGCAATTTTTGCAATGCAATTTTATTTATATAGCGCATTATCACAACATTACATTGTCTCAATGCGCTTTACATTTCTGCCACG
>JABFEA020000048.1:17951294-17965603 GCA_019775915.2 Cyphomyrus plagiostoma | reverse complement strand
GGCCGGCAGAAGAGTCAAACAAAACAAGATGATATAACTAAGCTAATACAGGGGTTGAAATTTCAGTCTCTATGCAGAGGCAGACCGGTGCTGGTACGGGGTACTTGATGCATGATGGCAAGATCAACAGTGGCACAGCAGCAGGGAAGGAAGGAGAGGCATCGCATGAGCATACCGCAGTCGTCCATGCTAGGTGACAGTGATGCGGACCAAACTAATTAAAATAGTCAAAGACAAGACTAGATATATGTCCCAATTCATATATACAGTAAAATAGTGTTCATTTAGCTAAATTATGGTAAATGTAAAGCATGAAAATTCACATTCATTTCAAACAGCGTTAAAAGTAACCAGAGAATGGCAAACCAACCAATATGTGCAGAATAAAATAAACCAGCGATGTCATTAGGCCTATTTTAGTGGGGCTTTAGTCCCCCCCAGTAAAGACTCAACACCCCCATCCATTCATCCCCCTGAAATAAACTCTGACTGAGTAATTCCATCCAGTATGTAGGAACATGGATCTCACTCCCTGAAATAAACTCTGACTGAGTAATTCCATCCAGTATGTAGGAACATGGATCTCACTCCCTGATCCTTTTTCCTGTGATGGTTAAAGTAATATAATATGATGCACAGGGACAAAATAATTACCCCCCACCCACATCGCTATTGCCATCACTTTCAGAGCGCTAGAGTGGTACCTCCACCTTCTCCTGAATTGCCGCAGTGAGTTGATAGGGGGGGTCATTTTTAGACAGGGAAGTGACGTGTTAATAAACTCAAGGTCTACAAATTGTGGCATTTATACACTAGAATCTAGTGACTAGATGATTTTTTTCTAATTCTGGTCAATTTCTGCAGATTTTTTTTGCTCAATCAGAGCTGATGTTGATTAATGAAGACTAGGGCAAAACGTGGCCAAAGGCCTAGTGTTTCTGTCCTCTGTTAGAAAAGAGGTTAGCTAAGGGCATCTTCCTGTGGATGCACTCACTCCTCTCCACTCAACATCATTTTCCTACAGATCTGCATATGCAAGACTGAGAAAGGAAGTTTTACTGAAAACCGACGCAACTACAATCTCGCTTAAGAAAGTCATGATTTTTTTGCGTAACTGTTGCACCCACACCGGCGTTACGCTAATTTTGCATGAACGTGATGGTCCGTTGCACACAGTCGTGCTGTTTCTCCATCGCTGCTTATCTGACAGACTCTCACGTTATAATACTGCAGCATCTGCTTTTATGATGCCGCTTTTCCACCGTCACCAAGAACAGAGCCGTACCCAAGTCGAACCACAACGTCTTCCATCGTAAATGAGCTGTACCCAAACCCGTAATCGTAGTGACATGGTCCAGCTTACCGGCAGGGCTGAAAGCGTGACTAAACCAGCTGCTTGCATCACCACTGCCTGAATTGGCGAAATGCGGGGAGATAAAGAGGAAGCAGTGATCAGCATCGATATGCGTGGATTAGTATTATCACACATCGCCATGTATCGATGCATTCCCGATAACTCGGAATTTGAACATTTCCAGCTGCATACTTGAAAAAGTAGTATAGAATAGCTAAACGGAGTAGATTCGTAATGCAAATTTATGTAAGTGAATGCTAATCCCATTCACGTTTGATGCTAACATAAAACGGCTATTATCACACACTTGTGCGCAGAAATTAGCACTTAGTAAATCATGACGTTCGCTATTTGAACAGTAAATAAGTGCCTGAGTCTGTCTGTCCTGGTGTCAGCAGTTCGGGGGGGTGTGGGGGGTTGGTTTAGAAAGAAGCAGGGTTTAAAAATAGAAGAGAATTTCAGAAAAAATTGATCCACGGGAACATCAGCGTATACATTTTGCAATTCCTTCTCCATAGTTATTATACCAAATTTCTACATTATTTTCCACATTCTAAACATTTGCACTAGCTGAAATTTCTATAGAAATCAGTGCAGTTCCCCCTGCCATAGAAAACTGTCAGTGTTCAGAACAATAATCTCACATTTCTGTGACCCCCCCCCCAACCATAGGAGACCCAACAGGAGCTCCGACCTCGACTGTGTGTCATCTTGAAGGCGGCCACCGGCTACGGTTTCAACCTGCACAGCGAGAGGTCCAAGCCGGGCCAGTACATTAGGGCCGTGGACGATGACTCGCCTGCTCAGAGGTCTGGCCTTCGACCCAAGGACAGGATTGTCCAGGTGACCCCCGACCTAGCCGCTCACCACCTCTTTTCCCTATTACTTTATTACAAGCAGGCAATTTTGGACGGCAGGTGGCATAATGATTAAAGGCTTCTACATGTAAACAATCATTAAGGTTGATTTAACATGAATTAATGCAGTCGCTGCGTCCTTGACCATTATTCGTTGTTCGTTAATGATGGAGGATCTACCTGAGAGCCAAGCCTATCAAGAATACAGAACCGGTTCAACTGCAAACAGAATGCATTATGGGAATGTGCCCCCTTTTATGTGCCATTGGCTGCTGGGCCTGCTGTGGCCCTGTGGACTAGCTGAGAGCATCCACATATTTGTGTGACACAAATAGATACAGGATTTCCTCCTTGGATCTGCAGGAAGGCACACTGATAATGCAGCGAGCCAAATCCAACCAGGGATGAAACGTCTGTTGTCTTGAGAAGAACAATATAGATGGCAGATAAAGAGTTAGGGTTGTGGGCTGACCTCGAGAAAAGTTCACTTCCCTGTCATCTAATCACGGCGACGCCGAGGTACCCTAAGTGAAGGGTATTCCCGATTTACCACACGTGTTGGTTTTTGAAGATGCAATTTAGGGAGTTCTGTCAACATGCCCTTTGCTGCATGTGTGTCTCACTGGCATCCTCACGCGTGCTTCAGGTCAACGGCGACCCCGTGGATGGGAAGCAGCATGGCGACGTGGTGGAAGCCATCAGATCCGGCGGCGAGAAGACAGCTCTGCTCGTGGTGGACCCAGAGACGGATGCCTTCTTCAAGAGGTGCCAGGTGACACCTACAGAGGAACACCTCACAGGTGAGACCTGCTCTCAGGCTCTTACCAGCATGACAGAACTGAGGCCTGAATTTTAAATGAGAGGTCATTAGGTGTATGAGTGAAGGGTGGGGCAAGGTCTTCTGAAAAAGATTACGTTGCCATGGCAATGCGTGCCGGTGTATCTAAGCAGGATATCATGCTGCTGGTTTGATTCAAAGTAACACACACACTTCCCAGGGTGAATATAGGTGCAAGGATATCTTACAATATGCTTAAATCTGGGCAAAGCTGACCTCACTGAGGCTGCGGGGATAGAAAGCCACTATGTGATTGGTTTAAATCCCAGAGATACTTGGTGGCAGTTGGTCAATGCAAAACGAGCAAGTTCTCTGTAGACCTGACTAGAGGAAGTGATATACTTTACATACAGAGCATCAAAGCAAATAGCAATAAAAGAAATGAGGAATCTGGAATTAACTTGTGGCCTACCTGTCCACGTACAGGCCCTTTGCCCGAACCCATTGCCAATGGAGATTTGGAGAACAAGGTAAGACTAACTGTGCCTGTCACTGCTATGGAAGGTAAAACTCTAGGTGTGCAGATCTTTGTATAAACCGCTAGATGTGCATATCTGTCTATGCAGAGCTATGTATCTCTGTAGACACCATTAATCAGGCCTAAGTCCTTAAGAGCTCATATGGACAGAAAGCCTGTTCACATATAGCCAAAGGGTCCTGAGCACCAAGGTTAAGAAACGTCGGACTAAGAGCCTCGCCTGCTTCCCACAGCCTGTTCAAGGTCCTCTCCCCTCTACAGATCAACAACGACGAGACCGAAGATGCGAATTCAGACGAGGTCAAGGTGCCGGTGAGCCCCGCCCTCTCCAGCTCCTCATCCGAAGCCTCTCTCACGGCCTCGCCCACCACTCCACTCTCAGAGGTCAGCTCTTGCAAACGGGGTCCTTGGTGTTTCAAGCCATAATGCAAAGTGACATCCATCCTCTGTTTTCACCATCCCTTTTCCTCTCCTCCCTCCTCCAACGTCTGCCTTGGTGGGGATAGGCTACGGAGGCCCCTGCCGAGGGGGCGGAGCTGAGTGCAGGCAAGTCCCTACAACTGGCCCGGGAGCGAGCGCATCAGAAACGCAGGAAGGCGCCCCCTATGGACTGGAGCAAGAAGCACGAGCTGTTTCACAATCTGTAGAACCACCCCCCACAGAGACACATACACCCACGTACAAGCATGCTGGACATATGACCTTTACTTTCATTTACAACGGTAGGCTTGTCTCTTATTCACACCACTAATCACTCAAATTTAGGGATAGCTGGTCTGGATTAAGTTTCAAAAGCATTACAATAAATACAATTAAGTATATTCCGTACACATTCCGTACTCTATCTTCTACCCCCTTACCCTGGGGTTTCAATATAGGGCTTAGGGGGGTACATCATGTTTCATACCATCCAGAAATTAAACCGCAGTGTACAGCATTTTGGCAGCTTTTTCAAAAGCAACGCTATTCCAGTATTTTGAAATCTTGCCAATAAAATTTGAGGGTGATGGGGGGGGCATATTTTGTGATGGGGGACCCCCACCCCGGCAGGTAATTTTTTTGCTATAATTTAAATGCTGGCATATTGCCATAATACCCCCCCCCCCCCCAGGCTATTTCAGGACACATTCCAGGTTTATTTTAACTGTCTTCTTGCATCTACCATTCGATGCATAAATTGAACATAAGTCAGAGGAAACTGAAGCAGGATGTAGTCAGAGAGAGTGGGGAGTGACAAACAAAGCAGCCTGTTTCATTGCCACTGATCAGCGCTTGGTAGCATGTCTGCATGGCTGTGCATCAGGCTTCTAACATATATGGGGGAACTCAATGGCTAGATAGGGTGTGACAGAGTGTGCATTTCTGGGTTTAAGTAAATGTGCCTTATTGTGGTCAGACCAATCTCTCCTGTGCAAAGAGACATGTTACTATTTGATTGAGTCAAATGGCAGATGATGTGTGTGTGTGTGTGTGTGTATGTGCGCGCGCGCGCGTGCGTGTGTGTGATTGGTGTGAACATGTAACCTATTACAAGCCAGGAGACACACACACACGCATAGTAGACTGGGTTATCTTGTGATCCAGGCACCTGTAATTTAGTTGTAATTAAGGTTTTTAAAACTATTATTCTTTACCTTATGTTTTACTGCTTTTGATTTTTGTGGATTTTTGCTTTTTTTTGGTCCATATGATTCCATCCAAAACCAAACCCATTCCCCCATTGGTCCATATGATTCCATCCAAAGCCAAACCCATTCCCCCATTGTGGCCGGAATTAACATGCGCCATATTAGCTGGTGCTTCCAGATACCAAACCTGCTCCAGATACTGAATCTGCCCACGAACCCTGCATGTCATTATTGATTTTATTTAACATCTGTTTTCCTTCTTTTGCCGCTTATATCTAAGCGTCACATGTCGTCTGTATCTTAAATAGGACACAGGTAAGCGTGTTCGCCAAAGCACACTCCTTCGGTTGTCAGGGAAAGGTTGAGCCTCTCAGCACGCCGCTTGTGTGCTCAGCCACGGAATGGGCTGCTTTTATAAAATAAAAATACTGTTTTTGCACCTGTCTGAGTCACTCACAACATTACTTATTTGCTATTTTGTATCTGTTCTTATGTGAAATCACAGAAATACCCCCACTGTCAGTATCAGTCATATCCTTCACAGTTTCAGTATTATGATTTGCCCTGTGACCGTAATCAGAGACGCAAAGGTTTTTCTGGTTGACTGTTCAACTTGAAACAAACCTGAACAACTGAGTGAAGCCACAAAACGAAGAACCCGCAATGCAGAACCATATCCTGATCCGCTGGCAGTCGACACGGAACACTGAACCCAAACTGTGACCCCATTGGAGATTATCTAACCTCGAACAGGACCCTGTCAGTACAGTACCGCCATTTGTATGCAAGCAGCTGGGAATCACACACAATATGCAAAGCTACAGCACTGTACACATCAGCAGTACATTTACAGGGGGTTATGCAGCAATAATACATTAATACATTTCACAGTAAAAAAAAAAAAAGATCGTAGAATACTGACATCCGTGTGCACGGAAAGGAAAGCCTTACTTAATTAGCATTGTGCCAACAGTTTTCATATTTGTTATCGTACAGCAGAAGCGATTCATCTCCAAAGGCAGCTGTATAGCTCACAATATGAACATTTTAAAAGATTTCAGATTTTATACTGACCTTGCTAACTGCTGAAATTAGTATTATATTAGTTATGAAACAGTACAACTCATAGTGACGATGTAGTATGTACTCTTAACGTCAATAGACAATACATTGTCATTTATTCTTCAAAAGCAAATAAATAGTCAAAAAATTCCGAACCTAAATGCATCTTCTCCCTAAAATCGAATTCGCCAGCAGTCACAGATGCAGCGTCTCTTTTCTCAGAACAGAAGTTGCCTTTAACGGAATGTAATAGGGGAATTTCTCCCTGAATCAGCTCAGAGCGGCGGAAGTAGATCTTCTGTAAAGCCAAGATGAACTAAACTGTTCAGAAGATCTGCTGCTGGAAGGAAAACACACCACTGTAAAAAACGCCACTGTCTGTTTCTTAGCCTGCTGATGCAGCATGCAGTTTAATGCTGTCATTTATATAAACAAATATTTACAGGAGTGATTTAGGTTAAGTGCTTTACTCTAAGGTACAACAGCAAGAACCTTGCTGGAATTTGAGGCAGTGACTTTTCCAGTGGAATTCCCTAACCGCCACTGTCCCTACAGGAAACAGTGGAGATGGGTTTCCTGTCTTAACTCCTTCCTGTCCTCTGGCTTGCCCCATGGCCGATACACATACAGGTACCATATAATGGGCGGCACTGGCTGAAGGAAAACAATGCTTGATGAACAATGATTAAAAGAAAATAAGCAAACGTGACAGGAGATACATCTACTGCAGTGTCTTGTGGCAGGGGTGCCTTCAGCGGTCACATCACTTCCTGTTAAGTCATGGGAAATACCAGCAAGGGGGCTCACGTTTCCTTTCCTGCTCCTTTTCCCATGATGCACCCTGTCACTCCTTCCTTGTATGACTGTCTCAGACCAGCCTCTTCGATAGCTGGAGGGTGGCGACCGTGGGCTTCCCAGAGCTACTTGCGGAAGGCGCCGTCCAGCTGCACTTGGCTCTATCCAAATGGGCCAGGGGGTCAGGGGGCGGAGGTCATTCCAGCATAGCGTCCAGCTGGTCGGCGAGGTCGTCGAACATGTTGCCAATGTCGCTGAGGATGGTCCCGGCAGACTGCACGGCGTCGCCCCCACTATGATACAGGAGGGAGGGGATAAGGGTTGTGGGAGGGGGTATGGGTGCATGTCTCCTTCAGGAATGACCAGCGTGCTCTTAGCATCCTATACATTTTGCAGGTGAAGGAGTGGATGAGTGTGAGATACATTATTGGAGAAAATAAGAAAATATTCCAATGGCGATGAGATAATCACACAGATATTACTGCATTATCCTCAGAAAACAAAATTTTACTTAAAAAAATAATAACAAAAAACTGTGATTTGTTTTGGAACAGTGTCTGCTGTAAGTATTTAAGGAAGATTTATTATGATTAAAATTCCCCTGATTTTTTCTTTTCCGACTTGCATAAGTGTGGCATTTCTCCTGTGTTTTAAATGCCTGCGCCCCCTGGTGGTGACTCTGCACAACTGGACCCTTGCAAACAGAAATGCAGAGGTGTGAGTATTCATGCGGGCGCCTCCTACCCATCTGAGCTCTCCAGAGAGAGTTTCCGTTCCACGGCTATGAGTGCGGCTTCCAGGGAGGTGCTGGTCTGCTCCAGGCGCATCTGGGCCAGCACAGGGCCCGGCTCGGGGGCACAGACCGGCGCCTTTCCTGCTCCAGGGAGTTTGTTCAGTAGCCCTGTCTGCTGCTGGCCCACTGCCATGACTCTGGTGGCCCCTGATGGAGGAAAATAAAACACACTTAATATTTTCATAACCAATTAACTTCCGGAGCCACCCCTGACCAGGATTTCTTTGGACCAGTACCTGGACAACATTGCCGGTGAGCACTGCCAGTACCAGTGGACTGGAGGAGGGGACTTGTGAGTTTTGGGCAGACGTGGGCTTTTGGATGCTTTTCAAGGCCCTGGGGGTCTGGCTCAGCCTCGCTGATGTGCAAACTCACTCCTCCCACCCAGCGGGGATTCAAGCAGGCGTCCTCCTCGCAGCCTGTACTGTCGGCTTCATCCTGCCTGAAGGCTGGCCCCACCCCCTCCATGCAATGCTCCTCCCCATTTGAGTGAGCCCCTTCCCCCACCAGATGAGGCTCCTCCCCCTCTAAGCAATGCTCCTCCCCATTTGAGTAAGCCCCCTCCCCCACCATATGAGGCCTCACCCCCTCCATGCAATGCGCCTCCCCATTTGAGTGAGCCCCCTCCCCCAAGAAATGAGGCTCCTCCCCCTCCAAGCAATGCTTCTCCCCATTTGAGTGAGCCCCTTCCCCCACTAGATGAGACTCCTCCCCCTCTAAGCAATGCTCCTCCCCCTTTGAGTGAGCCCCCTCCTCCACCATATGAGGCTCCTCCCCCTCCAAAGCAAGCTGCTCCTTGGGCTTATTTCTGCGCTTCACTGTGTCCGACTCCTTCAGGTTGAACTGCAGGGTCTTGGTCTGCTGGTCCATCGCCATGGCGACACTGACGGGGCCCATCATGTCCAGCCTCATGCTGCCACCAGCCTTGGGCCGCTGCTTGATGGTGAGGTTACCCTCTTCAGCAAATGGGATAGACTCACTAGAACTGTTCAGGGGGGAGGAGCAGCGTTCCAAGCCCTTGCTCCGCCCACTTTCCAGCAATCCAATTTCAGACTCGCTGGCTGCTCTTCTCCGGCCCGCCATGGGGTCCCAGGCCTCGGGGGATGGGTCCGATTCTGGCAGGGATGTGCAGGAACGTGGATCAGGAGGTACCACATCCTCCTTAAGGCAGCCCGGCTTGTCCCACTTGTAGTTCAGACCCCCCTTGGCTGTCCCTAGCATGGTGGGGAGGCTTCTCATTATGGCAGCATCCTGCATCCCATGCGATGGACTCGTTCCTGGGGGCCCAGAGCTGGTCCTGATGGAGCTGAATCGCTTGGGCGGGGGCGGGGGCGGGCCTCTCCGGAGAGCACGGATGACGAAGGAACGACTGCGGCCCAATCCACGCCCCGGAGCCGAGTGTGGTGGGTGGTCTGGCCGGCCGGGAACAGGCCGGAGGGTCAGCGTGGCGTACGAGCCTAGAGACCCCGAGGGAGCTAAGGAGGCCTCTTCATCGTCGGCTTCCCCGTCAGACAGGGTGTGGCGGGTTGGCCTCTGAGGCCAGCGGGTGGCTTCTGGGTCCGAGGTACCACAGTGAGAGTGCAGGTAGCTAAAGGCAGCGTGTGGCGGGAGGCCCTGGAGGCAGGAGCTGGGATGGGGTGGCATCATGGACCCAGAGGGGCAAGCATTTGCCGGCGGAGCAAAGCTGGCTGGCGGCGCCCGATTACTGTCGGTGAGCAGGGGGCTGAGACTGAGAGTGCCTGGCACCCATGAAGTCTGAGCCGGCCAGTTTGTCCGACCTTCTGGAACATTCCATTCGTTCTGAGTGACTGCGGCCCTGTCGCCCTGCAGTGATGTGGCCGTACTGTCCTGGCCGGTGGACCTGCAGGCCTTACTCATGCCCGTGAGCCCTTTTTGGTTAGCGATAGAACCATTGGACAAGGCTGTTGTCACCTCAGTGGCAGCTTCACTATCCCGGACAGACATCCCAGGAGGTTGGGGGGCACAGCAAACTCTCGAGAGAGTCTCGGGGGCAACGATTCCCATCATCCCACGTCCGGCCCCAGCCTGCACCTGGGCCCTCTGAATTTCACACAGCTTCTTCACAGCTAGCATTATCTTCTTCTGGTGACCTGGAGGAATAATAGATTCTCATGGGAGTTTTACTTGCACAAAGCAACAAGAGGAGGCAGGAGAACCAATCAGATGTCTCGGTCCCACGTTCTCTAGTTGTTTGGACCCACCTCCTCTACAATCTAATTAGTTATTTCACTGAACCAATCATTTTTATGCCATTTTTCCCATGAGCATGACACATGATCTCCTAACAGAACACCATACACAACATGGAGAAACAGCTTATCTGTACCATACATATACATCCAGTAATTCAAGAAACTGATCTTGTCACCAAAAAAAAACTTCTGGAAAACTTTCTGTGGAAACCACAGTTGCAGCTTTCTTATCCAGCAACGCCCACCTGGAGAAGCAAATAGGCAAACAGATAACAGTGGAGGTCCCAGTCCTCCTGAGGGTCATCGGGCTGGAACTCACCTAGCTTGACGATGCCAATCTCCTGCAAGTCCTCCCATGTCAGGTCCTGCACGATGCCCATGGAGTCATAGCCACTATCAGTGAGTTTCTTGTGGTACTGAAGCAGGCCGATGGTACCAAGCCACTCAGCCAGGTCCGACTGGGCGGGTGGGGGGATTAGGAGCGGACACAGTACAGGTGAGCAGAGTAGGTTGAAATTGGTCATTAATGTCATGAAGAGACTCTACACTGAAGGGCACCCATACAAGAGCCGAAACTTCACCAGACAGATGCGTCCTATAAAACCACATGCTGGCTTGTACCAATCACACAAAAGCAACGCTCCTCAACTCACGGGAATGTATTCCGGCAACCAATCAGAGATATTCAGGTTTCCGATCTCCATAGATATTTTCTTGCGGTGTCCCGGTTTGGTCACTCCAATGGCTGTCAGGTCCTGGAAAACGGGAATGACACGGACAACAAAGTTAGGGAGCCAATCCGATAAACGATTAGACAAACGGACACGTGGATGCAGACAGACAGTGGGCCAAGCACTTGAGGCCTTACCTCAGGGGTCATCCTGCTGATAGTGGGCACGTCGTATCCCGCGCTCAGGAAATTGCCTGTGTACTGCTCCAGCTGGAAGTCCCTCAGCCACTGGTAGATGGCCTCACCATCCTGCGGGGAGGGACATTCAGGAGTAAAAGGGCACGCCGGGGACACCTGGTGCTGGCTGGATACTTGATGGCGTGAAGCTAAGGGGCGGAGGTGTGGTGAGCTCATGGGAGTTTTACTTGGAAGGCAGAATGAAAAGTGATTGGTTCAGAGAGACAACCAATCAGATTGTAGAGGGAGGGGGGCAATCTAACTAACTAACTAAAGGAGGAGGCAGGACTCAAACACCTGACCGGATCACTAGCACACGATTCTATAATATCACACTTTTTCTATTGGTTAGAATATTGATTATGAATGTTACCCCCTTCCGGGATCTCAGGGGTGTATACAGGCGCAGCGCCACAGGACCAGCAGCCCCAGCTGAAAGCTGATTGCTCCATAGATTGCCCATTCCCTGTCACTTACCGATTCAAAAAATATGATTGGCTGATCATAAAAGTTGGCCCCACTGTATGAATTATGCCCTAAAATCCGAGAATGGCCCCAGCAGGATCCCACGGCTTTGCACCTTGACGTCCAGCAGCTGCTCAGGACGCACAGGCTGCTCCGGGGCCTGTCCACCACCCTGCCGACGCAGAGCACCTGCAAATATTATTTCAATCCACGGTTAGTCCCAAAACCCACGAGAACGAAGGCTGACACAAGCCAACGGTGAGAAGTGTGACCAATGGACTCCCTGAATTCATTAAAACAAATGTATTACATTTTTATTTTTAAAGAAGTAACAGAACAAGACACAAGAACCAGAGTCAAGGTCGCCTACTTGGACGATGGTCCGTCTGTTTGTGGGAGTCACCACCAGAGGGAGCCAGCTGCATTTTAGAAACAGGAGAAAAGTCACACACAGTGCAAGCGGGAAAAGAAAAACTGCAGACACCGAGAATTTAAGTGAAGCATAATCTGTAGTGGGCCGAGTCGTGGGTGAACGGATGAAGATTACGAACTGCGCACTGAGGGACAAAGAGGATCCCAAAGAGGATCCCAAAGCGGATCCCCTAAGGGCCCTCGGAGCCTGGGGTACCGTTTTGGTGTCATGCGGTCTGGCCGGCTGGTGAAGTGCATTGTGGGCCACGTTGCTCTCAGAGCTCTGGCCACTCCCAGCGCTGCGAGTGCTGCCCACACTGTCCGTACTGGCCACACTGGTCCGGTCACCCGCTGGGGGCAGATGATGAGCGAGAGAAGGGGAGAGGGAGGAGTCCGGCTTAGCAGTCTTTCTGGCTCTGCGGAACTCAATCTGCATGGTGTCTGCGATATGAATAGCTGCTCTGTTCGGTTCTGACCGTGTGTTTGCAAAGTTTTGCATAGCTATTGTTCTGATACCATCTTGTACTCGTTACTGGTCTCTCGATGGCTTGCGATATAGCACCTGCCACCTTTGTCTCTTCGGATAAACCTGCATGCCGAGCGAATGTAGGAACGGAAACGTAAAGCAAGGGGACAATGGGAGAAAGAATGCAGCTCCGAGATGAGTGCAGCTCCCAGACAGCCCGTATATTTTGGCACAAGCGGGTTACCGTTGTACCCTTAAGCAAGGTAAGTAAACATGCAGACAAACACTGGATGGGGAGGAACCATTTTTATTTGGGGGGGGGGGGGTGACCTCAGTCATGGGGGCAGCACAGACGGGGACTGTCTCACACGCTCCTACCAGTGAGGGAATGCCGGAGAATCCAGACGTCCTCGCTGGCGCTGGCAGGCCGAAAGAGATCGTCTAGAGGAAAGCCTGCTGAGCGCAGACACAGCGTGTAAATCCTGAGTGTCTAAATGCCTGTGAGTTTGTTGTTTTTTGTTTAGGTATGTGAGAACACATAACCCTACCTGTGCTCTCACTTTCCGAGCCGCTGGATGGTAAAGACAGCCTGCAGCAGTCATCCGTCTGGTGGGCGGAGCCCAGGCCCGCGCCCACAGGGGCCCTGGAGAGGAAGTACAGTCGCTGGGGGGGCAGAGATACCTGCCGCAGGAGGGAACCCCCTGCAGGTAATGGATGGAAGTGAATCACATTAGGGAAAAGTACCATCACCTAGGCTGTTTAACCCCAATGTCCCCACGATGTGGTAAAAACCTGTTTTTTTTATATTGTGGGGCTATTTTCTTGGGCTCCATTTTATAAAAATCTGACTGCAATCAAAAAACTAAAAATAAGAAAAGTCTAGTATAACCCCAAATCAGAAAAAGTTGGCACAGGGTGGAAAACGTGAATAAAAAAAGAAAAAAGCAAGTTATATATTTTCCTCAAATTTTATTTCATTGCAGACAGTATGAGCACAAAATAATTCATGTTTTTTCTTGTCAACATCATTTCATTTGTAAATAATTATCCATTCTTTCCATTCAGGCTTCCATTCACACATTTCAAAAAAAGTTGGGACAGTACAGCATTTACCACTTTGTACAGTTCCCCCGTCTTTACAACACTTAAAAGACGTTTAGGCATTAAAGAAATCAAGTAACTAAGTGTTGCAGGTGTTAGTTTGTCCCATTCTTCCTGCAAACAACGTTTTAGGTGTACAACTGTACAGGGTCTTCGCTGACACATTTTTCATTTCAAAGTGTGCCAAACATTCTCTATAGGAGACAAATCAGGGCTGCAGGCAGGCCAGTCAAGCATCCGCACCCTCTTACGCAGCCATGCCTTTGTTATGCGCGAAGTATGTGGTTTGGCATTGTCCTGCTGAAATAAGCATGAGCGTCCCTGGAAAAGACGCCGTCTTGAAGGCAGCATTTGTTCCTCCAAAACTGAGATATACTTCTCAGCATCGATGGTGCCATCGCAGAAGTGCAAGTTACCTTTGCCGAAGGCACTGACACAACCCCATACCATGACAGACCCTGGCTTTTCGACTTGTATCTGGTAACAGTCTGGATGGTCCTTTTCTTCTTTGGTCCGCAGCACACAGCGTCCATTTCTTCCAAAAAAGATGTGAAAAACCGATTTGTCTGACCACAATACACGTTTCCACTGCACAATGGACCATCCCAGATGCCTCCGAGTCCAGAGAAGTCGACGGCACTTCTGGACACTATTTATGTAGGGCTTCCTTTTGGCACAGTACAGTTTTAGCTGGCATTGTCTAATGTAACTACGTACTGTAGTGCTTGAGAGTGACTTCCT
Source organism: Cyphomyrus plagiostoma (assembly GCA_019775915.2). NCBI lineage: Eukaryota > Metazoa > Chordata > Actinopteri > Osteoglossiformes > Mormyridae > Cyphomyrus > Cyphomyrus plagiostoma. Next base: position 17,951,494 of record JABFEA020000048.1, on the reverse strand, counting down.
GAAGTAGTCCTGAGCCGACGCAGTTATATCATTTATTGAGGAATGATGGATTTTAATGCAGTGCCATCTGAGGGCTCGGCGATCACGGCCATTCAGTTTAGGCTTGCGCCCTTGGCCTCTGCTCACGGTAATTTCTCCAGATTCCCTGATTCTTTTCACTATGTTATGCACTGTAGAGGGAGGAATGCCCAAATCTCTTC
>JABFEA020000048.1:17920117-17941159 GCA_019775915.2 Cyphomyrus plagiostoma | reverse complement strand
CAACTTTTTTGTGCCCCACAACAAAACCCCCCATTTACCTTTTCCCCCAGGGCCCCTTCAAACATCTGCGGGGGTGCCCCAGGCGCCCCCCCCCCCCCCCCCGAAGCATTTGTAGAATCAGCATCAGCGTCTGTTTTCTGGCTGCCCCTCCCTAAGCGGGAACGGCGGCCAGTGATAAATCTCAGCAGCTGGTGGGGCTCTCGCACGTTGGACACTCGCTTGCAGCTATTCCTGACACGGCTTGCTGAGGAGCCACTGTCGTCCATAAATAAGGGGAAAAGGGCCTTTTTAAAGGTGGTATTAACATGGCACAGCCTCTTAGCCACAGGAACGCAGGCTGGAGGCATGGCTTCACTGTGTAGAGAACACCCTCCCTCGAACCGGCCGCCTGTCCGGGGAAACCAGAGCAGCCGGCCGAAACTGAACCCGGTGGGAAAAAAATAAACCTGAAGCTAAGATTAGCCGGCTGTATGTATCTAACCATGCAATTACACATCCTGACTGCAGCAGTGAAAGCGACGCTGCAGAAAACGCCTTAATGCCTTGGTGAGAGAGACACCAAAAACCACAATGCTGTCACTCAGCCTCCAGCCTCAAGGTGGCGCTCAAACCCCCGCCAAAGAGAAATTCTGGGTGTGGTCTTCCAACAAGAGCCAATAAAGTGAGAGGAGACACAAATACATCATTCGGCGCATAATGGTTTCTCATATATTCAGTTTTTGCCACGACTTCATTTTGTGCCAGAGCCTCGCCCCACCACCTCAAACGCTACAATCTTAAAATTAAACTTTGAATAAATATACATTAAACCAAAAGATACATATTTATAAAATCAGTTGCGTTATACGATTTTTTTTAACACACATCCACCTAAATTTGTATGTTTGGCTTATCTGACTTTTAAAGTGAAAGGGAATAAAAAGCACATTGTAAAATAGACGAGGTCATTTTATGGTGTATTAAACTCATCTATAGGATATGTTTGTCTTGCAGTTTGACGTAATTAACAAGTATATAGAAAATACTGCATTATTACACGTTTAAGTAATTTACAGCGCATTATTGTTGTAGTTAAAGACTGATTCTGCATTCAAAGTAGCCTCCATGCTTCCCTTCCTTGTATAACAGTGATTGCAGTAGGTCTCTCTTCAACATCTCCATCAGTCACCAAAGATGAAACAGACGGGTGGACTGAGGAAACTGCTTGGGTGTAACAGCACACAGCCAGTGACTCCCGCTGACGGCACCTCGCTGGTACTGGATCACTTCGCCCAGCAGCATGGTGACCGGGTGGGACCCCGGCATGTTCTGAGCAGGCTAGTCGGTAAATGAAGTTCTTCGGGTGAGTCACCGGGGGCTGAAACACTCGTAGAAGTGTTTTGTGGACTTTTAAAGCACCAAAAAAGTGTGACGTGGTTTTCAGTGGCTACTGTGGGACACCCGAGGCATATCTGAAAGTTAAACAATAACAGGATGGGGTAGAATAAACACGCACAGCTTTCTCGGGCCCATCCATGTTTACATAGACTCGCAGCATCATCGTGCCTCTGGTCTGCTGCCGGTTTCCCAGCAGAGTCACTGATAAGGCCTGGCATGTTTAAGCGAAGGGTATGACTGCTGCCCCTGCGTCTGGCAGCGTTTCGAGACCCAGATCTGCTTCTTCTCGACCACAACCGCAGCTGGAGAAGTTATGAGGGGACTGCAGAGGCCAAAAGCAGTGACGTATATCCGGAACAATCTGCTGAAGGTGGGCAGTTACGTCAAGGGCATCTTGAATCTTGATAGTCATCTAAGTGCACACGCTAGTGAAAATCATGTACACGCTAGTGAAAATCGACATCATCAGTGTGAGCCACGGCCCACACCAGTGCACGTCAAAAAGTGTTCGCCAAATTAAGCTTCTTTAACCATTTTCTGATTTTTTTTTAGCCCCACTAGATGGGACTATTGCTTTGCTTTGAGGCATGCATTGAGCCCTTTTCTGAATAGATAGCACCATCTAGTGGTGTCAGAAAATACAGCAAACGGTTCATGAAGCTTCATTTGGCCATCACCAGCCGGAAGACCAGTGTGAAACTGCATTTGGTGAAAGCTCCCATAGCAGAGTACAATGGGGAGATTCATTCAGGCTCCATCAACATGCAAGGGAGAAATGCCAGATCTGTACTACAAAGGCCTCCAAGTTCCCAGATCTGTCCTACAAAGGCATCCAATCTTTGTTCCCATCCTGCAGTTCTCGCCTAAGTGGGTCCTCTGTAAATCAGAGTGCCTCTCATAACAGCTGAGTGTCTGTGTCACACGAGGACACAGGAGGACATGAGGACTGGCTTCTGTCAATGGATGTCAGCCACATCATCGATAACAGAGAATGGAAGTGTGCGATCATGGCATATGATATCAGGGAGAGGCGAAAGCTTTACCCTCACCAGGCTATACATGCCAAAAATGATGCCCCCTCACACTTTAAAGGGCACCACGCACGCATTTTAACGGTCATGTGACTTTCCAAAAATCAATCAGACAAGTACATGCAGCAAAAACGAAAGCAGAGGGAATTGATTCGCACCACTGGCTGGACAAACAACCATAAATCATAAGGTCAATCAATCAAGCACCGATTATTAACCTGACTGCGGAAAATGACAACCTTGGGCTTTCTTTTGACAGCTTGTCGACTGGCACAATATTCCCTAAATCCACAATACATGTCAATAACATAGTGGGGGGGGCGGCTATAAGGAGCGTGGGGGGCAGGACATCCAGACTGACCATCAGTGCCTTTTGTCCGTCCTCGTGTTAGCGCAGTGCCCCTATTTGGTGTCTCACTCACTACTGTCAGCATTCACATGTCAAACGTACTATAGACCTGTCCCTGTTAACAGTTTTGTGTAAAAAACATTGTCCTTGGCACCAAAAGCAGTGGAAATATGCAGAGGCTGAAATTATACATTTGCAGAAGCCCACTGCTGAACTAATACAGCTATAATCTGATAGAAGACAGCAAGGAAGACAAACCAGTAAGGAAAAAAAAAATATATACATATATATATATATGGTTGGTAGGTTTGTAATACAGCAACCTCAATGGATTCCATTTATACATCCTTACTAGAAAAGTGGCTGCTAAGCATCAAGCAGGAATCGCTGAACTAAAATGTAAACGACAACACAAAGTTTCCCAAACCCCCACAGCTCTCTACCCTTCCTGCACCCCCCGAAACTGACTTGCGGCCAGCACAAAGAAAAGAGAAACCAAGGGATGCCCGGGCCAAACCAAAATTAAAAAGGGGTAATTTTCCCAACCACATCCTATTTTGACTAAACGACATAACTAGTAAAAGAAACAGATACACTTTAAAAGGAAACATATGTTCCTGTGAGGAATGGGCCGTTTCTGATCAGTCAGTTAATGAGAAAAACAAACACAGACCACCCCTGGCCAATCAGCTGCCATTATGCAAATTCAGAGTGAATATTTCATCCATGAAGAGCATTTCCTGCTTGGCTGTCATGTGGTTTTTCTATCACTTCTATCACTGAGGGTTTCACAAAATTCTGGCGAATAGAAAAAGGGTTAGAAAAATGACCTGCAGCCCTAGGCGCAAATGACACGTGAACTCAGACGCCGGCAGGCCGTCTCCAGTGTGTCGGTTTGGCCCCAGGACAGCAGGAGGTTACATAAAGTTAGGTTCACGTGAGAGGAGACGTGGTCTGTGGCTGCCAAATGAGTAATCCTTTTGGTTGGGAGAGGGACACGCATTAAAAAGAGCACCCTGAAAACCACAGACTTGCTGGAGTGCCTCCCCAAACCCCCCTGAACATTCTTTGGGGGGGGAAGGGGATTCAAACTTATAAACCCCCAAAAGGCAATTGAAAAGTTATGATAATTACCACAATGAATGAAGAATATCGAAAGATTGGATTTTGGTAATGAATTGTTAAGTCACAGTGATCAGAAGGTCGCAGGTCCGAATACTGGGGTTGGCAGAGTGATTCGCTGTTGGGTCCTTGAGCGAGGCCTTTAATCTTCATGTCCCCCACCCTCCTGTACATTGCTTTGTATAAAAGGTCCAATAAATAAACAAATGTAACACGTCAGAACTGGTGACAGCACAACGGCTCAGTAGATAATACTGTGTCTAGTTTCCTTTCATAGTTCAGCGCCATCTAAAGACATGGCGCTAGACTAACTGGCATCTCTAAACGTCCCACAGCTGTGTTTCCCCAACCTGGTCCATTTTTTGTGAACTGTCTGGCAGGGAACTGGGATGCAATGAAAACAAGGACCATCTGGGAGTCCCTGAGAACCAGGTTGGGAAACCCTGTCCCAAAGCAGGTGCCCTGTGGCAGTCTGGCATTCCATCCAGGGGGCAACTCAGTCCTGTGCTGCTTGGAATCCAAGTCACCCCTAACCCTGAATGGGATATGGTCAAAGGTCAAAGGAGGTCAAATGATGACAAAGTCAGAATAGGCCACCAGCCAAGAAGGCATAAACTGGTACCAGTGATATGAAAGGTATGGAGAGTAAAGTCAAACCACCAATGTCGAGCAAGAGGAAAAACAGACATGGGTAAGTTAGCGCACGATGAGGACAGAAGTGGCTATTGACCTTTAGGACACACCCTGTTTAACCACATGACTTATCTGCTGGCAGCCAAAGCACATGTAAGGGCCTTGCTCAAGGACCCGCAGACGTGCTGAGGCTGGGTTTGAACTGGCGACCTCATGATTACAGGCACACAGGCTTAGCCCACTGAACCACACACTGCCCCCCTGGACAGTAGACCACTGAGACGGTTCCCCACCACAGAATATCTCTTCAGTTTGTATCCAAAGGAGAGGAATCACCACAGACACCCTCATCCTTAGGTTCAATTCAAATCCCACAAATCAGCAAACCAAACATAATGTGCTGAAAATCATCCCCTCAACCACTTCCATAAAACACATCAAAAAACTGTTAGAGAGTCGTTTTTAAGAAATCAAGGAACACGGCCTCATTGTTCTCAAAGCCCAAAGATCTAAAACAAGTGTGTAACTGTCCTTTCAACTGCATGCAGGTGCCTCTGGCAGAGCTCTCATTTAGACCAGCCTGGCCAGACCATCGGAGTCTCGCCTTTTATTGTTTGATCACCACAATTTGGCAGTAATGCAAAGGAGGAGAACATTAAAGGACGGGAACAAATCAGGAGAGGAGCATGAGGTTCAGGCAGAGGTCGCTCATTCTCCTAAACCGCGATGGTCCTGAGAGGTTCTTCATTGCTGGCATTTTCAGGAGACGTCTCTTTGCTTAAGGTCAAATACTAAACACAGTAACTTGACTCTCAGGTAGAATTTAGAGCAAGAGCAATTCTCCTTTTACAATGAGTGACCTAATATCACACCGGGGTCACGCCAGGCATGATGGGTCAACTACGAGCCACTGGTCCTTATCATTATTCTTTAAGGACATCTTGTCTGCTTCTGAATACAAGCATTATACATTGTTTGTAAAACTGTCACTTAATTGTGTTCCATCCAAATGCTGCAAATTCTTCATCTTCAGAAAATAACCCAATTTATTTATGTCATTAAGACAAACGAGAGCAAAGTGTGTCATACTGGCGTAAACCAGTTGCAGAATGACAAATGAAAACCCTTTTTCTCCCTGTGACGATAACTGCATGCCATCCCCATCTAGGGAAAATGACATTTAACACCCAAGAGTTTGAGTCGAACTCCAACATCACCTCTAAGAGTTTCCAATGCGCTTTCAAACGTTACATCCATCCCAGAGAAAACAGTACTCTTTCCACAAGCAAAGATTTTATCAAAACTAAATTACCGCTAGTTACATAGGGGGGCACATTGCCAGGGCATTTCCATACCGCCAACAGGAATACAGGGCCCCCTGGAAATTTAACCGGCTCCCATTGGGCTACGTGCTGCCCAGTGACAGGAGGAACTCTTTGACGGTTCTTGAGTCTGACGGCACAGTTTAGGGTATAACACGCACCCACAGCTGCAGATGAGTACAGCAGGACTAAACAGCGTGCAAAGCCAGAGGCGCAGGCTGCCCATTAACAGAGTAACGGTACTGAAAAACGAAACCTGAAATTTACGCAAGTCGGTTTACACCGCGATAGTCAAAGACTTAATGTCAATAATAGCTTTTGGGTTTCACGCACAGAAGACTATGTAATTAAACATATTCTACTACTGAAGAAGTATTACGCGTCTCATTGACCTCCAAAAACAACAACCCAAAAAAATTAGAGCCATGGTCGAGGAATTTTAGAAGCATTGTGGAAATGAAAAAAAAGAGCAAAATTCCCTTGTTTGCTTTCTCTCGTCGCTGAAAGGTTAAATAAAAAGGAGATTAAAAGGTGCCTTCGATACATTATCACATACTTGACCCTTAAATAAAGTTTGAAATCGAGCCATGTGCTAAAGAATAAGTCCATCGTGGTCAGTGTGTATGTGAGTGTGAATGTTAAACCAACAGCTTTGCCTCACAATCAGGAAGACACATCAATGCTGGCCAGACCTACAGATTTTGCCATTATCCATAATGGTGGGGTGTATGTTAAATGGCAGAGGGACGTAGACACGTCCCCACCAATATTGTGGGAGTATCCTGTGTGTAGGGGGCGGGGGGTCAGGGCTGATTCGCTCCCAACCTACGCTTAACACAAGTCTATGCCTTTCAAATGGCTTCTTTTCCAAGTCCCGCCCCCACAAAGGAATCAATCCTATCCAAGCCCTGTGAAAAGCATCCATTCTAATCCAGATGCCCACTATCTGACGTCTCCTGTGACACGTAGGGGAACCAGGGAGTCTATATTGAGGGCACATTTAACATATAAGACGAATATTTTTGGGGAGGGGCATGTTTGTGTGGATATTACATTAGAGGGGGTTGATGACTGACCCCAAATTAAAACACCCCCTTCCCCCACAGAATCTGTCAAGGATTACATGAAAAATAGGACTCAGCACAAGCTAACAGAGGGAGACCTAATCCGACAGGGAAGTGGATTATGTGTAGATTTGAAATCTGCAAGGTGCAAGGCTCTGTAACCAAAGACCCAGCATCGGTGTAACAGTGTGTGGATGTGGATCAGGGTTACAAGGTAACAGGGTAACAGTGTGTGGATGTGGATCAGGGTTACAAGGTAACAGGGTAACAGTGTGTGGATGTGGATGAGGGTTACAAGGTAACAGGGTAACAGTGTGTGGATGTGGATCAGGGTTACAAGGTAACAGTGTGTGGATGTGGATCAGGGTTACAAGGTAACAGGGTAGCAGTGTGTGGATGTGGATCAGGGTTACAAGATAGCAGTGTAACAGCTGCTAAGGAAGCAGCCATCCAAGTTCCACCTGGATCAGCTGCTCCATCCTCTAGAGCAGTGTTTCCCAATTCGGTCCCTGGGGGCCCACAGCCAGTCCCTGTTTTTGCTTCGCCGAGGACTGGATCGGGAGACACTGCTCGGGTCATCCAGGATTCTATGAAGAATAAGAGACGCCACGAGGTGTCAGAGAGAAAGGCACTCACTGCTGCGCCCGGCCTTCTGCCTGGCCAGGAGCTTCTGCGCCGATGGCACGTCTCCTTTCTTCACCGCCTGCAGGAGGTCCTGCTCTCTGCCCATGGCTCACGTGCTGAAGGTCAGCAAACCACCAACTCAGAGCTCCACAAAGCACACATGAAACCCAGCTGGACCTGGCCCAAGTTGACAGTCAAGAGCTTCCTGGAAACTTCTTCAGATGTAGGAGAAAACAGCAATAGGGATTCATTTTATGCTCACATACATGTCCAAAAACACAGAGGGAAAGGTTTGGGCAGCCATGATTGATTTCAGAAGGTAGAGTAAGAGTCTCAAAGGAGTCCAGTGTGCTTCAATCCGTAAAGCTTGTTAAACATCGGTCATGAACCCTGTGAGAAATCTGTCGTGAAGGTATCATCACTGCCATGGTCCCCTGCTGCGGGACTTCTCCTGGACTTCCTTGGTAGATCTGATCCGTCATGAGGAAACAGACTGAGAGCTGGCCTTGGATGTCATGTCCTTGGCTGGGTCTGCTGAGTCACAAGCCATCAGACTGTGGCTTGCAGATCTGTCAAATTAAGGCTGAGCTAGTAATTGTCCTGTACCGAACTGGTGGTGACAATGGAGTCTGAAAACAAAATAAAACAAAAAAAGCAAATAAATAAATAAATAAAAAACTCACTAGGACCCCAGTTCTACGGTACATGCTACTGTAAATTTTGGGGTAAATTTTTTCCCCCAAATTTTGTACAACATGTGACCCATGACTCACAAAAAAAAAACTGCAGCAATCGTTAAAAATGCAGGGTGACGTTCACATCCCCCATAAAGCCTAGGTTTAATTTACAAACTATTTAAATCTGTTACCGAAACTAACGTAACTAGTCTAAATCAGCCAGCAAGTAAGTTTAAAACGCAAGCGTTTTATTCTGAAATGTATCCGCACGATTTACACTCCTTAACTTGGTTGCATGACAACTCATTTCTAAAATTATCCAGGAAAAAACTATGAAAAGAGAGGATTTGGACTGGTGTCTCCGTACAGTGCGTTTGGTTACAGCAAGCGTGACAGGCTACACTGCATTATAATTACCGGATAAGCTGTACTTTAAAAAAAGTTACTTAGAAGAATGTCTGTGAAACTACCGCACATCATGCTACACTACTCTGTTAAACATCTTATAAAACCCGAGTAGTGTTTTTATAAGACGTCGCTAATTACATTTGTAATATACATACATTTTAGTAACTTGGGCAGCACTATCGTCTGCAGTCATTGTTGCAATCTGGCGCCCATTAAAACCACTAGAGAGGCTCACCTTCGTACGCGCATCTCCAGGTGCAGTAGCTGGTCTATGTGGGTTTCCGCAAAGCGGCACGCAACTTCCAAGGATGCCGTCCTTGGGTCTCCAGCTGGGTTCCCAGACCAGGTTTGCAGTGATCACTAACTACTGCTTCGCACCGCGAACTAGTCGGATTTTCATGGGGTTTCAGCCCTCGATGCGAGCCGACCGCGTTAAAATATAAAGCGCGTGTTTCCTTACTGACTAAACCCAAAAACTCCGCTTGTCATCTTTCCAACTGCGATTCCGTACCATCGATCCCTCCCACTTTCCCGTAGTCTGCCTGCACGTTTCCATTTTTAAATCCCCGCAAGCTTGGTGAATATGTATTTTGCTTAGTTATGAGAGTTAGTCAAACCGCTGTTTAGGTCATTACTACTTCAACATTACTATAGTTATACAAGATCGTGCAAAGACTTTCATGAATTCCTTCATTAAAAATATAAAAGAATGGATAGAATTTTTCGCTCGAAGGAATAAAACATCCCAGAAATGGCTTGATAGCAAGGAATTGTGGTTTCCAGGCGCTCTCCGTTTGTTTCATGTGGGTTTTCCCCCACATTAAACCCCCCTGCACCATTTTGAGTCCTGTGACATTCACTTCGGTAAAGCTAAACTTCTTCTTGATGAAATAAACGAGGATTGCGTTTCAGATTCATTCCCACCTCGTGGCGATGGTTCTGACACCGGCCAGTCTGCGCACCCTGCGGAGGTTTGCGCTGTATCCCTGGCAGATGGGGTCCGCAGCCGGGAAAGTCCTCCGACTGGGTCGTAGCGTTTGTTAAACAAAGTGATAACTTCTTGATAATCAGAAAAGCGCTAACACTTTACTAGAGGGGGCACAAATAATTAAGTATTAAGCGATTACTTATGTATTAATTAACCAGAAACTAAGTGTTATGTACATACTGATGTTATGTTAATTCATCATAAATTAAACATAACGCGTCTTTTATCTCAAGCAGTGATTATATTTGTTACTATATCTGTTAATTCTGTAAACTTTTGTGAACTACTGAAGGAACGAGTCATGAATAACACAAGTGAAATACTCCTGTTTGTTCTTCATTAATGAATCATGAGGCATCTTTTATCTCAAGTAGCGACTATATTTGTTCATGATATGTACTTTCTAATAACTGAGCTACCACTAAGTATTTGTAGCCCCTCAAGTAAAGCGTTACCCAGCAAAGCTAACGCTGCACATGACAATAATAATTGTGTGTCGTGCAGTAATTCATCAGTTTGCACACTGAAATGAATTTCATTGCATCAGTATTGCATCAGAGGAATGAGCTGCAACCAGGGACAGGTGTTTAAGGGAAGATGATATAAATAAACAGCATATGTATATACAGAAAGAACCTAATCAAAAATATAACAGCTAAATTGGAAGCTTGGTGGCTTCCTAAGATAAGAACCATGTCTAAGGTGTATGACTAGTGCGGTTTAGTGTTCAGTCATGTGATTGCTCTAGGGAAGAAACTGTTTCTGGGTCTGGTAGTGTGTACATGTATAGTCCTGTATTATTTACCAGATGGCAGAGGGGTAAAAAGACTGTGATTGGGGTGGATTGAATGCCTGGGGGAGGGGTGAGGATTGTGGTAGAGGTAGGTGCCCGGCCTCTGATGATGTGTTCGGCAGTCCTGGCTATTCTATGCTGAGCAAATCAACAAGATTCTGAGATTCCAGAGGGGGAGAAAAAAAACACCCTCCCATGGGTTAGTCATTGTCTTTCAAGACAGGAAGTACAGACTTCTTCCTGTGATCAAAGAGGAGGTGATCCTCCCCTCCCAACACCTGGTTCTGCAGACAGATGCCTGAACAGGTAAAAACCTTCTATGTCACCCAGAAAAAAATATACGTTACAGACCAGCCACTCACCTTTCCCCAGAGTGAAATTCCTACATCAAACCACTCTTACATTATTGAGGAAATATTTTTGGAAGGCTTAACAATGACATAACAACACAGGAATGCATTTAAAATAATTTATCAATTATTATTCTTTTCAAACAAACCACTGCTTGATTATTGGGTTTATCGAGACAAAATCATTCAATGTGCCCATTAAGACTCACCATTCAACAAGAGACAAGTCACTCATCGCTAACTAAACAGCACAATAAAAGAGTGATTACTACATTTCTTTGGGTGAATCTTCTTATATACAAAGTAGGTTCTCTACAACTTACTGGGCTACATTCTATGGTTTCCTGGGTTATCACTGCTTTTTAGCCAAGAACAAGTACCTGTAAGCCTTACACATTTAAAAAGTAAACAACCATAGTATTTGTAGTAGTATTCATAGTATTTAGCATCAGAATCCAGCCACCATGTACATATGAGACGTGCATCATCTGATTGGCTCAAGGAATCATGCCATGTTTCACTCAGTGTTGACAAATGTCCAATCATTGGACAAATGACCTCATATGTCAAAATGTGGGAATAAAAGCATTTTAAAACTTGTTTCATTCTTTGCACATTAAATACAATTAAAATTGAACATATTCATCCAGCAGTTTTTCTTTTGTATCACCAGTAAAGAAAAAGTGTGGCTTACAAATGTAAACATGCACTCAAATTAATTTTTACTAAAAGAAAAAACTAGTCTTCATAAGACCTTATTGGTACGCTAGCAGGAGGTGACACTAGGCCATTCTCTGAATGTCACTGCTATAACACAGGGAGTATTTCAAATACATAAATACATTCAAGGCCAGTGTATTAAGTACAGCTGCTTGGTAATATGAACAGTACAATATCCTCCAAGTCGTGTGACTGAAACTGAATATATACTTCGAGAGACTCGCTTACCGGTCCACTCAGCACTAGAACGGCTACAACGCCTGATGGAGATATTTTGAATGCGGTGTAACAGTTGGTGCCATCTGAGGTGGGTCCAGCACTTCAGATATAGACACCATCTAATCAATTCTCATACAGTACAGTGTCCAGGGTTCATAGAGAGCAGTGTGACGGACAAAAAATATCACGTCGGTGACAGAGAGGTCAGAGGGTAACGGGAGAGGTCAGAGGGCAACGAGGGACGTCAGAGGGTAACGAGAGAGGTCAGAGGGTAACGAGAGAGGTCAGAGGGTAACAAGAGAGGTCAGAGGGTAACGGGAGAGGTCAGAGGGTAACGAGAGAGGTCAGAGGGTAACGAGAGAGGTCAGAGGGAGGTCAGAGGGTAACGGGAGAGGTCAGAGGGTAACGGGAGAGGTCAGAGGGTAACGGGAGAGGTCAGAGGGTGTACACTCAATGCAGCGATCACTTGCTTTTAATTAATAAAGATCATGCCTGGCAATTTAGTGCACAAGACACTGGACCCAAGCTGCAAACATTCTTCTTATATAATTATTGATGTTTGAGTTTATCCTCAATGTTAGTAATGAATATTGAAAAATACTGAAAAATCAGCTACTTGATTTTCATGGAACTTTTTATATGTACAAAAAGGGTCCCACAGTCGATCTGAACCAAAAGCCTTATGCTATGTATCTAAATGTGTTACTATTTAAGTTACTATTTAACTACTTGCTATGGGTTTTATCTTCGCATTAATGTCTGGCATGAGAGTGAAATGAAAGAGAACTCAGTGGCTACCCCTGCTACCTGGTTATTTCCATTGGTTTTAGTGTTTCAGAAATATACAGTAAAACCTTGGAACCCAAACACCCCTTATCTTGACCAACTCACACATCGAATGGGCCTGTCCTTTTCGTTTTTACAATTTGTCCAACTGCGATTCCGTACTATGGATCCCTCCCACTTTCCCGTAGTCTGCCTGCACGTTTCCATTTTTAAATCCCCGCAAGCTTGGTGTATATGCATTTTGCTTAGTTATGCGAGTTAGTCAAACCGCTGTTTAGGTCATTACTACTTCAACATTACTATAGTTATACAAGATCGTGCAAAGACTTTCATGAATTCCTTCATTAAAAATATAAAAGAATGGATAGAATTTTTTCCTTTTATACGTGTGCATTTTCTTGTGTGTATTAGTGTTTTATTGATTATTAAAGATTTTCATAATTTGTTTCTTAGGTAGGTTTAAATAGGCAATCGTTTGGTCTGGAACAGATTCAATTCATTTACATTATTTCTTATGGGGAAACTCGACTTGGACCTCGACCAAATCGCAATTGGACCAGGTTTGTGGAATGAATTAAGTTGGTGTTCCAAGGTCCCACTGTAGCAGTATTCCATTCTTTTGAGGAGTGTATTCCATTAATTCTAAGGCAGTATCAGTGCACCAGGGGAAAAAAAAGTGAGGTGAAGAGATGCAGAGCTTCATTCATTCCTGCATCACCTGCAGCGAAACAATCCCAGAATGCCTCAGTGGTTTGATGGCCTCTGGTACAGCCACATGATTTTCTGGGCATGGAGAGCCGCCCACAGTTTTGACTCCATTATGATGTCATGGTTGGCGTACAATCCCAGAATGCCTCAGTGGTTTGATGGCCTCTGGTACAGCCACATGATTTTCTGGGCATGGAGAGCCGCCCACAATTTTGACTCCATTATGATGTCATGGTTGGCATACAATTCCAGAGGCTGCTTGATGGCGTCAAAATAGTGGTCCGAAAAGTCATTATAATTCTCAGTGATGAAACCGTAGGCTGAGACCTAGCAGGAAGATATAAGACACTTTAAGGTCTGCTACTCACCTATTAGCAAAACCTGATTTTAATTCAACCATTCAATAATATATTAACTGATAGAAAGATAGTTATGTGTGAAAGCCTTAAAAAATGATGTTTAAATGATCTTCAAATTGCTGTAACTATGATATTATGTCAGCACAGCTATTGTGAAACCTAAAGTTACCCCAGTGTTTGCAGTCCAGCAGACCCATGTATTTAACTACCATGCCTTCTTTGGCTAATCAATTGAGTTAATTAACTGAGCAAGTTAATTAATTAATTGAGCTGGCGGTGAAATTTTGTGAGTACGTGGATTTACTGGGGTGCCCCAGAGGAGAGGTTTGAGAAATGAAGACATTCAGCATCCATCTTAATCAAGACATGAGTGACTTTTTGGAGAACAGAAGAAATTCTTATTTATTTGTATTCTGCTACTGTTCATTTGCATATGTCCTAATGTTAAACAGTGTTTTTCTGAGCAAATATACACTTACTACCTAAATAGTCTTATTTTCTTTGACCACCAAAGGTTTTTGTACAGTACTGTACACTCACAAAGGTAGAAATGTATTACAATCACATCTTGCAGTTAATATTTACGAAACAGACTGTAAATCACTTGCAAATATAAAACAATGGCTATGTAAGCATATTCAGGAATGAGTTATAATTGACCATTTACAAGTTTATTAGACAGAAATAAGATACTGTAGATTGATTAGAAACGGTTTATTAATACCTAATGAATCAACATTAAACTATTATATTATATATAAATATGCCAGCCATGGCAGACGGCATGTAGATTCTGCACTGACCTGATCACACATATGTAGAGCAGTCATAAGCATTAGTGCTCCGGTGCTCGGCATGTACACTTCGGGAAAATCGATCATCTGCGTTGAGTTCAGGAACCTTTAAAAAGCACCTCTGTCACTGGGGGAATTACTTCTGGCGCGCACGCGAGCTCCACCAACGTTGGAAATGAGGGTCAGATTTTTCAGAAACACTTACTCATCTTTGATATACTTAATAAATTCCGGACTGAGGATCTTGAAGTGATTAGCTCCCTTGTTAGCTCCAAAATATTGCGAGGGACTGCAAAACAAGACAGGACTGGGTAATATGCACACACCAAATAAAAACTTTTAATTGCTCAAGGCTAAAAAAAGAATGCGACGATACTGGAATTAGCTGTTATTTGCCATCTTATGAAATTTAATTGAGCTCATAGAAGAAATTTCTCTTACACAAAAATGTTCTGAGGGCAAATGAAAAATGATTGGTTCAGAGAGATAACCAATTACATTGCAGAGGAGGTGGGACCAAGATATGGTTGACCCTGCCTCTTCTAGTTGTTTGGACCCACCTCCTCTACAATCTAATTGGTTATCTCACTGAACCAATCATTTCTCACTCTGCCCTCAGAACATTTTGTGTACATGAAATTCCCACAAGCTGAAACGGAAAGCACAGGGTCTGATGTGAAACAATGCCATGCAGTGGCTATGTCGTGAAGTGCAAAAGCTCTAGCACCTCACCAGTGGATCCTAGACCTCTACTTTTTTGCGTTCCACCACCACACACATTCCTGATTTAAGAAATTAAGAAATCATCAAGGCCTTTATTGTTGGATTATCATGCTGTTTCAGAGGTTTACTTCACACTGGCAACACTGCTGACCATCGCGGCTACTGAACACTCACTGGTCACCTTTGTCCGGCCCTGAGGTCACTGGAATGCCCCTGATAGCAGCAGTGAGCATCAAGTAGTCACGTGAATTAGCAGGGATAAACACATAGTGAACATCCTAGTGAAAAAGCAGGGAGACAAAAAGCATTATATTTAACTGAAGTATATCTTGAGTGATTTTGGTATATGGCTCTAAATCAGAATCTTTTATTCACCAGCAAGATCTACAAGGACTCTGTCTTCGTGCTGGTGACATAGAGCTTATAGCAGGGGTCTCCAACTCCGGTCCTGGAGAGCTACTATCCAGTGGGTTTTCTATCATACCCAGCTTCTGATGAGCCACACCTGCTCTCAGGTAAATACAAGGAACAGGTGTGGCTCATCAGAAGCCGGGTATGATAGAAAACCTACTGGATAGTAGCTGTCCAGGACCGGAGTTGGAGACCCCTGGCATACAGCATACCCACCCGCCCCCAAAAGAAAGCATGAGTCATAAATACATAGGGGCATGGTTACATGTAAGAATAGTACAGAAATAGATGATTAGACAGGCTGATGTCGTTTTCACTACCTGACCCTGCGGAACCTTCCGGAAGCCAACGTCTTCATACGCGCTCAGCGAGTTCTTCATGGAGTTTGTGCTGAACCCATAAAATGAGGTTTTTGTGCCCACGTCCTTCTCATATCCCGCGGTCACCGCGCCGTTCACCCTGGTGCCACACAAACGACATCCTCAGGAGGCTTCAGTGCCACAGTACCCCGCTTTTTGTCGGGGGGGGGGGGTCAATGACTTCATGTACTTCGCCTTAACTGAAGGCTGAGGTACTATAAAGTGGTTTTCTACCAAACTCTGTTTGAGAACCTAAGTAGGATTTATACAAGCAAGAATGCAGAACAGTATGGCATATCGCACATAATTATTCTTTAGTACTCATTCCTAAATTGCACTGCACTACAGTTTTTCCTACCTCCCGATGCCTTACACAGTAACTGCACTGTAAGAATTTCGCTATGTTCCTTGAAACATACTAGGCAATAAAAACTTATAACCGAAAGCTGTTGTTGACTGGTGAGCGAGTACCTGAATACGTAGTGGTGACTGTCGATGGCCGCGCCTTGGCGGGAGCCTCTCAGGATCCCGCCATTTCCCACGACTGCGCAGCGGACGCAGGTGAGCGACCCGCGCTTGAACAGTCGACTATGCCAGGGGTCGCTGAGGAGTCGCACGGCCTCTGTTATTGCTGTTATACACACACACACACAATCACCACTGCAGTAGGGAACAGATTTCATTTGAATCTTTGTGATTCAGTGTGAACCACCCCGCCCACCCCCAAGTCAGGGGAGGGGTTTATTTACTCTCTTCTGGCACATCTTTCCACCCATAGGGCAGGGGGTGGGACCTCAGCCGGCCAAACGCTGAGGGGCGCAGGTCGCTCGCCGTTGTCAGCACAGACACGGAGAAGTTGAGCTGCTTCAAGCGGGCTGAATGCCTTGCTGCTGCCCACCGGAGGGAGCAAGTCGGCCATCCCTAAAAAGATGACGTGCATGCATAAAATTTCACAAAAACCTGTACACTATTTAAATTACCTACTAACCTTTATGGTCACAGCAACTACTATAGTGACTTCCATTCTATTTCTTGATTTCTATGATTTCTGTACTTGAACATCTATTCCCCTTAATAGAGTGAGTCAGAGGTGGAGTCTCCGCCATGACTCCATGAGTGTGCATGTTCTTCCCGTGTCATCATGGGGTTTCCTCCAAGTACCCTGGTTTCCCCCCACAGTCCCATTAAGCTCAGCGCAGCACGCTCACGCCTACGGGCGGCTGGGTGACTCCCATTAAGCTCAGCGCGGCGTGCCCCTACCCTAGGGCCTAGGGCCCCCAGACAGCCAGGTTAGTTTTCTCCTGCAGTGTGTATTTTCGCCTTAGTGGGCAGTATGCCGTTCGGCTATCCAAAAAATAGACAATTCAGCAGTTCGAATTCACATGCAAAAATGCCAGGTTAAATACGAGTTATACATTTGGCATACCAAGACTAAGCAATGGAACCTGTGGCTGCGACTTGGGAATTTCCGATGCATAATTGCGCAATTTTAGAATTTCAGTGGCATATACAATTCAAATTGAGATGACACAGATTTACTTCCATACACAGATGTTCATACTTTACTTTTATTAAGCAGACACTTTTGTCCAAAGTAAGGGAAATGAGGTAAGGTAAAGTATACATCATTGCATTGAATTCCATAACATACATTGCATTCAACAGGATCACACTATACAATGTAGACAACATACCTTATACCTTCACATATACGGTCCTCCAGACCACAAAACCCATAGATTCATTAATAATAATACTACAGTAGAACCTTGGAACTCTAACGCCACTGAACTCTACGAACTTGGCACATGGAACTGGTCTGTTGAATTTTTTTTCGATTTGTACCTAAACCTAAATCTTGGAACTCAACCGTTCTTAGTAAAACTTGCAGGAGTCAAGAGGCATTCAACTTAATTCAACTACCAATCCGGACCTCGAACGGGGTGGTTGAGAAAGGTCTAGCTGCAACTCCACCGAAAACTCAAACGACAAAACAAAACAGACCTGCTAAAACCGATACAGATTAGCGATGTGGCTATCCGTTATTTAGTGTAATCGTTACTACCGAGTACTCGGCAACCCAGAATTCGTTACTTAATACGTTACCCAATAGTCGTTACCACTTGGGTTGGCTATGCATCCAGTAATGAATGCTGCTACCTATACTATAACGTAGTCAGTGTGGGTAATTTGACTCATGATGCTAGCATGATGTTGAGCAAGCATGATCACCTTTAATTTTCTGTATTGTTAGCATGCCCAAGGGGGGTTGGGCAACCAGTTGACCTTGGACCCCCAGAGGTTTTTTTTCTCCCCACGTGGGAGTTTTTGGTTCCTCAATAAACTGAATTGAATTGAATTGATGCTATTGCTGGTTGTAAGAACTGCAATCATGATTGCTTTCTCAAAATTGAGTGTCAAGATGCACTGCGCCCGGAGCGCAAACAAAGGAGAGCGCGCGGGATGCCAAGAGTCGAGAAAGACTTTTTAAAAAAAGGCAAGGGAAACGCAGACTAAGAATACAATGACCAGGCTAGGAAAACAGACAAAACACGGACTAAATACTAAATAATAGCTGAACTAATGACAGCAACAGGAAACAGCTGGTGAACACGGGGAATCCAGGTTAACAAGGGGGCGTGGCACACGAGATCGGAGAAGCGGGTCTTGACATTGACAGCCTATATAAAAAATATGCCCAACTGAATAAAGATATATAGACTTATCATGCAGTCAGTCAACTCAAATGTGCTGTAGCTGCTATTAGCTATTTCTCAGTTTTTAACAAAGATCGTAGTTGTTAAGGAACATGATCATTTGCACTTTTTCAGATGACAAAAATGAAATGGATATTGGTACCGCAGTCGGTAGTAATTCAGTTAATGACCGGATCGTAACTCGGTAGGCCTAAGTTTAAATAGGCAATCATTTGTGAGACGGGAACGGATTCGATTTATTTACAGTATTTCTTATGGGGAAACTCGACAAAATTGCATCTCGACCAGCCTTCTCAAACGAATTAAGTTCGTCTTCCAGGGTACCACTATAATTTAAAAAGCAAATTACAAACACGTGTCTGTCAAGGAGTCAACTTCCGATGAGTGCAGTTAGACTGAGCTTCCATCAATGTTCACATACAAGCCCCTTCCCAGGAATAATCCCCGCCTACCTCCTTCTCATGGACTGCCGTATTCAACCTGCTGTGGATGTTCTGGTATCCTGCAAGTGACCAGCGTCTGAAACGTATACGAAGTTTAAAAGAAAGGTTTAAAATATAAATAACAGAACTTCGGATTAGTGAAAAACAAGTATGTCTACTTAAAAAAAACATGATTTAGGAACCAATACTGAACACGTTTCTGGTTTTAACTAACCTGCATAGCATAACCTGCATTATTTGTCAGAGTTACTTTGATTACAGTATGTAAAATAAACAGACGGTTCTCTAATGAACAATTTAATTGCAACACGACAACACAGTCCTGGAAATAAGTTACAAATTAATCAACTGAAACTGTGGTCCTTGAAAATATATCGGCACAAGGTTAAAGCAATTCTGATGTAGGCTATAGGCTTACACTTTAAAATCGAGGGAAGTAAATGATGTCGCACACACAACAGCATTAAGTACAAGTATATAAACTTATCTACACGGGTCAGATTTAGCAGCGAGGACTACAAAAATATTAACACCGTACATGTAGTTTAAGAAACACTTCATGCGAAAAGTACATTCGCATATGAAAGTGAAAACTATGGGGCGCCGTTTCTAAAGTTACTAAACATTTTTGTATTTGCCACTTTTTCCACAGTTAGTGCAATTTTCTGACATTTAGCTAGAAGTCAATGGTGTTCAGATTTTTTTGCTGCGTAGATTACATATGATGAACAATTTTGAAACAAAGAAAAAAACCTGATGATCCACAACACCATTGACTTCTAGCTAAATGTCAGAAAATTGCACTAAATGTTGAAGAAGTGGCAAGTACAAAAATGTACCTTTGTAACTTTACAAACGGCTCCCCATAGAAAACAACCAAGATATAATTACCTGAACTGTCCCCGTATGGAATCCTTAACACTCGATAACAAATCAATCGGATTGTAGTGCCCATGATAAATACTGGCCATCAATCCAACACATGTTACTCCAAATAGAGCAACGCTGCAAACGAAAGACACGTGAGGGCGAGAATACAGACCACCTCTAACGAAGACTTTCATTATTCTCATTGTCTCAAGTCAAATTGTATGAACAGTTTTTCAAAGGTCGGTGAAAACGGTCGTGCCCGTGATCACAACTGCTGCAGTTTAGTGAAGGAAGTGAGCCACAGGGAACACAACTTGAAATGACACCAAATGTGTCAGTCGCCTGAAAACTAGGCGGTACGTGGAAACACGCCCCAAACAGTAGGGGAGAGTCGCAACGGTGGCGACACTTTCTCAGAGACTGCTTGTATACTGGAAAGACAAAATTTGAATAGACTACAAGTAAACCCACATCTGTCAGCTATCCACCCACAACGCCATAACGTGTACATGATAGTATACGTATACAATTTACATTGAATAGACAAAGTTAAATGTTGCAACCGACCCCATAACAGGGGATGTAATAAAATGTTATAAAATAATTGTTTCTGCTATTTCTTTATAAAATTATTATGCTATTTCGATATAAAAATATTTATGCACAGTCTGGATCGTCACTAAATAGCTGTATAAAGACAGACTAATAACATTTTGAGTGAAAAGTTACAAGCATGTTTTGGTTAATTATAATAATACGCTACAAAATATTTACATTAAAAAATCAAGACACTGGAATTTAGTAATACTTCTGTGAAAGCCTACTAAACTGAACTGTGTGTGTGTTTAAGTGAATGTTGAGGAATGAAGTAGGCATATTTTAAATTATTATGTGTGTCTGTATGTGCATGTGATGTAGTTTATGTGTGTAACAGAGAGAAAGTAAGAAAGGGCAATTTGTCCACATTAGACTCGCAGTTATGACAATTATAAATAGTACGTACACTGACATCCACGATAAAACTTTCTATGATAGCTTGACACAATAGCTTTGACACATGCTAGCTATGCCCGTTAGAAGCTAAGAAACACTGATTAAAATAACATGACTTTACCGTGGGGGCGGCATGGTGGTGCAGTGGTTAGCACTGTTGCTTCACACCTCTGGGACCCGGGTTCTGGTCTCATGTGTGTGG
>JABFEA020000048.1:17886483-17900015 GCA_019775915.2 Cyphomyrus plagiostoma | reverse complement strand
TAAACTTTATTTTACCAGGTAAATTAACTGAAAACCAGTTCTTACTGCTTTACGTAATATTCGGGAGAAATAGCAGAATATGCATCGGAACTGCCTGGGATACAAACGTCATGCATGTAACTAAACTCTTAAGGCAATAAGGGCAAAGGTGTGTCGTCACGGAGACGGTTCCAGGTTGTGCAGTCGGGTGAAAGGTCGCAATGCATCTAACTGTAATAAACCGAGGTACCACTGTATTATAAACCTAAAATTGGCTACACCAAAAGCGTTAGGGTAGTTTGCAAAATCTACACACGATTTACAAGGTAATAAAACTGTTAATGCGTGTAAATGAGTGTGCAGGCTTGTCTCGAATTGAAAATCTCACTTCGGCCAGTTGATCAGTTAGCCAACCTGCCTCACAATGCTGTATTCAAACTTGAATGCTAAATTCAGTTTAAAACCAGATTTTAAACTAGATATTTCTCAACTTTTACTTGAGTAACATTTTGAGATAGTATCCAAGTGCCAAGGTCACGAAAGTGCCTACCTTTTCCGGTTTTAGTTAATGTTGCAATGCGTGTTTTCCGGGGCCTGTTCCAAGAAATCTGCCAACCTATCCGGCTAGGCAGAAATCCCGCTTCGTGAAACAGGCACCTGACTTCCTCAGTTGTTGTTTTATTTTATTTTTATGTTTTTAGATTTGCTAATTTGTGTTTCACTTCAGTGTGGGAGAGTCCCTAGCACAACCAATTAAATGTTTATTGTTTGCACTTTGGGGGGAGGGGGGCACGTATCTGATGCCTACGGGTACCAATAAACACTTAAGCAAGGGTACAAAACTGTAGCACAGAGTACCATAGAGCAATTCTGGTGTAGCCAATAAATTGTAATTTCAACACTCCCCTCCCCCCAAACTCCGCCCATTATGGTTGGCCAAAGAAACTCAAAAGAACAACAAAAGAAAACTGACTTAAAATCAAACTAGCATCATATAAGTGGATAGTTACGTAATGAATCTTTTGATTATACCGGTGGTTAGCCTACATAACCATATGAGACAGTAAATGGTAAACTATGCATTTCACTTTGGTGATTTTCAAACACTTAATATAATTAATGGATTAAATAAACATTGCAAATATTTGCCATCCCAAAAAACAAATGACAAATCTCATCGCAGCGGAAATTCCGCGTAACTGATGACGTCACCGTCCTTCTTCGCCGTAATGGCGGTGCAAAGTAGTATAGTGGCCTGCTGGAAAAGCAGTTTTAGTCAGTGAAAGAAGAATCGTAGCAGGATTGTTTTGTTCCTCGCACGTAAAAAAATATTTTATATCGCAAATTTGTATATTTATGGCTATGAATGAAGCGGATGAGTCCGGTATTATTCTGAAGACGTTTACGTTTGAAGAGGAGCATGAAGATGGGTTGCGTTCCCTGACAGTTTCAATCCCTGAGGTTCTTTTTAACTTTTATAACCTTTATAAATAAAAATTACAAAGCAAGGCTTTCCATTGTGCACGACAATGCTGTACCTAGCCGCATATATAATGATTGTATATTTTTTCCGGTAAAAACGGCAGTGCTCCGATGAAATGATATAGATATAAGCATATAGATATAGCCTTAGAAACAATTAATTATGTTCTGCTGGTGATGCTTAAACTCTCCGTTCATGACCTATGTGTTTTTGAACGAATCTTTTAAATGAAAGAATTGATTTTCTTAACTGTAATACTTAGTTCAGTTGATTAGTTTCAGTTCTTTCACGAGTGTGTTGGATTATGCCATTCACAGGCGAAGTGCCGTCTCTTTCGCCACCCAGTGGTGTAACAATGTATAGACGTCTGAATGAGTTCGTACCGTCAAGAATAAAATGATTAATAAAATGTTTACGTGATATATAGGCAGATGGTTGCCACCTCTCCCGTATCTGGCGTGACAGTCAGACTGACGCTCACGCAAGAAATCTTAACGAAAATCTGTACCATCGTACTATAAACCTACAATTAGCTGCATCAAAAGCGTTGGGGCAGTTTACAAACCCTACAGACTATTTCCAAGGTAATAAAACTGTTGCATACATGTAAACGCGAGTGCAGGCTTGTTTCAAATTGAAAATCTCATGCCAACCAAGTGACCAAAGTTGGCAACTCTCTATACCCTGAGCACGTGTCATAAGTGAACAAATATTTTAGTTGAACATACTGAAACAGTGGATAATCACAATTTCCATCTATAACTTGACCTGTGTTGCAGGTTCTTGATGCGGACTATGGGATGTACGTGTGGCCATGTGCGGTGGTCCTAGCACAGTATGTCTGGATGCAAAAAGAAGAAGTACAGAGGAAGAATGTTCTGGAGGTCAGATCTGCTAAGCATGGCCATAATACAAGTGCTGCCTGCATATCACCGTTTTATGGCCAAATTCTGCTGACATTCAGAGTTCACACTCAGCATTGTACAAAATATGTGCAGAACAAATCAGCAAGTTCTGATAAAAGCTTTAAGACTTGTTCAGATAAATTATCAGCCAAATATTTTGGGGCAATTTCAGCATTAATGATGAGACTCACATTGGCAAACAAAATGCCTCAAAGCATAGACAAATACTGAAAATGCATATATTTACAAGCTAGAAATAATTAGCATTTTATCAGCAGTTATGGATGTGACAAATAGACCTGTGTGTGGAATTGGCCATTCAGGGCTCTGGATCTGAATCCAATCGTTTCAGCTTGGTGCCGGAGTGAGTTTGCCTGGCACAGTGGCCGCAAAATGTGGGGCAAACGTAGTTCTATCAGATAGCGATGAGCTGCCACACTGCCTGGACAACTGCCGTCGTACCTGCCAATCAAACCAGCTGCACAGTGTGCCTGTCGTGGGAATCACCTGGGGCCAGGCGTCTCCTGACCTGCTGCTGCTATCTTCTGTAGACATCATATTAGGATCAGATGTATTTTACGAGCCTAAAGGTTAGTGCACCTTTTAAAGGGTCTCGGTTGAGGGATTACTTTAACGCTCATACTGTGCTCAATTTTAATCTGGACGTTTCCTTTTTTCACTCGACATTTGGCAGACTTCGAGGATGTGTTGGTCACAGTCTCCTTCCTGTTACGGAGAAATGCTCAAGCCCAATTTTGGACAACTTACCAAGAAAGAAGGTAGGTATTACAAAGGCTTAATGTTAGATCAGTAGGAACCCCCCGCAAAAAGAATTTGATGTTAAACTTTCACTTTGTTTTCAGTACTGATTGGTCAATAGAAGGTCTGCTGCACAAGTGGAACCTGACATGCACAGAAGTCCCTTTAGATGGTTTCCATGCAGACAAAGAACATCTAGCTGGCTCCACACTCCCTGGAAGTCACACGATACAGATGCTGATTATACAATTAAAGGAGAAAGAGTGATGAAGCAGTTGTTTAAGGCATGTTTTTGGGAAATTTTGTAAGAGCATTCTACACAATTTTATTTCAATTTGAACTGAAAGGCTCGGGAGCAACAAACTCAATTGGTCTGACTGCTGAAGAGTCTAGATTCACTGGTTCAAAATTTAGACAAACATTTATTGGCATAAACACTTAACGGAAAATACAGAATTTCTTGAAAGTTAAAGGAACGCACCATACGGATTTAGCAAGCGGATAGGTTCCGTTTGACCAAGCAGAGCATACAGACGAGAAATCCCCAAGCAACTTGCTAATTGTTCACTAAGTTTATTGAAAAAAATGTTTCAAGGTACCAGAAAGAAAATGTGCATTTACCAAAGTGACCCACAGCAGCCATGATTATGCTGTCATGGTAACAGCGATGGTAAATCTGGAGACAACCAGGCATGGCCAGGCAAGGCTGCACAGCCACACGGCACCTCAACAGCTAATCAGCAACTCAACAGCTACACGACTGCGCCTAATGCACAAACATACAAGATTAGAAATCAGTAAAATAAATCTACAGCAGAAAGCTGCAAGAGTATTTTTTTAAAAATCTGCACATAGCACTGGTTGCATTTAAGTAGTTAATTCCACGTTTCCATACATCTTGAACTAAGAACTGAATGTTTTTAGACTGAGGGCTAATTAGAAAACAGAAACTAAAGTTGCATTTGTGGAAGGTGATAATCCATTTCTTCACGATGAAAAACCCAATTACAATTTCTACGGAATTCCTTTGAGCCCTCTCCATCATTAGCTCCAGTAACTCATTAGCATGTTTAACGAATTAAAATGAATCAAACCGTTTAGTACAAATAAAGCCTTTAGGTATAAACTGAAACAAATGAGGGGAATCTTCAGACCAAGATCCAATTTTAACCTTAAGTCACATTTTGTGGGGTGGAACTCCAAAGTCTTAGGTCTTTACTTCCAATGGGATGATGTCCTTTGTCCTTTCAGCCTGAAAAACTAGAGAAGAAGCAGGTCTGATTAAGACCGACATCGTCAACATTGTTCATTTAAGCAAACTATTACCTGCAGTCACGTCATGATCATTTTTTTTTATGATGAGTGTTACTATACAAAACAGCAAGGAGTCAGAACCCTCCAAGCATGTGTGGGAGATTACTGAAAACATCAAGGGTTGGTTGGAGGGATGTGTCTAGTTTCCATGTCGCCAAATGGGGCGTTTACTTAAATCTTACACATATGAAGGCTTATCACTTGTGTCAAGAGAATGGAAAATGTTTGAGTGAGGGATCTAATACTATTATGTGCAAATACATTCCACTCATCCCAAGAGGGTTTCTTCCAACCCCACTCCTCCACAAAAAGGGGGCCAGGTTCTCTTTTTCCCCCATTTAACCTTTGCCTCCCAGCGGCCCAAATCGATGAGCAGGAGGACAATGCCAGGCCTCCATCCATTGTCCTGCAAACCTACCTCAGCACCACCCCAATACTGACAGAACCACCTGCTCCTTAGCAACCACCAGCAGCAGCCGGAGGACCGGGCCGGATCACACCCCATCTAACTGCACATACAGCCCCAAACTCCTCTTTTGCAAACAGGAATCAGCAGCTTGGAGGAGAGAATTCCACATTTTTGGGTGAACATTAAGTCCAAAATAAGTTTTAAAAAATGCAAAAAGATTCACTTTTGCATCAAGGTGCACCTATCCCAACACCTGCCCAAACGTGGGTGACTGATAAAAACACCAGGCCTAAACAATATTAGTACAGCGTTTCCCAATCCAGTTCCCCGAAACCCACAGGCAGTCCACTGTCTTTTTCCTCCCTCAGCTCCTGGGTGGAAGCAAAAACGTGGCCCGTCTGTGGGTCCCCAAGAATCGAATTGGGAAACACAACATCAGGATGCTTCCTACTTTAATTTTAAAAAAATTATATTGCAAGAAAAACTTCTTACACTTCTCCCTAGCTGTACAAGAACAAGCTATAGAAAACATTTCAAAGCCTGCAATCATATAATTTTAATGTCAGGTTACACTTCTGTGCCTTTGAAACCAGCACATAATTAACCATTATAGGATAGTATTGGGCCAGGTTACAAGTATATTGTGCAGCACAGAGTAGGATCTGTTGTATTCATGCATCCCGTAACTCAGTCCTTGCAAAAAAAAAAAAAAAAAAAAAGCAGCATAGATCAAGTCTATGAGTAAGGCTTACCGTTCATGAGACGGCACCGTT
Organism: Cyphomyrus plagiostoma; assembly: GCA_019775915.2. NCBI lineage: Eukaryota > Metazoa > Chordata > Actinopteri > Osteoglossiformes > Mormyridae > Cyphomyrus > Cyphomyrus plagiostoma. The sequence goes on along the minus strand of JABFEA020000048.1, from coordinate 17,894,393 downwards.
CTTCTCAGGGGACTTCAGCATGCTCTTAGAACGCGATCTGGATTTGGAGATCCTTTTCGATGTCGGCGAGCGACTCCTCGAGTGGGATTTGGATTTTGATTTCGACCTCGATTTGGATCGAGATCTGGAGCGCGACCTGGACGGGGATCTGGACTTGCTTCTGCGAGATGTGCGGGACTTGGAGCGAGACTTGGATCGAGTCTTGGAGCGAGAACGAGAGCGCGAATAGGAGCGCGATTTGGAGCGGCTGTAGCGCGAGCGGCTGCGGGAACGGGAGCGACTCCGGCTCCGGGAGCGGCTGCGTCTTCGGCGTCTCGGGCTGCAAGACAGGGAGGGGGGTGCGTCGCAAAATGGCTGCTGGTCAACTTTGCTGAGACGGTCACAAATTTCAAGTCAAGCATATACATTCACCCCCATTCTAACGGGACGAGTACATTTATATTTAAGTGCCACTGCTTGTCCACATTTCAAATGAAGTAAAATTACTAATCAGCATTAACAGTGCGGCGTAATTAATTATGCGTGAACTTTACAGCAGAAGGCAGTCAGGCCTTTTCACTTCTGTAACACAAACTGCTCATTCATTCAGCATACTTTTAACATTTCTATACAATTTATTTGCAGACAATATATTTATGTCGGCGCGTTTGTGCATTTAAATGTTTTAACCAACACAGTGGAATTACGGAGAAGGGTATCTATATAGGATACATTCGCGCAGTTTTAAAACTTATCCCGCCAAGCAGACCCTCCATCAGAAAGCAGCCAGCCAGTCTTACCTTCTGCTTCTCCTGCCATATGCCCCGTACCTGCGGGGAGGTCCTCCTCGATGTCCGTAGTGAGAATCTGGTGGCCGCCCGTAGCGGGCCATTTGCACCCTCAGCTCCCGGCCGTCCAGGATCGCCCCGTCCATGGCGTCGATCGCGTCCTCGGCGTCCCGCTTGTCGTGAAACCGCACGAACGCGAATCCTCTGCTCTCCTTCGTGTAGCGGTCCCGGGGAATATAGACATCCCCTACCCGACCATACTTCTCAAAAACGCGGCGCAGAGTCTCCGGAGAGGTTCGGTACGTCAGATTGTCCACCTTCAGAGACGTCATGCCCTCCACGTCTGGCGGAGGCCTGCCGTAACTCATTTTCCTTTAATAAAGACAAAGTGTTATTAAACTGTATTTAAACTGAAGCCTAATTTATTATTACAACTTTCGAAGTATGGTTCTAACTTTTAAACAAAGAATCCAATTATCAACTCAAGCTATTAAACTCGCTCTTTTCCGTGGAACACGCAGCCGAACCCCCCATCCAACGCTTGCTCACATAAAATGGCGCCTAAGTATTTCCTGGCTTCCTATTTATACGGTGTATGGGTGTGCAACGCTTAAACATACAAAAAATAATAGACATAAGATTACGTAAACAATTGTATTTATAAGACTGTATTTACTTCTACAAAGAAATTAAAATCTAAATTGTTTATATAACTTGAGAATTATGTTGACCCGGAAGATAAACTTTTCTTTCAGGTAACGGTCACTTCTCCAAAGGACAAACTCCCATTCCCGACAGACCTTGCGGTTTCCTCCGGTGATCTTTGTCAGCTGACTATCACATGATACTTACAGGTACAATTACAGTCATACATGCGGAATTTCAGTGAATGTCTTGCTAGTTAAGATTGTTTCAATGCCAGACGGAAAAAGCAGTGTTTTAGTTCCGTATTTGTCATCTGACTGTCTTCATAGTTACTCATTTTCTAGAGCGGGGCAGTCATTTTGAGAGATGGTAACTTTACTCTGTAACTAGAAATTGACCCACAGACAGCAGCCGCGCCCCATACCACCTGACTTGGTAAGCTGTTTCTATTAAAATGTAAATTATATCTTTACGTCGAAACTGATTAAGAAAATTCAGGACAATGTAGTGATCGTGAGAGAGGTGATCGTTTTTTTCCTCGACAGTTTATTTCCCAGGCAAATTACTTAAAAGTCTTATGTCTAGTTGAAATTATCTGTGGTACATATTGTTGTGGTGATTGTATGCTTTTAAGTATCGAAATAGGAAGACATTGTGATAGTGACATGTTTTTCCTTTTCTTTTTATTTGTGGGTCTTTCTGGAACAATTGCAAATGCAGCAGTTCGATAAACGTCAAGAAAAACTCAAACATGACTCCAGCGGGGAAGAATCTTATGAACATTATTATTCTTGGCTTCGGGTTTATGTTTATTTTTACCGCTTTTCAAACCTGCGGTAATATAGAGGTAAGAAGACCATAATCTTTCCAGTTAAGTATGAATGGTGAAAGATACATTGAAGGGGGATTTATCTGTATGTGCAAACATCTATGCATAAAACATGGTTGTTTTGAATGGCTTTGATGTTTGTCACCCATTACTACATGGATATTAACAGAAATAATAATATTCCAAATAATTTACCTTAATTTGTAGCATTTTATCAAACCTACTACATACCTCATTGTAGCAAGCTCAAAAGGACAAGGTGACTCATGTCAGGTAGCCGAACACTGACAATGGAAATCATTTCTGTCACAATTTCCAATAAATTAATTAGTGCCGGGATGTCTGTGATGTCAGTTGCACTTAACTAAATTTATTTAACTATGATAGCCATGTTCCACATCGAGTAAGAGGGGACAAGAATTCTGGTACCTCAGCAAATTTATGCACATATTCAAGTTTAATTTACTGTATATTTGCTTGTTTTCAGCAAACAGTGATAAAGAATTTCAACAACACTGAATTCCATGGGAGTGGATATACAAGGTAAATATAATGATATACTTTTGGATGTCATGCATATTATGTAGGACTTTGATCTCTGAGATCTTGATAAGCATGAGTCTTCTTTTATGACATGAAGAAGATAATGAAGAGTATTAGCAGGTTTCTCGAGTTGTACTGCATCGCTGACATGCAATATAATTGTCAAATGTGCATTTTTAGGCTGATACAAGGGTTCTTGTAATGATTTTTCAGCTGGGTACAACTAAGCATTTACTAGTAGCCCCGTACAAATGCTATGAGGGTAGGTCTTCATTTGCTGTTGGTGAAACGTTTTCTGTGATCATTCTCTTTGTTCGACTTTTCACCTAGTGGGAGAAATGGGTCACACTAGGGATTGCAGATATTAAACTGAAGTGGTTTGGTCTTTACCTGGGAATCCATGCCTGGTATCGGCCAGATTTCAACTTTTTCTTTTTTTCTCGGCAGCATGGCGATTATTTATGGCGTCTTCTCTGCGTCCAACCTGATGGCACCTTCTGTGGTAGCTGTCATAGGACCACAGCTGTCCATGTTCGGCAGTGGACTCTTGTACAGGTATACCAATACTCAGCCTCTTCATTAATGAATGATGGCCCGACCAATAGCAGAACGGTAAAACAATCTGGACAGAGTAGTAACTCTGTATGGATGTGACAGTGGCAAAATTAGCAATATGCTAATCAGAACGGCTTTAACATTCCAGCATTAAAGCATCCAAGTTTTTGTATTGTTTTTTAGCATGTAGATGTCTGCGGGGCTCGGTGGGCGGTCCTGTGGTCTCCCCCCTCCACTCTCATGTTCTCCCAGTGTCGCATGGCTTTCCTTCCAACGGCATGCAGCTCCTGTTACTCAGCAAGTAGGGCACTGTGCTAGCGACTCGGCAAATCGGGAAGCACACACACACATTGTAACCCTCCCCACTACTGTAGGTGATTTGGACTTTCCCTCCAATAACTCTGACCAGGATAGGAGCTTGGACGATGGAGATGTAGGTCCCCATTTTCGAATTTTTGTTTTGTTTATTGAGTATCTGGAATTTGTTGGCGTTTTCCCTGCATATTAACGCCACGCTGGCTCAGCCCAGAAAGGCCCTGTGCCGCCCCTCTCCACGCTGAACTCTGGCCCCTGATGCAGCTCAATGCCTTTCTCTCAGCACACCGCTAATCGTCTTACGGATGCAGCTTCAGTGCCGGATGCAGTAAACCTGCCTTGAGTGTTTTTCAGCATCGATATGATGAACCCGTCTGACTTGCACTCTACATCTACATCTACGTGCCTTTGTCTGAAAGCAGTTGGTGGTCAAACTTTATTGACAGGCTGATGAGGCAATTTGAAAACCATTATGACTCCTTCACTACTAGGATGATGGCCTGCCCCCTCCTTTCTTGTCTCCTGAGACAATTATTATTTTTTATTGCCTAGAGAAGTGCAGGCATACAGTAAATAACAGAGGTGGATAGTTCAGGTCCAGAAAATAAAAATCCAGACCAGGATTTTGTTTCAACCATCCAGTTGAATATATAGAGTCACAGTCATAGAGTACTCAACTGGTTGGTTGAAATAAAACCTTGGTCTGGATTTTTACTTTCTGGACCTGAACTTTCCATCTCTTTAAATAACCAATGAATAATGTATTCTTTCCATGCGTCTGATTCATCCTGGTTTGTGTGGATATAGGCTTATTTTGGCTGTTTTAGTGTGTGACAGCTGTGTGTTTACTTCCTTCCAGCGGTTACATCGCTGTGTTCATCCGTCCTTTGACCTGGTCCTTCTACACGGCTTCTGTGGTGGTCGGGATCGCAGCTGCAGGTACAGCTCCGATGATGGACACGATGATGACGGTACCTGCAGTGACGGTGATTATCTTAATCTCCCTCCCACCCCCCGTCCCTCTCAGTTTTGTGGACGGCGCAGGGCAACCTGCTCGCTATCAGCTCGACGGACGCCACCATCGGCAGAAACAGTGGGATCTTCTGGGCGTTGCTGCAGTTCAGGTGCAGGATGGGATAAAAGGGCGGATGCGGCGGTTCAGGTGCATGATGGGATAAAAGGGCGGATGCCGCGGTTCAGGTGCATGATGGGATAAAAGGGCGGATGCCGCGGTTCAGGTGCACGATGGGATAAAAGGGCGGATGCCGCGGTTCAGGTGCACGATGGGATAACAGGGCGGATGCCGCAGTTCAGGTGCATGATGGGATAACAGGGCGGATGCCGCAGTTCAGGTGCATGATGGGATAACAGGGCAGATGCTGCTGTGTTCTTGGTGACCATATCAATGTGTACACGCCTAATCTTTTTGTTTTTTTCCCTTACAGTTTATTATTTGGAAACCTCTACATATATTTAGCCTGGCATGGGAAAACCACCATTTCAGGTATTTCATGCTTGTTTTACCAATTTATTGTATTAGAAATTCTAATTAATGTGTAACTAAGGGAGAATGTCAACACTCTGCCTCAGACAAGGACCGTCAGACCGTGTTCATCTCGCTCACCGTCATCAGCCTGGTCGGCACCTTCCTCTTCTTCCTCATCCAGCGGCCGGACACTGAGGTCACAACCACAGAGGGCGGCTCCTCCGAAACGTGCGAGCCCCTGCTGCCAGCCGACCCCTCTGAGGGCTCCCTGACCGTCACGTCAGTCACAAACGCAAATGCGCGGTGGTGATCTTTGCAAAAACCTCATCTAATGCGCATGAGCTTCTCTGCTTACGACCGTCTAACGTTCCAATGAAGTTGAAATATTGAAATGAAGTCAAACATGATATAATAAATATGAAGATTAGGAATTTCTGTCAGTGAATAAGTAAACCGTTTCTGTAACTAAATACTGAGATGTTTACACTCCTGATCTCTACGGAGACTTGAAGCGTGGCTGGTGGATGCCGCCATCGTACGGGGTATTGCTAGCCCAGGAACGGACCGAGATTTTAAGTCTGATGACTACTAAATGTGCGTTGCTATATGTGCTTCATTAATTTGAAACATCATAAGTCACACCTTCCTTTGTTAAATTGGGAGCATCAGTAGTTGGCTATTATTCTCTCTTTATGTTTTCCAGCAGAGGGTATGGTAGAGCTAATGGTTTATCGAGTGCTTTTTCTCTAACAGACCCGCTGAAGGACGCTGCTCTCAGGCATGGAACGCCTTCAGTAAGTCCCAGGCCGCTTCTCCTGCTGGTTCCTCCCATGACCTCCAGCAGCCCCTTAAATGCACCCTGACTGTGGTCCCTCAGCCCAGCCCAGCTCTCACCCCCTGCTCCCTGTTTACAGAGAAGGCCGTCCAGCTGTCCTTCACCAAGGAGATGCTGTTGCTGAGCACGTCCATAGCCTACACAGGTAGGAGCATCTCAGCCAGTTGGTGTCTGGCAGATGCAGCACAATGACACGGGTTCAGTATCAGTCAAAAGTCTGGACACACATACCGGAAATCATTTGCTCTAAGCACACCCCAAGGTTATGTAAGCACTGTAATATCTTGTAGACAAGGAGAGAGATGGAATGCTGTGACAGATGACCTGGCCTCAGCAATCCCCCCCCACTAAACACTACAGAGCTGGTTTGGGATGACTTTTATCTAAGAGTAAGGTAGACAACTTGTGCTCAGAACTTGTGGAAACCCCTTCGGGACTGTTGGAGAAGCGTTGCAGGTGTCTACATCTAGAAGATGGCTGGAAGAACACAATGCTGTCATCGAAGCCAAGAGGGGCTAATTGGATGAGTCTAAAATTTGAGACATTGAACTTTTCATGTGGTCATTGCAGTTCTTGATGAGTATAACTTCCTTGCCTTGAGGCCTATTACCATCAGGTAAATAACAGCTAAAACAGAGACAAATGCCTTCAAACCAGGCATGTCCAGATGTCTGAATGGTTACTGTATAGTGATTCACAGTGAGGTGTGAACTCAGAGTCGCTCAGTCTCTGCCCCGCCTCCCTGCAGGCTTGGAGCTGACCTTCTACAGCGGGGTGTATGGAACCTGTATCGGGGCGATGACACGCTTCGGGGACGACGCCAAAGGCCTGATTGGCCTCTCTGGGATTTGCATCGGTTTGGGGGAGATTCTAGGTGCGTAAAGCTGTGTGTATTAGTTTCTGTTGGGGATGAATTCCTATGATTATTGTGCTTTTCAACTTAAATCGAATAATCACTTGTTACAGCAGGGCCTAGTCCTGTTGCTCAAGAACTGGAATCTTGCAGGTTACGTAGACTGTCTGTCCCCAGCTGATCCAGCTGAGGGGTGGTCTGTTGAAATGGACATTTCTCGGAATAGGCTAATCGCACTGATTTTTAGGTGTACAAATTCCATGGCGTGCTCGGCGTGCAATTTACACCATATAGCATCCCTGCTGATGTATATACCCCCAAAATTTATTTTTACATAAATTGATTACCTTCGGTCATATGTGCGAGTCATCATAAGTCACATAGGTTGTAAGTCGGGGACAGTCTGTACAGGAAACCTAGCAAGTGGTTCCTGTTTTGATACCCAAGTCTCCCAGAGGTCACTCTCCTTATGCACTCACTTTAGTTAAGTGCAGAAGAGGAGCCAAAGATCGCAGACCCTGTGTCTTTTGGATTATGAAGGGTTTCCCCCGATCTGCTGCCCGATTGTCCCACCGGGGGGGGGGGGGAAGGGTAAGGGGCAGCCCCACCCTATCTGAGTCACAGTGTTTTCCTCCCTGTTCACAGGTGGGGGCTTATTTGGGATGCTGAACAAGTGCTACAGCTGTGGCAGAAACTCGGTGGTGCTGCTGGGCTTGCTGACACACTACCTGGCCTTCTTCCTAATCTTCCTCAACATCGCCAACGATGCACCGATCGCCTCGCAGGACGGCACTCATCTGGAAGCCTATATCACGCCCAGGTACATAAGGAGGCCTGTATCACGCCCAGGTACATAAGGAGGCCTGTATTACGCCCAGGTACATAAGGAGGCCTGTATCACGCCCAGGTACATAAGGAGGCCTATATCACGCCCAGGTACATAAGGAGGCCTATATCACGCCCAGGTACATAAATTGGCCTATATCACGCCCAGGTACATAAATTGGCCTATATCACGCCCAGGTACATAAATTGGCCTATATCACGCCCAGGTACATAAATTGGCCTATATCACGCCCAGG
>JABFEA020000048.1:17842082-17852659 GCA_019775915.2 Cyphomyrus plagiostoma | reverse complement strand
GAGCACTGTAGTTGTACAATAACAAAATTTATCCTCAAAAATACAACTTGCCTAATAATTGTGCACACAGTGTATATATGTATGTATATGTGTGTATATATATGTGTATGTGTATATGTGTATATGTGTATGTGTGTATGTGTATATGTGTATATGTGTATGTGTGTATGTGTATGTGTATATGTGTATATATATGTGTATATGTGTGTATGTGTGTGTGTATATATATATATATATGTGTGTGTGTGTGTATATGTGTTTATGTATTGGCTTATTTGTCATCTGTGAGTCTCTGCTGTCTTTCAGCAAGCTCCAAAAATATTCATATTCAATTGTTCACGGCCAACTTGTACATAACCAAAACCAAGCGTGTCAAATTGGCCAATCTGGAGCAGTGACTGTGTTTGCCTTCTGCCCTGTAACCGCTCCCCTGGGTCCCTTTGGCTATCCCTGTCTTTTAAAAAAAGTGTAGTATTTAAATGGAAATAATTAGTTTTACATTTGATGCCTCTCGTTGCAGTTTAGAAGACTCTGAGGGGTGGAAGATCAGCTTCGATGTCTTTCAGCCTGATACCGTGGCAGAGTTTAAGAAGTCGAACCCGGGGAAGCCTTACTCCCGTCTGTGTGTGTGCAGGTAGGCCTGGCCATGCGGCCTGGACCGCTCACTCCCAACTGACCGACTGGCGCCTGTTGAAGGCCTGCTGGAAGAAATGGCTGAAGTGCATGGTTTTGCTTCTTCATTTCCTATGATGACCCCAGTCATGTGACTTCCCATGATGACCACAGTCATGTGACTTACTGCTTCTTTGGTTTCTCCCCAGTTTTGAAGGCCCTGTGCCTGACCTGCGGGTGCTGAAACAGCTAGCTTTCCAGAATGGGGACGTGCCAGTGACCTTTGCAGTGGTGGACCATGGAGACATCTCCTTTTACTGCTTCAAAGACTTCCAGCTGCCAACTGATACCTCACACTGACACCTTGTCATCGATTGCCAGCCAGCCCCAATGAGAGTTTGGTGCTTAGATCATCATTTAAGGAACATTTGCCAAAGTGACCTGGAATACTAGGCTTTCCTTGAGAAAGCAGATCTTTAAAAAAAAAAACTATTAGGTGTAGGTCATCCCTGATATTTTTCTCTTTTTTGTAACCTCTGCACTATATGAACATAATGTCGTTTCTTAAGTTCAGCAGGGTGGAGGTTGACAAAGGGGCTGTAGGATTCACTGAGCAGCAATTTGTATGTAAGCTTTCTCTGGATGCTCTTATGTTGTGTTGTTCCTAATATCAATAATTAGTTCATCAAAAGTTAATCATTGCTGAAGGTTACTTTTATTATTTTTATTTTATAAATGTTATTATTTTCAATTGGGATAAACTGGGTTAGTTTTTTTCAACTGGACTTTGGGTAATACATGTTTTCAGAATCATTTATTCATTTGAGAGGCATTGATAAAGCTTTTCCTGTTATTTTGTAGATTGACTAAATTGCCAGGTTGAAATCACATTAGACTGTAATTTTACAACCATATGCAACGTCAAAAAAGTATTGAAATGCGATATAAAACTGCTGTTAACTTTCCTTATGCATTACATTAATGGAACATCATTTCATTCACAGAATGCCAAACTAAAAGTGGTTTTACTTTTAATTAGATTTAAATCCCTCCGGTCAGTAAACCACTAGCTCCGGCGAGTCTAATTAAGGAAAGCAGCGTACAATGTAGGTTGGCCGAAAGGTTAGGAACCTCCTACCAACTAAGATGACAGGTACAAAGACGTCGCCGGCGCGCTTTCAGACGGCGCTTATGCGCAGCTGCAGCCGCATGCCATTCCCAGTCCCATGACGCCTCGGCGCATGCGCGCTGAACTTCGCTCGCTGCCTCAGCTGAACCGAACATAGGCAAATACGGCTGCTGGAAGAGCCACCGTGATTCGGGCCGCGGGAAGAAGCCACGCGAGCGGCTGTTTTCCTCAGCTTTGCTGTTTGCAGCTTGCGTCGGTTTTTTTTTTGGTTGAATATACTGGGATGATGTAGAAATTAGGTTTCGGCTGGCTAATATCTTGAGGTAGCTGTGTTAGCTTGGTAGCTGAACAGCAGTTTGCCCACAGCGCACGGAGGAATAGGTGAGGCGTGTGATGTTTCTCCAGACTAACGTGATGTCTGATCAGAAGTTGAAAATAGGCGTTGCCGCGCTGGGAAGCTGAGCAGGGTGTTGTGTTAGCGGCGGTGTACCTCTGTTACTGTAATATTGACATCAGCTTTGGTTCACGCGAATGAGCTTTAGGTGTGTCCCGCTCATCATTTCCAACTCTTGGCGTGATTCCTGTGGTAACTTTTTACAGTCTGTATTCAGTCCATGTGCTCTCTCTCATGTGCCTGATGCTTGCTACTCGCGTAGTTAACTCCCTTGACATATAACGTTACTGTTACTACCATGAGTTCCTTGTCGGATTTCAGTGTGATTTTACTCTTTTTAGGTTTTGACTGCCTTTCTGCGTCCGTCGTAACTGCCAGCCATGGCCGGTGGCATCACGGAGACCGGGGAGCCGTATTCTCCTTATGTAAGTTCACCATGTCAGTGCCTACTTTCCTGAGTTGTGTAGAACTAAATATTCACATTTTCCATAACGTGTTCAGTCCGCTTCTTTAAACGTGCCCTTAAAAAGCTCTGCTACTTAATATGGGGAGATTCTTTCATGTGTGCTGTAAATTTAGTTACTCGTCTCAGAAAAGGGAAATAACGTGTGACCGAGGCAGATATGATGGGTTTAGTTTTTGCAGAGTTTGCTGAATCGTTAGTCGCTCACAACTGCAGTTGCTGACGACGGCATTAATTATCATCTCTGGGATGTGTAATGTTATTTTACTGGCTGGGTTTGAGTGTCTGGGCTCTGATAAGGTTTCGACTTAGTGTTCCGGTCATTATGGGGAAATATCGGTAATGGACACGCTCCTGTAGGATGGCATGCAAAATAGTTTCGTGTTTAGCATACTGGATTTTGGATTCAAACACATTTTCAAGCTTTCAAGAAATCGTTGTTTTTCTTAGGAAATATTACTACTGTATAAAACTAATGTTTTGTAATTTTTCTTTACTGTGACTTATTACACCACAACAAATTCCTTGTACTTGGGCTGTACATAGTGAATAAAGTCCTGATTATTTTCCACCCCACCCCACCACCCCCATGCAGGTGGGCATGGTGTACATGTTCAATCTGATCGTAGGCACTGGGGCCCTAACTATGCCCAAGGCCTTTGCCACGGCCGGCTGGGTGGTGAGCCTGACTCTCATCTGTTTCCTAGCGTTTATGAGGTAAGGCTTTATAGCTGTTGTGGCCCAGCTGACAGAGTCACTGGGTTTAAATAAGTCCACAGGTGTAAACACTAGTGGCCAGTTAATGATTGACTGTTGTTAATGATTCTTCTTTTCTGCTTTTGCTTAAATGCTGAAGTAGCTTTTCCCACTAATGTACTTTGAGTCATGAGGGCTTTTTCTTAAACGCAGTACCTCCTGCTTGCCCTGTTTAGTGAATTATGCATTACGGTGTAATTTAAAACTCTTATCCAGGGGTCTTTGTTTTTCTGAGGTGTTTGTCTCTAGTTCTCTTATTTAGCCACCAGGTGTCAGTGTTGAGCCGTTTTGCTCAGCAAGTTGTTCAATTCCTGTAGTATGGGGCCGTGATGGGGTTGTGGGTTAGGTTTTGCGCACTTATTTCCCATTTTTTGGTTAAAATCTATGTTGAAATAATGGTATATTTAATTGTATTTGAATTGAAGGTGAACTGTTCTAATTATCCATTTATTTAGGGATACATTGTCATTATAATGTAGAGATCAGGTAGAGCACCTTGGATGCATAGTGCAGTGCTGGTTTGGCCGGGATACCAAGATGGTTGAAGGCAGCATGTTCCTCTATCCTGTCAGCTACATGACCACCACCTTTGTCATTGAGGCCATGGCTTCCGCCAACGCTCACCTGCGCTGGAAGAGGCGGGAGCAAGAAGAGGTGAGCACATCCTGTTTCCCACACCGGCCAAGTACGAAGATTTTGTAGGTCAGGCACTGCTGCTATGGTGGGGTAAATGGCTCCCTCCGGAGAGTGTTTGGATGCTGGGAAATGGAGCTTAGGCCCTCCTCCACCCTACTGGATGTGGTGCTGAAGTCCCCAAAGGAGGAGTTGGGGTGTCATCTCTGGCAGAAAAACCATTTAGGCATGTTGTTGGGTTTTTAATAAGTCATTTAGCTTTTTAGCCATGAACCTCCAAGTTGATTACACTTCTGCTTCTTTGGGAGCTATTCCTAGTGTCCCAATTTGCTCCTTTGATATATGAACCTCCTCAGATAGGTGGTATCAGTGCGTAAGAGAGCTCTGGTGGGAATATTTACTTGGAAAAAAATCATAAATTAATTTCCCCTTGCATGATACAGATCAGTGGCTTTGCAAATTGAACTCATTTGAAGCCAGTGATATATTGTCCAATTTTAGAATATCTATGGCTGTGGAAAGTGAGCAGTGAATCTCTTGAAGGGTTTACAGTGATGACAGTATTTCAGGTGCGGAGGAAACTTCTCCTCTTCCTGACCTAGAGGAGGCGAAGTTTCCTTAATTGTAAATTACTCAGAAGAGTCAGACATTTCCGCGGCTGTTAAATCGACTGCTGTCGGCTTCTGAAATGAATTGTCTGCTTTGGTGGATGGGAAGTTACTGGAGGTCACTGGGAATTTGTCTTCCCTGTCAGACAGTCCCCTGAAGGACACCCACAACTTAGCAGCAAGTTCCATATGTTCTGATCGGTTGTGTTCGTTTTCTTACTGTGGATTTAGGCTTCTTTTGGCACAGATTGGGCCTGAACTGTGACTGAAATCCGTAAATCTGTTCACTCATACATACTGGTCCTCCTGCCTGCCTTCTGCCAGTTTTGTATCGAATATGGGATGTATACGACGTTGAGCCAAAACATTATAACCACCCCCAGGTGACGTGAATACTGGTGATCTCATAAAAATGATGCATATCAAGGTCTACGACGGTGGTCACTAAACCCTGCTTCTGGAGGTTTGCAACCCTGCAGAGCTTAGGTGCCGCCATAATTTAACACACCTGATAAGCCAATTTAGCGTCAGAATAGCTAGCTGCAGAACTTACTTGCATCGGGTGTGTTAAATTTGGGCTGCACCTAAGCTGTGCAGGGTGAATGATCTCCAGGAGTAGGGTTGGTGGCCACTGGTCTAGGATATTTTAGATCAGTGTTTTCTAACCCAGTCCTTGGGGACCTCCTGCTCGTCCAAGTTTTTGCCTGCTCCCAGCTTTCTGCCAGACAGGCCACATTTTTTGCTCGCTCCAAATTCCTGGTAGGAGCAAAAACATGGACTGGCTGGGCATCCCTGAGGACTGGGTTGGAAAACATAGTATTGGACAGTAAGCTAACTTGTAGTGCTCGTGGTCAGTACGTTGAATGTAGATGAATACAGACAGCTATCCAGCGTGGTACGAAGACATGGGCTACTGTGGAGCAAACGGCAGATATTCTGATGGTCATGGGAGTTCCGTATCACTGCGCAACAAGCCATGCTGCGTATGAAGCTGCGTAACCAGAGGCCAGTCATAGTAGCCACTCTAACCTCGGTCCGCTGTCAGAAGCACCGAGCATGGGCAGGTGAGCATCGGGACGCCACCTCGCAGCAGTGGAAGGGAATCCTGGTCCCATGCCTCCCTTCTTCTGCTGCGTCTTGTGGACAGCTCTGTGTGTCAAGCAACTGTGTTAGACCAACAAGTTCGATTGGTGGCTACACAGTCCTCCACGAGCAGCAACTATTAGCTTACCGTCTGACTAGTATATCACAGACCTTGACACACAGCTTCTGTACGAGGGAGCCGACATTACTGAACTCATGTGAGGCTGGTCGTAGTGTTTGTGCTCATCGGTGTAAATCTGAAGCATAGCCTGTTCTGGATAGATCATATATAAGATGACAATGGCAGTTATGTCTAGAGCTGAAGTCAATGACCTGATTTTACCCCCTCACCCCCCCCCCCCAAAGATCACAGACAGTGATTCCACTTCAGACTATTCTGATGACGACGTGATGGTCAGGGGCCGGTCAGAACCACAGGAGACCCGGCCAATTCTCTCAGTTCGTGAGTATAAACGTGTGTGACAAGGCCAGTCATCTGCAAACCTGAGAAACCGTGACACAGGATCACATGACCGTCACAGCTCCTCCTGATTGGCTACCGTCTTTCCCTGCCCTTGCAGAAAGGTCTGCGTCGGTGGACCAGTTCGACATTTTGGAGAGGGTAGAGATGGGACAGATGGCCTCCATGTTCTTTAATAAAGGTGAGCAGCCCCCCGGCTCCAGTGACTATGTGTATTTGTGATCATCTTGTTTTTAAATCCCGGGAGAAGCCCTCACCCCTGTAAGTGTGGAGTTCCACCCTCTGACCACCGATGTGTGTCTATGTCTGGAAGCAGACGTGTCTGGTGCATGCGGGAGAGCCGAGTCTCGGCGCCTCCCGACGCTGCGTGGTAATGGGATTCTCGTGTCGAACCTCTGTCTGAACCCCCATGGTGTCTGTCGGCAGCAGCGATCACTCTGCACTGGGGTTGACTGAAGGGTAGCAGGACCATCTGGAGGAGCCGGAGGCCCTGGTGATGGGCAACATCTATTTCTAATTGGCTGCCAGGGTCAGCTGCCCCCCGCCAATCATTAAAGTGTTGAATTGCCTTAGCCGCTAACTTCTCTGTTTCGGGCTGGTATTGCCAACGGCATCTTGACCTGTTGCGTCGTCGGACGGCGCTCTCTTCCCCAGAAAGATCATTGCTGACAGCAGCTCCCCTTGACCCAGAAATGTGATAACTTCCCAATTTTGGGTACGGACTGTTCTCGCTTCTGGGCCTCAGCCGTCGCCTCCCCACCCACACATACTGACCCAGTTTGTCTGCTGGCTTTACCCAGAAGCAGTTCTGGCAGATGTCTGTATTCATTTTGAAAAGACTGATAGGTTTTTTTTGTCCATGTGCTTTGGTCTCCACAAGGTGGCGCTCTTGCTTTGTGCTTCCAATCTCTTGTTGCGATGTCCAGCTTTGGCGTTTGCTTGTGTGTTTGTAGTCTGTGCTGTTGTACGTCTTGCATCCCGGATGGTGTCTGTTCTACTCCTCCTTTCATAAATGAGCTTGCCATCATTCCCTCCCCCATTCTGGAACCACTAGCTCCTTTGTCTTGGCTCCCTAGCTCTGTATGGGAGTAGATGGGAAGGCTGCACTCTTCCTTCACTGCACTGGCTGTCACTCTCACCAACTCTGTCTGAATCGTGGATCCATCTGAGGCCCTCCAGACCCCTGGTTGACCTCACTGCTCAGCAGTGTAACTGGTTCCTCATTTCTTAACTACCACTCCTGCCAGGAACTCCAGGCAGAAGAATAATTACTGCAATGGTAGTGTAGTTCCACCCCAGGCCAGGGGAGGGAGCCCTGACTCGGGTCGTCTGAGTTATGGCGGGTGCACTCCTGTCTCTGAGGGAGGCCGCTCCACCCGACTGGGCCCCTGGGGGGAGGCTAATTGCTATGGCATAGATATGCACAGCTACCA
Source organism: Cyphomyrus plagiostoma (assembly GCA_019775915.2). NCBI lineage: Eukaryota > Metazoa > Chordata > Actinopteri > Osteoglossiformes > Mormyridae > Cyphomyrus > Cyphomyrus plagiostoma. The sequence continues at coordinate 17,845,067 of JABFEA020000048.1, read as the reverse complement.
CGTCCTGGAGGCAGGTGCGAGGAGATGGCTGGCGCTGCGTCACTAAGCTCGTTAAGGCTGCCGCTCATCGTGCCACACCAGGAACGGCACGTGGCCCGTCCAGTGCCTGCTCGGGCCCGCTTTCTTCGGGCTGCCTTCTATCGAGTGCTGGTCCTCCGTGAGATTCACGCGGCAGGGCCCGGGGGCCTCAGTGCCGTCAGCCTCCAGGAGATCACCTCGGTGACATTGCTCCCCTATCCCTGGGAGGGGATGTTCTAAATGCAGTCAGGGCAACATTGGGCTGAGACTTTCAGTGGGTTCAGCTGGCACGCTGGAATGGGTGCAGTACCTTAAGTAACCATGTGATCGGGCAGCCCGTCCCGAAGACAAGATGTCATCTAGCTTAATTGAATGATATGGTTGAATGATGCTGATGAAAGATTTTACTGTGTGGCATTAAACTTGTGCAAATGTTTGGTCTTTATAAAAGTGCAGTGCCCTCCTGTGCCTAAAGGGGGCCTCCTTCTGATCTGTTTGCCTGTGTGTGTGTCTCCTGATCAGTGGGTGTCAACATGTTCTATATCTGCATCATCGTGTACCTGTACGGAGACCTGGCCATCTATGCCGCTGCCGTGCCCATCTCGTTGATGGAGGTCGCCTGGTGAGCTGTCGGAGCCGAGCTTCCCCAGCCTGCACCTGCTCCCCTAGGGCCCGCAGTAGTGGCTTTACGGTGCTCCCGTATCCCTCTCGTCTCCTTGTCTGCTGACTCCCAGATGTGCTCTTATTGCTGTGGATATTCCCGCCACTTTCGGTAGTAAATAGTATAAATATCCGAGTCCCAGTGTGGTCCATCCGCCTTGTCGCTCTGCGCCCACGACCCGCAGCTGCACTGGCCAATGCACTGCTGCACTAGTAATGCGGTCGAACCTTCATCTTAGTTTTTGCTGTGATTGTAACTTTACACGGCCTGCAGGAGGTCAGCAGGTCAGGTCAGCGCGCCTTTAGCGTGTGCTAGGCCCCTCTAGCGTGTGCTAGGCCCCTCTAGCGTGTGCTAGGCCCCTCTGATGCCCTCCTGTGTCCCGTCGCAGCGGAAACCTGTCATGCAGTGCCGGCGTCGTGAAGTACAACGACACAGAGGCATGCTGGGGTCCCGTGCGGAGACAGGATGCGTACCGTGTGTTTCTGGTGAGTTGCCTTTTCCTTCCTTGCTGCCTCCCATCAGGACCTAAACCATGCTTTGTACCCTCCAAGTCTAAAACCAAGTCTAATTGCACCCCCACCCCATCCCACTTGGTACAGTCTTGGTACCGGGCTGGCCTGTAAATACAGCCAGGCTCGACCATTCATTTGGGCAGAATGTACCAGTCTGTACTTTTGGGGGGGACCCTGCTGAGTCTGTCGTGGACTCTTACGTCCCTCTGTTAAGCAGAATGTCCTTGGTGCCCTTGAGTCTGTGGGGGGGTGGGTACACCTGCTATTTCCCGCGGCCTGTCCCTTTAAATGCAGAGAACAGCCAGTGACTGCCCGCCAGCCGCATCTCTCTGCTCATCTCGCCTTTAGTCAGCCTCCTGCGGCCTTTTAACAAAGTGGAATTATGTTGTTTTTTTTTTTTATATAATCCACATTTCCCTTTGTTTGCCCTGCGGGTTCGTTTGTTTATTTGTGCGAGCAGGGTGAGCCGGGATGAGCGCCCCCCCCCACATGGTGTGTTAAAGTGCCCGGAGATAGTGTGATCTTTGCCCTCTCTGCTTATTAGTTTTGACACACCTGAAAGATTAAGTGTGTGTGACTGAAATTCAACTCTTATTTGTCAGTCACTTTCCCCCCATTTATTGGTTTCTCTCGTCTGCTGGCACTGAAAACTCTTCAACTATATATATTTGTCTTTTTTTTTTTTTTTCCTCCTGGACCGTTTATTAAATTTCCTCTTCGTTCCAGGTCTTCCTAGAATAAGTCATGACTTTCTTCAAGCTGCTTTTCCTCAAGGGTGTCGTCAGTCATGTGCTTTGGTGGTTACGCAGCTCTGTTCTTCTGGAAGGGACCAAACGAAGGAATTGTATGTCCTGAAGGTGTATGTTTGGTTAGGCTTCGTTCTCCAGTTGAACGCTGGAAACAATGTGCTGTCATTTCGAATCCCGCATTGCATTCTGGGTGTCCCTGAATGCCCGGAACCCACGCTTGTACTTGTCTGGTCAGCAGCTCAGTCACAGCTGTGTCGATGCTCTGTTATGACTGTGTGCAGGTTGTACTCCTGTAGGACTCCGAAGCTGGACCTGAAGCTGCGTACAGGGCAGGTCCCAAAGCGATTTGATTTGTTCAGTTGTGTAGGCTTTAAATTTGGAACTAACCCCCTCTGTGTTGAAGATGCAGCTTCTCTGTGGGGCAACTACTCTATGGGGGAATTTCTGAGGGAGGGAGTGTGTGTGTGTGTGTGTGTGTGCGCGCTCCCGTGTTCCCTGAGCTCCCAGCAGGTATCACCATGATACTGGTTACCTTTGCAGGTGCCATCTGTCCTGGTCTTATAACACACCATAGACCTCGCACACACACCAACACGCAAGCATTCACTGTTATCTTGCTGTCTTTTCAGGTTGCTGTGTTTCAGTAATGAGGCTGAGTAAAGTGTGTGTGTGTGTGGCTGTGATGCCCCCCCCCCAGGTGAAAACACGGGGCACGCTCCTGTCGTCTGGTGTGTTTTTTTAGCGTGTGTGTCTGTGGGATATGAGTTCATCCTGACTGGTTGTCCCAAGGTTCTGCTAAATGGGGGCTGTTTGTCTCCCTTTACCCTGCCCCCCCCAGAGGACTCATCCTCTGAGCCTAGTCATGGGCGGGGGGGGTTTGTCAGAGATCTATTTCCAGTCCGTTTCTGCCGCGTCCCATCGGGCTACGTGTTTATGAGAGGCTGCGGCTTCTCATTCCTTCCCTCTCTTCATCTTGGGGGGGGGGGGGGGGGGGGGGGGGGGGGGGGGGGGGGGGGGGGGGGGGGGGGGGGGGGGGGGGGGGGGG
>JABFEA020000048.1:17810753-17825511 GCA_019775915.2 Cyphomyrus plagiostoma | reverse complement strand
CCCCCCCCCCCCCCCCCCCCCCCCCCCCCCCCCCCCCCCCCCCCCCCCCCCCCCCCCCCCCCCCCCCGGTCGAGTGCAGGGATGCGGGACTGAGCGCCAGCGATCTGCCAGACCTAAGAAGTAAGACGCTTAAGTCCTGTTGTCTGTGCTGCCGTAGCGAATCACGCCCGACCGCTTTTATGGTCGTCAGTGGAACGAGTAGAGTAAGGAGTGAAAGTCTTGGGTCAGGAGTTTCCTATCAGTACTGCTGTACATAATTTAATGCAAACTTAAAAAAACTGCTGTACAACAGTTTACACTCTACATATGCACAAGGAAACTGTATAATATACAGTGCACCATAGAGCACACTGTAGAACATACAGACTGTAATGGAGGAAAATGGTGTAGATGTGTAGAATCTGAGCAGGAGAAGCTTATGGAGGCTGAACTTCCTTAACTGTGCAGAATGGTGTTCCCTGATGATATTGTCTACGTTACCACAAGCACATCCAGACCGACTCCAATTGGTGCTGTGGATCAGCGTCATCTCAAGGCGGCCATTTTGTTAGAGTCTGGGGGTGTTTCTCAATACAGAAAACACAAAGATCATACTTGTCATCTTGACAGTAACGGTCTTGCTAACTTGCCTCCCAAGAGCGCAGTGGATCATGGGATTGGTCTTGTTTGGCGATGATGCAACCAATACATCCTTCATATTTGGGGCATCTGGGGATTTTTACCACCCTCTGTATTTCTGATCTTAGTACTGGAACTGGTCTTCGGCAATGGAAGGTGGCAGGCACACAAGACCCCAAGTACAGTCAAGCAGGCGTGTCGATAAACACCCCATGTGTCTCTTTAACTGCTCTTTAATTGTCACTCTGTACTGTGATGGGTTTTCACAGAGCAAACCCCCCCCCCCAGCCCCTCTGGGAAATTGGGGGTGCGGTGACTTTGCTCGGGACGTGGTTCAGCAGGGGCTGACACAAAAGCCCCCCCCGCCACGTCGTCATGGTGCGTGTCCCTCACTGCCATCGATACAGACGCCTAAACTGGATAATTGCCCTTAAAGTAATGTGCTTAGTTTCATTTACGAGCCAATCGTGATGGATAAACTGCAGGGAATTAAAGCCGAAAGGCACTTTCAGGTGGAGATGTGCCTCACGTCCTGCTCGACGCCGAGACCTGGCTCCTCTCGTGCCCCTATTGATTTCCCGCTTTCATACATTACGGGACTAAATGTCTCTGTCGTCGTTGAGTTGCCGCAGTGGTGCATCCCCCAGCGTCGCTCCCATGGGGGGGCTTCTCGCTTTTTTTTGCCCTAAATGTTGTAACCCCTAATGTCCCCTCAACGTGAACCGGGGGGTGTTTAAAAAAAAAAAAAAAAAAAAAAAAAAAAAAAACCTTCTTAGCAGTCTCGTTAGTGGCCAGAAGTCTCGTTACGGTGGCAAATCCTTGACGTTCCGTCCTTTTGACAGTGGGATGGACAGGATGTCTGCTCTCTGGGCTCCGGTAGGGGGCGCTGTCTGATTCCACATGTATGTAGATCCTTTTGTACCCTTTTTGGTGCTGTTGTGCTAGAGCTGTTCCTAGACTTATTTATAAAGCTTCGTTTATTACTTTTAAAGTTGTTCATATCACTGGATGTCATGCTGCACTGATCATAAAATTTTCCTGTAAAGGGGGCACGGCACCTTCCTCAGCCCCGGCCTGGCCAACGCAGCCGTCTCCGACCACACGGTGCTACTTACTCTGCCTTTAATCAAAGCAGCAGATGCGATTTGTCTGGTGCGGCAGCTCCCAGCAGGGGGGCTCATGGGTAATCAGGTTGTGGCGACAGATGCTCGCAGGAGTAGCAAACTTCCAGCCTCCGTGAACAGCTGCTGGAAAATAAACATCAAGGAGCTTCTCTTTGTGCCCCCGCCCCGCCCCCCCCCCGCTATTCCACTGTAGCTGTCGCACTCTGTTTGCCTGTCCGCCCGCGTGTCCATCCCTCTGTCCAATGTTTGGTACTGAAAGGCCCGACTCTTCTGTAACCCACCTTATGTGTGTGACACTAAGAAGGTCTGCTGAGTGTGTAGATATTACTGTAGGTCCAGTCACCAGTCTTTTTTTTTTTTTTTTACCCTTTTCCTCGGTACATCATTTACCTGAGAGATGGAGGTAAAGTGGCTCCGCGTCAGACACAGCCTGCATTTGCGATTCACCATATTAGCATGAAGTATATTTTTATTAGCTGGGATTCCGTTGGTCTGAGTTTCTGTGTCGTCCATCCATCTTCCAACCCGGCGCGTGGTTGCTTGGAAACGCGGGCCGCATGGCGGGGAAAGCGCTCTGGCTGGCATGCCAGTCTGTCCCAGGCTCCATACGCATACACGCTGTGGGCAGCTTAGGGACCCCAGATCGCATAGCTGAATATTTGTGGACTGGCTTTGGTCTGAACCATTTTAAATAAAAGGATTTTTAGGACTCCCAGCAGACAGTCCTTAGCCTGCCGCTCGGAAGGACGGGCATATCTCTCGGACGCTGGCGGGCACCGGCATTATCTCACCCTCCCGTCGCTGGGAGATGGCGATAAGGACAGCTGGCGATTATATTTCCGAGCGAACAAATGATTCATGGGTCTAACGTGTGAAGCGGCTGCCGCCAGCCCGTCGCTCAGGCCCTGGTAGCTGAGGCGATGCCGCTAGGTCTGAGCCTCATTCTCTGGGGCTGAGCTACGCAGCCAGAGCAGCCATGCAGCCCACAAGAGGCTCTGTAACAGCCGAGGCAGAGTGCCTTCACCCGGGCTCCAACCGCACCTTCCCATCCACTCTGGCTGGCTGGTAGCTGTTTGTCCCTTTGTTGCAGGGCAGGCCGTTTTTGATCTGTTTGGTTGTAGTGATGTAATCCAACAGTAAAGCCATTCCAACACAAACAGGTTGGCAGGTGCTCCTTTAGAATAAAAACTATGTTAAAGCTTTATGATCTCAGATTCGTATTTTCATTCCGACGTCTATTTTTATCTAGTGCATTTTAAGTTTTTCTTACAGTTGGGATGCCAGTCAGGCCAAGTGCCTTTCCCCAGCTATAATGGCGCATTTTTACCTGGGCTTTGGCCAGCAGGAGGCGTAGTGGTTATGAGCTCAGATTACTAACAATCAGAAATCATTTTGGTATTTTGAGTTCATAATCACTACGCCTCCTGCTGGCCAAAGAAATTTATCGGATTCAAGGCTTTTATAATTCCCAACCCAGTACGCTTATGAGATTCTCGCCTGCCCAGAACTTGGTCTTGTGGAACCCCAGTGCCCCCCCCGCGCCCCCCCCGCGCCCTGCGTCCTGCGTCCTGCTGCATTCATTGTTCCGCCTATGCAGACCCGATGTGTTTCACGCCTGCAGCTTCGCATTAGGATTCTGCCTCACGCAGCTGTGGTAGCACTCAGTCAAGGACAAAGCTGGTCCTGTTTGAGAGGCGTGGTGCGCTGGGGGTGGGGGGGGGATAATTCAGATGGTGGGGGCTGTGGAAATAGATCGAGCCTCGTGGCAGAATTCCTCTGAGGAAGGCGCGAGCGCGTTCCTCAAATTGACTGTCGCGAGCTCTATAAAGGCAGCATGTGCTCAGCGGCACTCGATTGCCTCTGGGATCTGGCTGCGTTTCTGCTCTTTATCAGCCTACTTTGCTGGACTGTTCCAGCTTGCTGTGGCCGCCTTTATATAAAAAACAAAAAAATCAGAAGCAGAAGTAGCAGTGCTGATGTTTATTTTTCTTTGTCATCGCTGCCGTGTGATATTTTTAGGTCTGCTCTCACTCATCTGCCGGCAGGTGAGAAAGGGATAGAATAAAGAACGATCAGTCACCTTTTAATGGTGCGGAGGATCACTTCCTGTTTTCTGTGCATATTGTGGGTGGGGTTTCTTGGTGGGCGGGTCCCTATTTAGAAATGGAGGGTATTGCCTGTTCGCTCCCCCACCAGCTGCACCATGACTGCTCCGCTCCGTCAAAGCACAAGAAGAGCTGAACTATTCAGCCAAGCACAGGAGCCTTTCAGTTGTGAAATAGTTTGTAGAACTTGAAATAGCTCAAAGTGTCCTTCATGACATGGATTAGGTCATATGGGACTTTGACAATCAGGCCCTTGATTTTAGAGGCAAATGCTGCAAATAGGCTGTCGGGGCATCACCAGTCTGGGAACCCTGGTCACACCCACACTTGGGGCTCCTTAGTGCACGGGGTAGGGTGCACTGTTTGGTAGGGTTTTCTAAAATATCGCAAAACAGATATTCTACTTTGATTTTGTGCCATGCAATTCATCACATTAGTCTATTATAGGAAATGCCCCTCGGCGTTAAGGCTGCCAAACACACCTTTGCACGCCGTCAAACGTGTCATTTATCAATCCACAGCTGTGCCTCAGTTACTGACCCCCATCAAACTCGTGTATCCAATGATAGCGTCTGCTGCGAGCTCAGCAAAGAATCCGTAACAAGAATGATCACGAGCGAATCACCACTATCTGAGAGAACACGATTAAAGCACTTCGCAGTGCAATCTGGTGGCAAATAATTGAGCCTGAACACAGCTGACCTCTCCGTGACCTTGATGAAACCGCTGCGGCAGAATCCTGCCTCCTCACAGGGCCTTTCCTAGCGTCTGTCGTCATGGAAATGTAGTCATACTGTCACTGCCTGCGTGTGGCTCAGGACCAAACCTTTACGTCGCTCTACTGAAAGTCGGCCGTATCGCATAACCACCTGTGAACGTTGGGCCCTATAATCTGCTGCCGTCCCTATTTTTATTTCCCTCCATTTTCCTGTTTGGGGGGGGTCTCTCAGCCTGTCAGACTGTCTGTAGAGCGATTAGGGGCAGTATGATTAATGGGAAAAGTTCAGGCATAAATATAATTAACATCTTTTGATGTTGCGTAGCCTGCATTTCATTGGTTCAAACACCTGTATCTTTGTGGACCAATGAGAATGAAGTCCTGTGCATCATAAATGTGAATAAGCCAGTAAACTCACTACAGTTTCCATTCGAAGAGTCAGTATGATGTACATGTATCCCTTTGTGCATTACATGCATATATAGGTTACCTATTTTATCTGCACCTCAGTGTATCCCTAACAGCCATATTAAGGGCACATTACGCATGTTTGACTCTGTGGCAGAGAGTGGTCTGCATTACACAAGATCCTGCCTGCTTCCAGTGAAGGAGGATGTTTGCGGTATCTAAAAAATCTCCCTCTGATATTTTAACATTACAGCTGAAAGTTATAATGAAGAACGAAAGAGTCGCTATTTTGTTTTTCCCGCTCGAAGTCGCCATGTTGCAACACTGCAGTGTTTTGCATCTCCTGCACTCCACAAGCATGTTTCACCCGTGCATTAGTGGTTAATAGGTATCACAATTGGAAATGAGCATTTACTAAATAGGTGGACAAATGGAACCCTCTGCAGACTTTGTCGGAGTCGCGCGAGTTCAGTTACCGTAAAGCACCGGGTAGTGCATCCAGATCTGTTTGTTTTATTCCAACTCTTTGGGGAGCTAATGGAGCCTCCTGCTGTAATTATGGTCTTCCAATTGCGCTCGTATCATGCTGTTAGGAATAGAGCCTGGGATCTCTCCACTTAATAATAGCGGAAAACCAACCAATCACCAAGTGCTACCAACAATTATGTTTCCATTGTGACATCAAGAATTGGATGATGCATTAATATGTCCTGTGAGTAGAGGTCGCATTGCCAGCAATTCCTTCTATCGGGTTTACATGTATGAATAATCTATTTTAATAGACCTTGTCAATCACTGGCTCGGTATCAAAGCCTGCATACCAATAGTATCCGATCAGCCTGTTCGAGCAATCTGTGTATACAGTCTAAAACAACTGCATCACAATTTTCCTTGTTTAATTACAGTTGTTTGGTTGCAGATTCAGCCAGAAGGGATGTACAGTTGTGAGAAAAAAGTATGTGAATCCAGATGAATCATATGCATTAATGGATGAATGAGGAACGTATGACGTATCTTCCTAATGATAATTCAGCCTTCAGATGTTGCCGTATCTTTATTGATAAACAATCAAGGTCATTGGCGGAAATAATGAACCCCACTCTTCTGTATCAGTGTCACGTTCCATTTCCTAGTTTCTCTGGAGTTTTGCATCGGGCACCTTGACATTCTGCTGTAGAATTCATTGGTTCCTCAATGATTGCGAGCCGTCCGGCGCCTCAGGCAGCAAAGCAGTGCCGCTTTCCGTCCCTTGCACCTCACAAGTTCTTCTTAGACTATTGTAGGGGTATCACTGTGGTGGATCCACACGGTCTTCAGCAATACTTGAGATGAGCAGAAGATATTTCTCTCTACTTAGATCAGTGGTTTCGTCCTTGGTTGACCCTCTGAAAGCATCTCTCTCGGTCACTGAAACAGAGACATTACTAAGATGGCAGCATATCCTTAGCTTGTCACTTGTCTCCGGACTCTTCAGCATGTTCTTGGACTGATCTCTGTAAGACGTCTGCTCCTACAGAGAGCAGCAATGGTGCTGAATTTCTGCCCGGACAGACTGATGGAACTTTTGGAAGTCTTTGGTAAGAACTACAAGGATTTCTAGGCTTAGGAACCTCAACAGATCATCTGGGCTTTTCTGAAATCTCTCTTGGTCAAGCCATATTGCACGTGAAAAGGGTCGTGTTAAGAGCCGGTGACAGTGTGTGGTTTTTTTTTTTTCTTTTCTTTTCTTTTCTTATATGGCAACATAGATCAAACCCACACATGTCACACTTCACTCCAGTTACATTCCAGTTATACTTCAATGAACTAGGTCACTTCAACCTCTTGATCAACAAAGGTTAAATGTGTGTTTTTTGGTAATTTATTACTGTGACTTACGTTTCAGGAACCTTCCAACAGGAAGTCCAGGGAATTCCATCGGGCTCATAAATTCAATAGCAAGCCAATAATAATAAGAGTCATGTGTGAGTAAATGGACAGAAGTGCCGGCAGGGGTCTTGCGGGCCGACATGTGCCGAGCTCCCTGCCGCCTTTCCAGCACAGAAGACCGCAGTGTCTCTCAAGGTGACTCCCGGTATCTGGGAAAATTTATGGAGTGTGGGGTAATTTATCCCGGGCACGAAGAATGCCGTTACTGCGTTTCCGCATGCACAAGCGGGAAGATGCGGTTGCAGCATATATGCATTAGCGTGCACACACGTGTCTGCGAGGGACTGGCCCGGAACATGCGTCTATACTGGCTTCGTTGTACGAAGCAGGAGTAGCGCGCTTTGGGTCAGTGTGGCTGTTTTCACAAACCTGGCTCGTTCTGTCTTGTAGAGCCCTGTGATGAAGGAGAAGCAGCTGGGGGCAAGATGGGATGTGAGCTATAGCTGACAGTGTTTAGGGCACCACATGTAAGGATTCAGCCTCAAATCGCAGCCCTACTCTTGCATTTTTAAGGCATTTAACCTGATTTGCTATATTTTAAAAAGTAAATAGGATGTTCATTGGATAAATGTAACACATCTAGAATATTAAGTTTGATTAGTTTAAAAAAAAAAAGTGTTTCTATCCTTCATCGCCATAAACATCATCAATCATCGCTGTCCAAAGTCATAAGGTGGCCAGTATGAGTAAAACGGGTCGGGAGGGACCCGGTCCACAATCTGGTCCTTCAGAAGCTGTGCCTCCTGGTGGATCCATGCCATGTGGCAGCACACGGCGCCCAGCTGTTAGGAAATCCGCAGTGGGGTGCAGCAGGCTGGATGGCGTCGGAGGAAGGTGTCCACCCACGCCTGGGTGTCACAGTGCCGGGATCCGGCGCATCTAACGCTGGGCTTTATTGGACGGCCCGACTACAGCTAGTGCGACGTGGGGGAGGATTAGAGCTGAAGTTGGGCGAAAGGCGGTACCATAGTTATCGGGTCGACGTGGCAGTTAGGGAGTGGAGAAAAAGAGCCGGATGCTGTTTTCTGAAAAGATGTCAGCGGAATCGCTGCCGTCTCCACTGTTCTTTCACTCCTGTCCGGACTTGGCGGATAGAGCTTCCCCCCCCCTTCCTCCACCAAGGGCTGCTGTGGACTTTAATCACAGCGGGTGATGGTCCCACAGCGACCTCTTAGTGAGGCGTATGTGCTTGTTGGCAGTCAGCAGGGGGCCGTGAGCCAGAAACCCTCACTGGAGACACACGTTCATCAGGTGTTGCTGATCAGACTAACACACGAGGCATGAAAGGTTTGATCAAGGGGGAAGAAAACTCCCGCTTGTGCTTCCATAACGATAATCGGAGATGAGTGGCATGGCGCCGCTGAATTTAAACGGGGAGGTAGCGCCTGCGAGCGACCAAGCCGATCAGATCGACCCTTAACGGAGTCGGCAGGCGCCTAAATGAGGTGTTAATTACTGCGTGGAGTGGCTGAGATTAGCTTGAAAGTCAAGCGAGGTGAAGTTGCCTTTTCACTTCGAAAAGGATTATTTTGGTGTTAAAAGATCTACGCAGCGACCAAGTCTGTCTTATGTTCATTGATTCGTCCTTTTCATGTGTTCAGGAACAGTCCCACCCTCCCCGCGACATTCATTCTTAGGAAGATCTCCCACATACTGATAATGCATCTAGCCCTATAATGACCTACTAACTTAATCCTTTTTTTGAGGTGGGCGGGAATATCCAACTGCCTAACAACCTGACGATGCAAATTAATATGAGCCACTTTCCCAAAAGTTAAACGGAACAAAATTGTATTCTCCTTTAAAACATTAAGTAGTCCTGTTTTCTTCCCAGACAGCGTAAAATGAATCTCAATTACTCTTCATGAAAGTTATTGTTTCTGTAGACTTAACTCTGCGAATAATGTGGGTTAATTCAGCTGTGCGCTGTGTTTACCGTTGTGACAGAGCTGGATGGTTTGTATTATGCATTCCAAGCCAAACGTTTAAGGTTTGAATTATAATCGTCCCTCCGGACTTTTAAATGCTCATAATGTCTTTATCTGGCAGCACGTGGTCAGGGGGCTGGTTATGATATATTGCTGATGATTTCACTCTGAACCACTCTCTTGCTTCCACGGAAATTTCATCTACGTGTGTTGAATCATTCATCAAGTACGGAAATTGGTTTGTCCTCCTATCAATCCTGCTTTTTCATCTGTAGAAAAAAAAAGCAACATCTCTCATTCTCTTCCCACAGTCCTTCACATCCACTCTGTTCTTCCCGGACAATATAACCCTGTGCACGTTAGTCAGTGTGTCGCTCATCGGGTCCAGAGCAATTAATCATTGATGTCTGCAGTTAAAAAATTAACTAAATATATTTCTTTTTTATTGTGGCTACAGGACATGGTGTTTGTGGCAGTGATTAAATTTTGAGTCATCTTTTCGTTTAATGGAGTCACTAGATGACTTCTGGCTAATAAAATTACAGTTTCATTAAACTATAACTGTTTAATTAAACATGATGCTCATTTGCTGGATTTGGGCCAGACAGGCATTTGGGATTAGAGCCTAGAGTCGCTGGGAATAGGTTCTTGGTTCAAGTCCCAGGATGGCACTGATGTTGTAACACTTAATAAAGGTGCTTGAATTTTTCAGTCTCATTCATAACAACAATTCAGGATTGGTAATAGTTTCTTTTTTTTGCCTTGGACAATGGCCTTTAGTAAACTACTAAATAAGCTATTTTCTGTTTTGCGATGATGAATGTTTATGTCCACTGCTCTCTGCCAAAAACCTGTGACAGGCCATGGTTCTGACACATTGCCTGTCCATGTCTGTAACAAGACTGGAAAAATTAGATGCCACATCATGTACCATTATGCCTAATGAAGGACAGCCATTTTAAAAACATGTTGTCCTCAGTGGAGCCTGGGAACACGCAGGTGAGGCATTGGGTGACTAAGACAGTCCCCAGGAAGGGTGGTTAAGCATGGCCAATCCCAGACAAGCAGCCTCCCTGTGATTGGCTGGCAGTGCCACTGTCGTGCGAGGGCTCTTACCGTTTGGAAAACTTTTTAAAGGATTTATTTTCAGGAAATATTGTACCAGCTAAATTGTTCCTTGATACACCACAGTATCAGTTTCATGAATGTTAAAATACCATTAATAAATTAATATTTAAAAAATAACAACCAGAGCAGTGGAAAGAGGAACTTGCTTGCCTGTTAATATTTGACGTTTTCCCTGCGTCGCTCACTGATTCTGAACAAGAAACCAGTGATTTCCTTTATATTGAATACATAGGTAATCAGCTTCTATTTCTTAATTAATACTTTCAATTCATAATGACACCTGTCAGTATGTCTGACAGCAGCCGTTTGCCTTTAGGCCAGATGCACAACATGCACGGTTCAAGAAGAGTTCCTTGGGAAAGGATAAATGGATAGAGCAAAGAAAGTGATTTACAGCTTACCCTTCTCTCTGCAGTCCTCTGGTGTTTTCATCGTGGTGAGTCTGCTGCTGTTCGCAAAGGGTCCCGCTGGGTGTGAGTCTGACGGTTGCCCAGAGTGCATTTCAGCGGCTAATGCTTTATGACCTGGTGTTGCGCGGACTGACCTTGCTATGGTGAAATATGACTTACTCAACACCACTCTCCATACAGTAAGCAAGCACCAGCCCCAGAAGCCCAAACCTCAGGTCCTTCTCCCAGGATGCCGCTGTACTTGGGATGTGTTTCCTCGATGTAAACTATTCATATAATTCTGTGTTTTCTTGTTATTCTGGGTATTGCCATATAAATAAATGGCAATTAATTCAAGTCGATCAAATGAAAACGATTTAATGTATATCAATGGGAGTTTCATGCACACAGATCTGTTTTGCTTGGGTGGATTCATTGTCTACGCAGGGACATTACCACAGTTCCCACAATGCAGCAGTAACACTAAGCCAGTCTGGTCCCAAAACCAGCACAAGGGACACTTGGGAATTTCTGAGGAATGAATGATTGTCTTTCCCTCTCTTTTGTAAATTTCTGGTGAAAGTGATGAAGATCATTTACCAAACAACCAGTCGGTTGCATAATCACTTGCTAACGAACGACATACGGACATGAAAAAGCACTAAGACCCATATGTAAGTCACGTTCAAGTCTCCTCTCAGCCTCCTGATGAAGCGCTGTGGCATTTTAGGGATGTGCTCGTTAAAGCTGACATTCAGACGAACAAAGAGGTCATTTAAAACAAGTGCTTCTCCCCGCCGACGCTAAAGCTGCCCCGTGATGTCATTAAGAGTGACTCCCCTGTCACACACACGGTGAGGGAACTTAGGCCGAGCGTCAGTCGCCGGCGTGGTTGGAAAGTCAGTTTGATGGCAAAACTCTCTGCGCTCATTGTGCTAAACACTCAGCATGTAACTAAGTTTTATCGCATCGGTGTTTACGTCTTACTTAGCTGGTGCTTTTCTTGAAAGCGAGACTTTTTTTTTTTGACAAAATAGGATCAGACACCTGGAGTTCTGGGGGTTGAGGATTTTGTTCAGTTGCCCAACAGTGAGGTCACTCTGCCGCCCATGGGATTTGAACCAGCAACATTACAGTGCTCTTTCAGGGCCACTGTGGTCTCTAGACACTGGGTGACAGTCTAAACTGGAGTACTGTTACCACTAGATCTCTTATTCTAACTCGGAGTGGCGATCTGCTCCTTACTATAATTAACAGGTCTGGTGAGTCTGGGTCGATGGCTAATCCGTCCTTTGGATATAATCACCGTGGAGTCCACACACTGTGTCACTCTCCTCCCCTGGTGATCCCTAACGCCAGTGTGTTCGATTGGCTGAAGCCCCCCCAGCATGAGCTGTGGCGAGTGCCATTCCGAAATGAAGATCAAAGCCGTGAAATTTGAAAAGCCCCCCCTCCCGCCCCCGGGGCCCTCTGCCATTTATTTTACAGTGAAAGACCTTAGAAATACAGTCTTCAAAATCAAACTGAAACCACGATACACACGCTACACAAGCCCAATCCAAGCCGACCCCCCCTGCACCACCCTCCCCACCCCAACCCAACATACACACACGCATGACATCCTCGGAAGACATTTTAGTAAATCAACCAAAAAAGAAAGAAAAGAAACAAATTAGGCTTTCAGATTCATGATAAAAGAATGATACTGTTGGAATGGGGGGGTAGGGGGGTGGAGAGCCCTAAGCACATGGTGTGTAATGTCCCGTGTGGACCTGTGCGGGGCGCTCTCTCTGCGCTCACCCTGTCCCAGGCCTGCCCCCCCCTCCCCGCAGCAGGTCAGCAGCACACATTCCTACACTTCCCCTCCTCAAAGTCAGAAGTTCCTGATCGCCCCCCGACCCAGTCCGCTCAGACTTCTGACTCCAGGCTGGACACTCTAGCCCACGGTTTGGGCAGGTGGGGGCTCCCCGCGCCACGTGGCGGCAGAAGGGCCGGCCGCCTGGGCCTGCCCCCCCCAGCCGCCCCGGGCAGCGACATGCTGGCGTGGTCCCTCTTGGCGCCCTCGTAAGTGCCGCACGGCATGCGCCTGTTGCCCGTGCGTGTGGCCAGTGGGATGGCGCCGTCGGGGCAGGCTCCCACGCAGGGGATGATGTCGCACGTTTCCCGCGAGTGCTGGTAGAAGTGGGAGGGGCCCATGTAGACGGGCAGGTCCGTGTAGGTGTCCAGGTAGGTGGAGTAGTGTCGGTGGACCACGGTGGAGCGGCGCAGGGCGGCAGCGTTCTGCACCACTGCCTCGTGGTAGGAGGGCAGCCTCGTGGACGGAGTGTACCTGACACGCCCCCCCGCGTAAAGCTGGCCGTGCGAGGGGCTGAGGTAGGAGTCGGGCCTCAGGTAGCACAAGCTGCGTCCCGTGTCCCTCCGCAGCGGCCCCGGCTGGGGCCCTGACGGTAGAACCACGCGGGGGAATAGGTCCGGCTCGTCCTCCGGTCGCCGCAGCCGCTCGCCTGCCCAGGTGGCCCTCAGGAAGGAGGCACGGCGGTTCAGCTTCTCCTTCCCCAGTAGTGGAGCCTCTTCTAGCCCCGGCTCCTGGTACGGCTTCATGCAGGAGGAGGGGCTGGCGCTGGGGCGGAGCTGGGCGTGGGCGTGGCCATCTGCCAGGGGACCGTCCCTCGGCTCCGGTAAGCAGGACGACGCCTCCTGGTAGTCGTGTCTCACCCGGGCCTCTGGTGCCCCCGTCAGGAAGCCTTGGGGACTCTTCTTCCAGCCCGACCCCTCCTGGCACAGTCTCCGGCAAGGCGGCTGCCTGTGGTCTAGGTAGAGGTCCGGCAGGTGGGCGTCGTCATATGAGGTGAAGGGGGCGGCCCCGGCAGGGTGGCGGGTTCGGGCGCTGACGGGTGGCGCAGGATCCCTCATGGCCAGGTGGGGGCTGCTGAGGCTGGAGACGGGAAGTGCACGCTCATAGAGCGCGTGGCGCCCTCTAGTGGGCAGCGTGTACCGCATTGGCGTGGGCCGCTGTCGGCCAGCCGTGGCTCTTGACTTCGCCAGCAGTGGCTGGGTGGCACTGTCACCATAGTGTCCTGGAAAGGCGGGCGAGAGGCACGGCGACAGGTGGTTGTCCGTGATGCTGGGGATGTAGGGAAGGCGTCCGGGGTAATAGTCACCTGCTCCCCCCACCCCCGCACGGGCCGGGGCCACGCCCCCCGCAGCGAGCTCTCCGCGCCGGCCCCAGTTCTCGATGGTGCGTGTGGCTTGGTCCAGGGAATCCTCCACACGGGCCGAGGAGACCATGTCCTTCGCAGTCTGCAGCATCTTCAGCATGTTGGCTTGCGTGTAGCCTGTGGTGACATCAGGGCTCTGCAGGCTGCCGTCGCGATCCGCCCCCTCCACGCCGCTGAAACAGCTGTAAATTCCCTGCGGGGGCAACGGGGCAAAGGATTGTCACATGACCTCCCCTGTCACACCTTGCCATACAAGTCCCAGGGCGAATGAAGTATTCATTTGCTGTACTGACAAGTAGAATGAAGAAAATGTAATTCCGACACCACGAGTGAAATTAAATTTTTGTAGCTAAGGTCTCTTAGGTGTAAGTTAAAAGGCTTCCTGTGTGTGTGAGTGTGTGTATGTGTGTGTGAGAGAGAGAGTGAGTGCGTGTGTGTGTGTGTGAGAGAGTATATAGCACTGCACAAAATGATCCCTTTTCATATTTCAAAAGAGGAATAATCAGCTCATCGGTGGATGTTGGATTAGTTCTCGATTCTGTCTGTTTGCTTGCCTGCTCATTTCAGGAAGTGGTTAATTTTGCAGACCTCGTCCCGCCTGTAAACGTTTAATCACAGTAAATATGATCTTTACAACTCTCTCTCTGGATGTAATCCAAAGCATGACAAAGTTGCGAATGAATTCGTTTGCATGTTTATTACTTTTTTTATTCTGTGTGCCACATTGCCCTGGTTAAAGAAGAATGAAACTCCGTTTGGGTACAATTTCTTAGCAGTCAATGCACTTGCCTGCCCTCTAATTTAGTTCTGTTTGTTGTTCTGTTTTGTTTATTTTCTGAGCTATATATTTTAATCTTTAAAGGGGAAGTGGTTCGTTGCTCAAGACTGAAAACCGTATTTGCAGCGACAATCTCTCAGGCCGCACGTCCGCACTGCCCCACACACTGGGTCATTCTCTCGCACGTCCGCACTGCCCCACACACTGGGACATTCTCCCACAAGACTGCACTGCCCCACACACTGGGTCATTCTCCCGCACGTCCGTACTGCCCCACACACTGGGTCATTCTCCCACAAGTCCGCACTGCCCCACACACTGGGTCATTCTCCCGCACATCCGTACTGCCCCACACACTGGGTCATTCTCCCGCACGTCCGTACTGCCCCACACACTGGGTCATTCTCCCGCACAT